>OY754307.1:105427583-105945467 GCA_963573325.1 Astragalus glycyphyllos
AAGAAGAAAGCGGGAAGAGGGAAGGTTATAGCCACAGATTCGGAGGTGTTGGCTGTGGGTGGTGTTAAGGTGGCGATGAAGGATAAGAAGGCGATGGGGGCGAAGCCGAAGGTTCCATTTCATATACCGACGATTAAGAAGCCACAGGAAGAGTATAGTATAATGATTAATAATGCCAACACGCCTTTTGAGCATGTTTGGTTGCAGAGGAGTGAAGATGTTCAAAGGTTTATTCATCCATTGGTTAGTTCACGCACTTGCTCTTTTACACAACAATAACTTGAGATTATATTTTTAGTTAAATTTTGAATGATGTACTAGCTTTTTTATGACAAAGAATAATGTACTAGATTAGTTTATAACTTTCCTACTTTTATAGGTATTTGAAAGAGTTTGTAAAGCTATCTTATGGTGAAAGAGTGTCTATGTGTTTGTGACCTTGTTTTGCATTAACTGATATACATCTACTGTCTATGCTTATGGAAAAATAATTTTGATTATCTTTGGTTCTGCTACAAGTTGGGTTCTCTTCATTTTGTCATATTTTCTATGTGTTTGATGATATATATTATTTATTATTTCAGGAAAAGCTCTCTGTTCATGATTTTGTTGATAAGGAGCTTGGGGATGTTGTACCACAAAAGCCTCCCTCGATAGAGAGCACCCCTCTCAAGCTTGTAGAAGAAGTCAAGGACTTGAAGGAGTTGGCTGCTAAGCTTCGTTCTGTTAATGAATTTGCGGTAAAATTTGATAACTATTTGTGAGATTTTACTCAAGAATTTCCTTCATAAGAAAATATACAACTAACTTCTTTTCTCTAATATGTGTAAACCCCGTGGTACTTAATAAAGTATTGAAATTTTCTTAGTTACTATAAATTCGTGGGTTTTTTTGGAAGCCATGTATTTTAACTCCATTACACACCCCTTTCAGATTAGCTGAGAGAAAATTCTAAGAATATTTCATTTTTTTTTGCTTATTGAACAAATCCTGACAACAAACCTTCAGATTCACTTGGAACTTCTTGTTTTGCTCTCTTTTCCAATGTTTTACTCTTGACCCTTGCATGCTTTCTGCTATTGTCGATTGTTGGACTATTTTGAATGTGAATATCTTCACTACAACCGAAGGATACACACACACACACATACCCAAAATAGTGGAAAAGTACTAAAGAAACCTACAGCTAGGAGTAGCACAAAGTGCTAATAGTGGTACTCCTTATAATACTGTGTCAGTGGAGCAATAATGCAATGAGCACCAATTATTTTAGTCAACAGATTAGTCACTTCCCGTCTCCACCTTTTGTTGCATTCTTCTGAGATTTTTTATTTGGTCTTGACTTGAAATATTTAGGTAGATTTGGAACATAATCAGTATCGGTCTTTCCAAGGTTTGACTTGCCTGATGCAAATCTCAACAAGGACTGAAGATTTTATTGTTGATACTTTGAAACTTCGCGTTCATATTGGCCCCCATCTAAGGGAAGTCTTCAAGGACCCTTCTAAGAGAAAGGTTAGTTCTAGTGTTCTACATGATTGGATTTTCTATAAATTCAACATATATGCCTTACTCTGTTGACTGTTTTTATGTTTACTTAGGTTATGCATGGTGCGGATCGGGATGTTCTGTGGCTTCAACGAGACTTTGGCATTTATATTTGTAACTTGTTTGACACTGGCCAGGTTTGTTTGAGAAGCTCTAACTATTCAATACTGATATTATTTCCGATATCACTTATCATGGAGACAAAATCATACGATTATTATCTAAGGTTGATGCTGCCTATTCATCTAGGATTAAGTGTTTAGTTTTACATTTATTCCCAATGTATTGGTTTGTTCCACATCATGAAAAAATGTTGACACTGCTTTTGATGTTCTTCATTTGATTTGTCTTGGTGTGATCTATGTTCATTGATCTCATCTCATGTTAAAAAGTTTATCACTATAGCCCTTTCTTTTTGCATCACACAAGAATAACCTATTTCAATTGCGTTGTTTAGGCTTCAAAGGTGTTAAAATTGGAGAGAAATAGTTTGGAGTATCTTCTGCATCATTTTTGTGAGGTTACTGCGAACAAAGAGTATGTTGTATATTATTTTTTCTTACCTACTAGCTGTATTATTATTTTTCCTTACCTACATTCTGGAAGGTTTACAAGCAAATTCCTTGCAGATACCAGAATGCTGATTGGAGATTACGCCCTCTTCCTGAGGAAATGATTAGGTAAAACATTGTTTTGAACTTGCCACTTTGATCCTCACTGGATTCCTCAATTTCCTTCTTTGACTTTTTCTTTGTCTTGTCTATTTGCACTGCTGTATTTTTAAAGTCCGTTGGTTTCCAAAAATAATGTTAGTTAAGTTCAAGTAATGAATAATCCAGCTTTATGGGACTGTTCTTTAAAGAACTAGAAGTCTATAATCTGCCATCCTAGGTTAGATTGTTTTCCGTTTCCTTGTATTGAGGTGGGGCCTACCTGCATTTGAGCTTAGACTAAAGAACTTGGTATGTATTTTAATTTTAAGAGCTATCCATTGAAGCTCATATTCTGTAGCTAGCATTTTCAACACTTGCGATGTTCAGGGGAGCTAGTTATTTGGACTTGAGTGTACATGAGCTGAACAGAGATGCCATATGGGATTCATCACAAAATTTGGGATAATGTTGTTCAAATTATATTAGTGTTTAGATATTTGTTTCTGGGGATGCTATCCTACTAACTTTATATTTTCCTTACAACTTCATTCTGATCATGAAAATATTACGGTGGTCTATTGAATAGGAATAATGGGATATGACAACGGAGTTTTACAATAATGGAAGAGTATTACATTTGTATGTAGAGAGTAGTTATAGTGTTGCTATGTGAGTGTAGTGGTGTAGCTGTGAATGTGACGTGATAGCGGCCCTACTAACCATGGGATATGTCAAGAGTTTTCCAATAATGGAAGTGTATTACATTTGTATGTAGGGAGTAATTATAGTGTTGCAATGTGAGTGTAGTGGTGTAGCTGTGAATGTGATGTGATAGTGGCTCTACTAACCATGGGATATGACAAAGGAGTTTTACAATAGTGGAAGTGTATTACATTTGTGTGTAGAGAGTAATTATAGTGTTGCTATGGGAGTGTAGTGGTGTAGCTGTGAATTTGATGTCATAGCGGCCCTACTAACCGGAAGATTCCAGAAAAATTGTGGCAAATGTGTTCATTTTCATTATAGTTAATAGTTAATAGATCATCACATCCCTGCTCCCCTCTCTCATGCACCTGTTGGATTTTATGGTGGTTTTGAAATTTATTAGTTTTTCCTATCAGAATGAAAATGGTGTACAAGGCTGCGTAATTGTTTGAGGAATGAAGCTCTAGGTTGTTGCTTGGTTCTTCACACCTAACATAATACGCTGTTATCTTCAGATTCTTAGTTCTCAGTTCTCTCTTTTTATTTTGGAATTGAGATCACTAGCTAGCCGTTTCAAACTTGCCCCTCATCTATTCTCCATCTCTTCTATATTTTCCTCCTCTTAAATCTTCCTCCCTGTATTCTCCTTCCGTCACCTTACTGTTTTTATTTGACCTATAAGGCTATAACTCAATTTCAAAGGATAATTTGCAGAATTTAATCGGCAGTATGATAAACAAATTGAAATTGTCATAGCGTTGCTGATTTATTTTGTTATGTAATTCTTACCAGTCGCTTCAAAGTTACTGGTATTCTGTCTCGGGCAAAGTAATTGCTACAATTACGTTGATACAATCTAATGACTAATTAATTCTTTTTGATGACAGATATGCCAGAGAAGATACACACTATCTGCTATATGTATATGATTCAATGAGAATTAATTTATTTTCCTTGCCGAAGATGCCCGAAAGTTCTGATACTCCTCTCGTGGAGGTAACTAGTTTACTACCCCCTTAAAAGTTTATGCACTGTGTGCCATCAGAATTGATTTGGTTGAGCATCAGCCTTGCATGCTTTTTATAGAGTAAATAAATAAGTAAAATTTTGACTAGTTTTATATTTATTGCGTTTGTGTTTCTTTCTCTATGGCTAGTAATTTATGACTGCTGCAAGTTCTGCACATTGATACATTACTGATTACTAATTATAGCAATACAGAAAGTAACGTTTCTGTTTATCAGGTCTGCTACCTTCGCTTTTATGTTTTTTTATTGCGGTACAGTGCATGTTTGGGAAATTATTGATCATTGAAATATTCTTTTTGGAAAGCTCTCCCTCAGAAAGATGTCTTCTCTCCGTAAATAAATTAATCCAAACAAGCCCAGTGGTAGTTTTTAGTTGCTTTAATCTTATGTTACCTTGATGCCAAGTTAAGACTTGCGATCAAACTAGCTTACTCATCTAGTCTGATCAGCATGCGATCCATTCCACAAATCCTATGGTGCTCCCTTGTCCGCTTAAAACTATTTTGTCTTGACTGTTTGAATTTCAATGCATGTTGTGATCATGCTAGTTAGACCTGCTTGACATTTTCTTCTTATGGATTAAGTTGTTTTTCAATATTTTGATTCTAAATCTTCAATCAAATTGAGAAGTGCATTACTGAATAGCTGGGTTTATGAGCTTTTACTTTTGTCTTATTGACGGGTTTTTCCTGTCACTGATAGGTCTACAAACGCAGTTATGATGTCTGCACGCAGCTATATGAGAAAGAACTTTTGACAGAGAACTCCTACCTTCATATATACGGGTTTGTCACCTTGTACCCTCCATTCTTTCACTTGTTTAGCATTCTATATAATTTGCAAGTTTATCAACCTTTATGTTTGTTGTTTACTTTTTTTGTCCCTTTTATGTAAAAAGGGTGTGTTTTTTAGCTTTACTATGCAAATCCTGCGTGCCAAGAAATGTAAAGCATAACCCAATAACCTTTTTTGTGCAGGTTGCAAGGGGCTGATTTCAATGCTCAACAGCTTGCCATTGTTTCAGTAAGTTGCTCTTTAATATCTTAATATAGTACCAATCTCGAATGGCCTGCATAGGGAAAAAACTTGTCTGATTTTTTTGTCCAACATCGTTTTTATGGTGCCTGTGGAAAATGGTTCCTACTAAACAATCCCATGAGATAAATGTTGGTATCAGGGTTTTGAATTTGGATCAATTATTGTTTTGGTTGCAAGTTTTTTTTGGCCAACTCTGATAATAGTATAGGATTTCCATATTTAGTTTAAGAATCAAGTTGGATATCTAGGAAGCCACGATTTCCTTGTGAATCTATAATTTTGCACAATTGTGGTCAACTGATTCCCCTATCTTCCTCATGGAATTTTGTAGATTAATCTCCCCTGGTAATTATTCTTTTCATATAAAGCTTCATTGTCACAATTTCAACTATGGCTATTGCTTCTATTTTTTACCACTTGTATTACTTTTTTTTTTTTGATAAGCAAATGTTAGTGGGGGTGGGGGAATGTTAGTTTCCGTGGTTTGAACCCTGGACCTCCTTCATGTCCCTTAGCTCGCCAACTGAACTACCTTATTGGGACGCCACTTGTATTACTTTGATTATCATCTCTGCTCCAGTTACTTAAATAATGGCACCACAGCTTCTAACTATGTTATCATCTCAATTGCCACTAGGCACCTTTAGACTAGTTGTCGTACTGAAACGAAAGCACATTCGTTAATATCAGGAAATAATTTGGGCTGGCGGCTGGCCTTCTAAATAAACCTGTCCTATCTTCCATCTGATTTTTTTGTGTGTTTTTTCATATTTTCCTGATACTATCAAAAATAGAATCCAACCCCGAAAAAATGATATACATAAGGATCTTTTAATAAAGAATGATCCAACTTATTTTCTTATTTTCAAGCACTATTTGACCGATTTTTAAGCACTATTGGATTTCCTTATTTTCAACTCTTGTCTTCTATCATAATAATTCATATACTTTATTTATTTGGGTTGTAGGGGCTATGTGAATGGCGCGACATTGTTGCTCGTGCAGAGGATGAGAGTACTGGATATGTATTGCCAAATAAATCTGTTCTTGAAATCGGTAATTGAAACTTGTGCAAACTTTTGTTCCATAACTGTCTAAATGTTTCAGTTTAGCTGTATGGGACTTGTGAATTTACTTTGTTGTACTCATTTAAAAGCTAAGCAGATGCCTTTCACTCCAAGCAAGTTACGGCGATTGGTGAAGTCAAAGCACCCATATGTTGAACACAACCTTGATACTGTTGTCAGCATCATTAGGCATTCAGTTCAGAATGCGCCTGCTTTTGAAGCAGCTGCTCAACAATTAAAAGAAGGACCTGCCACTGCTGCCACTGTAAGTGATATTTTCAACAATTGTCATTCTGGAATGACTGGGCAGAGTTTATTGCTGTATTTTGCCTGCACTTTCATGTATTTATAATAAGCATCAACAGTCTTGGTATGACTATGAATTGATTATTATGAGGACAAACTTTCGCATGTTATCAATGTGAGGGTTTTTTGTTTCTTATTTGCACAAGTTCTACAACTACCTGTTCAGTTTGTACGCAATTTCACAGAAAAAAGTCTTGGTATCAGTTTCGCATTAGCTTTTATACTCTGGGTGTGTTTTACTTCTACAAGATGTCTGCTTGGTCCTATAACTAGGATTCTATATAGTTTGAGTTTAATTTGTATAGGGTTTTACAACTACAACCTGTCACACTTCATGGAATGATTGGTTACCGTCAACTGGTGGTTACCAATTGACTAATTTGTTTTTTAATGACGTGTCAACCTGTAACTGGTAGATAGTGTAGATAAATTAAATCCATAGTTTTATCATATTCATTTTAACATTTCTATGTTTAGTTTTGTGGTAATGATGCTGAACTGTTGAGTGGTCAAACAGCTTGGCAGGTTAATATTTTAAATTTATTGGTTTTAGTTTCCGATTTTTGTTGATTTAATTATATGACAACACTATGCAGGCTTCGGATGTAGTACCTGTTACAGACGGAACTGAAGATCCCCTACTCCAAACACAGAATTCAAAGGTTGGAATTGCAATTATTAAAGTAAATATTGGAATTGCATCTGAATCGGCATAAAGATTTATTTTTTACTTTAAACAGGAATCTTTTCAGCATCAAGATACAGATGTACAAATAAAATTAAAGCCCAATAGTCTCACATCGCAGCTCCCAAGGGACAGTCTCATTATTTCAGAGCAGAGTAGCGATGCAAATATTGGTGCACTCTCTACATTGAAGGTTGCAAATTTTTTACTCGTTTCAATGTTTATCCTCCTAACGAGGAATGTCAGTCTAATATTTGCTATTATGTTGATAGGAAAACGTTGCAACTGTTCAGGTGTTAAAAAAGCCTGCTGGTGGTTTTGGGGCTATGCTGGGGAATTCAGCTTCAAAGAGGAAGCTTGGTCCTGTTAAGGTGATTTTTTCTCCTGAACTTCTCAAAGGATGTCTTTTACGTACTGGATATCTGTAACTTGCTTTTCTCTATTTGGCTTCCATTTGCTTTTAGCCATTTGTATGTTCGGTTCTCACCCAATTTGTGTCCTCTAACTTATTTCCACGACCCGTAAAAAAAACTTATTTCTATGATGTTTTTTTGGGATTTTTTCTTAGGGCAAAGAAGAGATCAAGCTAGAGCAGATTAGATCTTCAGTTACTCTTCCTTTCCATTCATTTTTGGGTAGCAGCGAGAAGTCAAAACTTGTAGTAGAATCTCCTAATGTAGCATCTAAAATGTCGGACCAGCAGAAACCTGTTTCTGATCCAGTTTCCACCTCCACTCTAGAAGAAATTATAATGCTAGAGACTGATACAGGTGCAGAGGACATAGAGAAAAATAATCTTGAAAACCTTGATGAGCACAGGGAGAAAAGTTCTAGTGTTTCGACTTCGGAAAACGAGGATGAGGATGATGAGCCAACATCTCTCTCAGAGTTGTCATCAAACTTTCAGAAATGCTTTCAGTCAAACAATCAAAATATCAAAATCAGACAGCCCAAAAAAACCGAACAACCGGGTGGCGTATTGCAGCTGAAGGCATTTGATTACGAAGCAGCAAGGGAACAAGTTAAGTTTGGAGAAAGAGTAGAGCGTGCATCCTCACGGGGTGGTGATGGGCATATTGAGAAGAAGGACTCAGGTGGCAAGAAGCGATCAACAATGGGACAGGAACAACCAAGTGATTTGACTAAACAATTGCAACAAGGTAGAAGACGTCAGGCATTTCCAGCTTCTGGTAATCGCAGTGCAACATTTCGCTGAGAATTATAATAGATGCTATGTAACAAAATAAATTGGAAAAGCTAGGTTTTGCATTTAGCATCATCTTAGTCCAATATAGTTGCTCACAGTCATATGAAAGATGAAAAATGCGGAAGTTAACAAATCTACAAGCCATTTATTTGTAACATAGCAATTTGGAAAATCCAAATTTAAGGTTTATTTTCGTTTACATTTAAATTTGGAATCAATTGTAACAAAAGAAAATTTAGAATCTAGTTTTCATCAGCTTGAGGTGCCTTTACCCAATACCCTAATTACCTATTTTGGCTTCAATATTACTAAAGGATTTTAACTATAATTATTGAGGCTAAAAATTTATAGTTATTTGGTAACCTTGAATCTAAATGAAAATAACACGTCATATAATTTACTTAAAAGTGGAACTGTTTTTTGAAAAAACTATATTAGAATGAGTACCAAATCTGCAACATTTGGATTTGTTACGTATACTAATTGCATATTTGATTTCTAAATTCATGAGTTTTTGCAGTTTTAGCTCTTCATTTTTCAAAAACTCACGATTATTATGGACTAACACACAATATAAACCCTCACGATTTTGGGATCAAAAGTGCAATTATGAAGGTTAAATTTGCAATGATTGCTCTCTTCATTCTAAAGATTTCCTTTCTTGCCATTTTTTTGGTCCTTAGTACATAGAGTCGAAAGTAGGGGACGAGGAAACAAAAATTGGAGCATCTGGGTTTGAAAACTACTCCCCCAACTTCCACATAGAACTATGTCTGTTTTACCACTAGACTATACTCTCATGACCACTTTCTTGGCACTTAACAATTATCACTACAACACAAATTTATTATATGAAAGGGGAAAAAGTGGAAATGAAAAGTGTCTTATTTTTCTAACAAAGTAGCTAAAGCCTCTTCAAATAAATTAAAACAACCAAAACATTTTATTTATTGCTTCAAAGAACAAGTTATGTATCATATAAGAGCACATATGGAGTAGAAGTCATGAGAGTGTATGACACTTGTGATATGAATTTTTCTCTTCATCCGAAGAGGTGGAAATTTCTTTCCTAAAACTATAAGTGTCACATAATTTAGAAGTTGTTGTCTCTTTGAGAATATCCCTTCCAACATAGAATGCTGGTCTTTTTGGCAAGGGAACAAATGCATTTTTGTTTGTTAGCATTGATATAATGTTAGACATTGTAGGTCGATCACTTGCATAATGCTCTACGCATAAGAGACCAACATGAATGCATCGTTGCACTTCATCAGAAATAAATGTGTCATTTATTACTTGATCCATGAGTTGTAGCCAGTCACCCTCTTTCCATAGCTCCCATGCCTGTTAGTAATGTAATCAAATTAGACACAAGGAATTGTATTTTAAAATAGAACTCAAAGATACCGGACCTGCTTGAATTAGTCCTAAAAATCTATTTTTCACTGAAAAACTAGTTTGGTTAATTTGTTTTGTAAAACGGTTTTACAAAAATGCTTCTTATTTTCTTGTTAAAACAAAAAAGTTAGTTTTTTTTTGAATTCAAACTATTTTATAACACAAAATTTAAAAATTAAAACGCGGAATTTATTCAAACAATTTTTACATACATATCCAATTAGAGCAAGTGGCATGTCTTCACAAGAGAAGCTATTATTTCTTCTACCACTAATGATTTCTAGTAACAACACTCCAAAGCTGTAGACATCAGACTTTGTTGAGAAAACTCCTTCCATAACATACTCCGGTGACATGTAACCACTACACAAAAATTATCACATAACATTATAAAATAAATTTTATTTCTAAATTCGTCAGCAAAAAATTGAACAATGACAGGTTAGGGAACTCACTATGTGCCAACAATCCTGTTGGTGTTTACCATGGATTCTTGTTGTGTGAACATCCTTGCCATACCGAAATCAGAAATTTTTGGGTTCATATTCTCATCAAGAAGTATGTTGCTAGCCTTCAAGTCTCTGTGAATGATTTTTAGTCTTGAGTATTTATGAAGGTAAAGTAATCCTTGAGAAATTCCTTCTATTATGTTGAAGCGCTTCTTCCAATCCAAGAACTTCCTTCTTGTACAATCTTTCAGAAAGAAATGTAAAACAACTTATGTTAAAATGCATACTATAAAAGAGTACAAAACTGAAATGACTTTTTCTTTTACGGTCAATGACTTATACAAAGCATGATATTATTTATTAATGTAAAATTTGAGTCAATTAAATGGGGACGGAAAGAGTATTTCTCACCAAAGAGATAGAAATCTAAACTTTTATTGGACATGTATTCATAAAGTAGAATCCTTTCTTCTTCATAAATGCAACAACCAAGTAGTTGTACAAGATTAGTGTGGTGAAGTTCACAAATGAGTGTAAGTTCATTCTTAAATTCAACAACTCCTTGTCTAGAAGTTTTTGAAAGTCTTTTTACCGCAACTTCTTGCCCTGTTGGTAGTATTCCCTGAAAAGTTGAAATAAAGGATTCACCATCGCTTTTAAACAACATAATATATTGTGGACTACAATTTCAACATTTTAAAGATTTATACAATCACATTGTGATCACAAGTTTTAAAGATTCACCATACTTGGTAAGCTAACAGAACCGAAGAAGTTTGAAGCAGGAGGTTCAGAGTTTGATCTCTCAAAATTAACATTTCTCATATTTCTAACTAATTAACGATTAATATTTTCCTATTATAAAAGAAGAGTTTGTTAGCAAACTTTTGTAAAATCAAATATGGTGTTATTTCAATGATTTTAAGTCACCTTATATACAGGTCCATAACCTCCTTCTCCTAACTTGTTTTCCGATGAAAAGCTTGTGGTTGCTGCCAAAATTGATGCATAGTTAAACACTTTAATATCATGTCCCTTTAAATCTTCTTCAATATCTTTGATAATCGAGGATTGATTTGAAGCTGCCAAATCTTGCATCTCAGACTCTCTTCGTTTATTTTTCTTCTCTGTTTTGGAACAAAGAGAGATAAAATTAGAAAGCTAAGGAAATTGCATTTAGTTAGTATATTATACATATTTTTTTTGACTGAATTTATTTTATATTATATATACAACACTATAACACTATTTTTGAAGTATCAAAATACCTTTAAGCCCATCTTTTCGTTTCTTTAACACTAGGCATAAAATGGGTGTGCATGTTATGAGTAAAGCAACTACTATTATTGCACCTATCCATTTGCGCTTTTTCTTACCTGCATAGAGTATTACTATTTACATAAGATGATAAGATGAACTTTAGCGTAGTGATGATGTAAATGAGAAATAGAGTATAAGAAACTTGCAATAAAACTATTTTAGTTGGCAATTGGGAAAAATAAAATTTAGTTGACTTTGAGTTTATAAGACACAGTAAAATAAAATTTAATACTTTTTTACTCTTATAATCAAAATATGGTTAAATCAAAGCAAAAGTTTTAAGTAAAAAATACATGTGATCAAGTATGGGTTGCTTATATATTTAAATCCTACGTGGCAGACTAGAACCACATAAAACATCTTATAGTTTATTCATTTAAACAATCCTACTAAAGATGCAATGAGAAATTTGAGAATCAACTGTTAATTTTTTTTCTATATAACTACTATTGCAAGTTGCTATAACAAATGACTACTTTCTATTTTAAGATATAAATAAATTTATAAACATTAGCAAGTTTTCTTTATATTGGATGGCTAGGGTGATCTAACACATCAAATATTTACAGTGGACCAACACATGAAAATACTCAAAACTCTAACAATGATCGACACTACTTCTCATAAGTAGAAGCTCCCAGTTCTTAAGATGACTTGATTGCCATAAAAAATAAAGAAAAACGAATGAGTGTCTTAATGGTGATCAAGCTGGGTTTTTCTTATTTTTTAGCGAATCAACACCAACTAGGTAAGTGTTAAGAATCGTGAGGACCGTCAGCGTCTAACTATGGGTGTAGCGACGACCGCCATTTGAGTTTCAACGGATTTTTAAGTACTAACAATAAACCACTTGTTGTATTGGAAAACTTAAACCGGCCAGATCGCCAAATATAAAATAAGTAAATTTAAAAAATTACTTTTTAAATATTTATAAAGGTTAACATATACTTATACACATATCATATAAAAAAGAGTTAACAAAGCAAGAAGATACCATGTGAGGGGGCTAACTTTACGCACTTTACTCTTTCTAGAGTGTAATACTGAAATGTATCATCATCATCCGTGTCATCACCATCGTTTGCTGAATTTGATAAAAAGAAACTACATCCAGTACCATTGGGATAAAGTTCTTTAAAACCAGTGCAATTACAGTTGCTCCAACAAATGCCCTTGCAATCACTATACACATAACTCGCATTCGTTATAAAGGTTCTATTGTCAAAATCAGGGTTCCCGATCTGATTTTTAAACGCATCACCAGGTTCTCTACAAGTTTGTATACTATTCCATATCTGGCACCCGCCACCACTATTATACCCGTAACACGCATTAGCCCTTGCAATGTCTCCTTCGCTACTTGTCAGCCTTCCATTCGCTAATAGAATCCATCTTGGAAACTTTCCATTCTTCTTGGAAGTTGGTTTGATTGATCTCAAAGCGAATGAGTCTTCTTCACTGTTGGAAACAATGGTGTATTGATATGCACTTTGCACATCTTTTGGAATGTTCTCAAATAAGTTATCATTTCTCAGTTTACCACTTTTCCAGTACACTCTATCGCGTTGCTTGATGACCAATTCGCATTCCTCCCATTCAAGACTGAATGGACCAGAATTGGGGAGTGAAGCAGTCAACCACGAAACCAGTGACCATTTATATCCCGTTTTTCGGTTAACACCTAATTTCATTGTAGGCAGCAAAGTGTCAGTGGGGTGATCAAAACTCTGCCATAGCAAAGTATTACTTTTAGTTCCGTTAGCGTGAAGGTGAATTTGTTGAAGCACAAAATTACCGGTGTCTAACAAAGTGGCGAGAGTATTGTTTATTGGTTGAGGTGGTGAGTAAAGGATGATTGTTTTTCCATTAGATTCCGTTTTAAGCACACCAGAATGACTTAGTGATAGAAGTGCTGAATTTGGGTCTATAGAGTGATTTCTATCAAATATCCACACTTTCACATACCTTTTTAAAGCAACTGCATCTATAATTAAGTAAGTGCCCCCATTAACAAATGTATGCCAGAATCTTAGACAATACATGCCTTGTTTAGAGTATATCCTAGATGTTCCATTCAGATTCAATGTATCACCTGGCTTCAAACTATCACTTACTCCTTTTACATGAATAATACTAGTACTACTCCACAACAAGAATAACAACACAAACAGTTGCTTTTTTTTATTATAGCAAACCATGATGGATAATATTTTTCTGTTTCAAAAGACAAAACAAAAGAGGAAAATTAAAGCTCTGAAAAAAAATCATAGAATTAATTTGCTAGGACAAGTAATACTCACCAAGCCTGAAAGAGGGTTATTTTAAATCATAGAAGCTGCACGTCTTTGAACTCCAGGTTTATTTAGCTATTAAAACCAACATTATATATCATTTTAATTTCCCACTAGAGTATCTTTTTCCAAAGCGTCTTTTTTAAAGTAAAGGAAATTTAAGAGTTCCTTATAATTGAAGTAATGTTCCACAATAGTACTTTGACGCAAACAATAAGGGATGTTTAACGAAATGCATGAGATTACTGATCCCAATGTTTCTTAGGCTTTTTACAACCTTTTTTAGCAAGTGAAATAAACGTGTATGAATTCATGTCTTAATTTTTGTTTTTGACCATGTTTGCAAGACCAACCGCAAGTGTTTAAAATATAGTGAATAACGGATACTTAAGGAGTGCACCAAAGGAATGCATACAAGTAGGAGGTCTCGGGTTCAAACTTGGAAAACTATAACATCCCCCCCTTCCCCACTAATATTGCCTATAAAAAAACATATAGTGAATAAGCTCATTTAAACAAAATAGAAGTGTTTGTTAATCATAGCTTATAGTTTTTTTTTCCACTACTTGATAGGGTTTTTTCATTCGCTACTTGAAGTAGCATTTGAAGCTATAGTTTTTAACATTTTACTTTTCCCCTCATTTAAACCCATATTATTTTTATTTAAACTTCCCATTTTTCTTTTCATTAAATGAACGGTCTCTATCTCTTGGTATGGCTCATATGCACTAGCACGCCATGGTGTGATATTGCCACGCAAATGCGTGCGCTGAAGAGCAAGTGCGTGTGCTTAAGAGCTAGCATGCCATGGTGTGACATTAAGTGCGTGCAGTGGGGGGCGTTAGCCCCTAGTACGGTTCAGAGGTATTGTTGTAATCTGGACGGAGTTATTATAAATATTTATTGTAACATTGAAGACCTAATCCTAATTAATTCATTCAAGCAAATTCAAGCAATAAGACAGAATTACAGCTGCTCTGTAGTCGCAGATGAAGGCAAAGATTGACCAAACTGTGTGATCAATATCGCGTCTCTATTTTTTGTTATTGTTTCTATTATTATTATTATTATTATTAATATTATTATTATTATTATTATTATTATTATTATTGCAACTTCTTCTTTTTGCTATTGCTGTTACAACACTATCATTTTTAAAGATTAATTAAAATGCTCATTTATATCATTTATATTTGTTCGTGCCCGAACTCAAAAGAGAGAGAGAGAGAAAGATGTACCTCACGGTGATAGATGGCTTATCCGGGTTGGTGAGGTATTCCATCCGAGGTATATCTTCGTCCTAGGTGGAGCTGTCTGAGGTGGATCTTCGTTCGAGGTGGAGTTGTCCGAGGTAGATCTTCAAGCCAAGGTTGAGGTCAGCGATGGTGGTACCTGCAAAGAGACTCCGACGCTCAAGTTAGAGAGGGAAGTAATATTGAGGAGAAGTTATGAGAAAATGAATTGTGTCCCTTTTGTCTTGGGTGGAGGCCTATTTATAGGCGCTAGGAAGAAGTAAGGTGTGCTTTGGTGCACAAGGAAGAGGCGGGATCTAAGCCGTTCAACTAGGCCGCGCGATCTCCACCGTTCTTGAGGCATGACACACAGATTGCCAATGATGTGAGTTCCTCGGTGTGTTTGGACCACCAAGTTGGGCCCAAAATCTGGGTTGGGCTTGAGCCCAGTCCGGAACAATATTTATAAGTTATTTAAATAGTTTTTTTTTTGACAAAGTTATTTAAATAATTAATTTTATCAAATACTTTAAATTCACATTACTTATTTATCCACTTTAAGTCCATTCACTATAAACTAGTTTCTCCATTAATAAAAAACATTTAACTCATTTAGAATACCAATCATTCTTCCATCCACTATCATATTATAGTATTTTTTTACTAAAATTATAGTGTTTTTATGGTCGGCCACTTTGCTCCGCTGTCCGACTTTAACACCAAACATTTTCTCAAAATAAACTATGCTGCCTCCTTTTTAAGTCTGATGTCTTTGACCCTGTTCCGATTTTTAGGGGAAAGGGGTCTTGATTAAACTAGAGTTCGGTCAAAATGTAAGTAAAGTCTGACACCAATTTATTTCATAAGGATCGAACTTGAATACTAGTCGAGTCCATCCTTAAGATGTGATGCGTTAATCATTCACACCCAAACTTTAAAAAATCAATCCACATATATAGTAATAAATGATACCATTAAGTTTAACAAACTTATTCTGCTATTCCTTCTTAAGGAGAAGAGATAAATAAACAGTTGCATCACATTTATTAACCAAGATGTGAAATTAAACAACTGGGGTACCAAGATCTGATCATTGTCCTCTACATTACATCAAGTAACAAAGTAAAAAGATTGCATGATAATATATGCTTCTTCTTTACATCAACATGTTTGAATTTTATTGAGTCTTTGCTTCTTCTTTGAGTTTTTATTGAACTAAAAGCAACTGCTATGACTGCACCTATCCATTTGCGCGTTTTCTTACCTGCATGTATTGCTATTTACATAAGATGATTAGAGGACTAACTTTACAGGCTTTACTTTTACCAGGCCGTGAAACTTGAAGTTATCATTATCGTCTGCATCATCACCAACATTTGCTGAATTTGACAAAAAGAAACTACATCCAGTATCATTAGGATAAAGTTCTTTGTTACACATAACTCGTATTCGTTATAAAGGCTTTATTGTCAAAACCAGGGTGCCCTATCTTATTTTGAAACGCATCACCAGGTTCTCTACAAATTTGTATATCATCCCATATCTGGCACCCACCATCAGTATTATATCCATAATAAGTATTAGCCTATGCAATGTCTCCTTTGCTACTTGTTAGCCTCCCATTCGCTAATAGAATCCATCCTTGAAACTCTATGTTCTTTTTCTTTGAAGTTGGTTTGATTTT
Organism: Astragalus glycyphyllos; assembly: GCA_963573325.1. Lineage (NCBI taxonomy): Eukaryota > Viridiplantae > Streptophyta > Magnoliopsida > Fabales > Fabaceae > Astragalus > Astragalus glycyphyllos. The sequence continues at coordinate 105,444,195 of OY754307.1, forward strand.
CAAAGCGATCGAGTCTTCTTCACTGTTGGAAACAATGGTGTATTGTTACGCACTTTGAACATCTTTTGGAATGTTTTCAAATAAGTTATCATTTCTCAGTTTGCCACTTTTCCAATACACTATACCGCGAATTGGAGAGTGAAGTAGTCAATTAACCACGAAACAAGTGACCAATTATATCCTGTTTTTCGGTTAACACCTAATTTCATCGTAGGCAGCAAAGTGTCCGTGGGGTAATCAAAACTCTGCCACAACATAGTATTACTTTTAGTTCCGTTGTGGTGAAGGTGAATTTGTTGAAGCACAAAGTTACCGGTGTCTAACAAAGTAGCGAGAGTATTGTTTATGGGTTGAGGTGGTGAGTAAAGGATGATTGTTTTCCCATTAGATTCAATTTTAAGTACACCAGAAGGGCTTAGTGATAGAATTGCTATCAAATATCCACACTTCATACCTTTTTGAAGGAACTGCATCTATAATCAAGTAAGTGCCCCCATTAACAAATGTATGCATGAATCTTAGACAATACATGCCTTGTTTAGAGTATATCGTAGATGTTCCCTTCAGATTCAATGTATCATCACCTGGCTTCAAACTATCACTTCTCCTTTTACATGAATAATACTAGTACTACTCCACAACAAGAATATGAATACAAACAGTTGCTTTACTTTATTATAGCAAACCATGATGGATAATTAATTGTACAACCGATCAAATATATTTCTGTTTCAAAAGACAAAACAAAAGAGGAAAATTAATTAAAGCTCTGAAAAAAAAATCATTGAATTAATTTGCTAGGACAAGTAAATACTCACCAAGCCTGAAAGAGGGTTATTTCAAATCATAGAAGCTGCACGTCTTTGAACTCCAGGTTTATTTAGCTATTAAATTTGATCAGCATAAAGTAATCAGAAACCAATCTAAAACCAACATTATATATCATTTTAATTTTCCACTAGTGTATCTTTTTCCAAAGAGTCTTTTTTAAAGTAAAGGAAAATTAAGAGTTCTTTAATTTAAGTAATGTTCCACAAGAATACTTTGACGCAATTATTAAGGGATGTTTAATGAAAAGCTTATGAGATTACTGATCACAATGTTTCTTAGGCTTTTTACAACTTTTTTTAGCAAGTAAAATAAACGTGTATGAATTCACGTCTTAATTTTTGTTTTTGACCATGTTTGCAAGATCAACCGCTAGTGTTTAATGGTTAACATATAGTGAATAACGGATACTGAAGGAGTGCACCAAAGGAATGCATGGTCTCGGGGTTCTTCAAACCTGAAAAACTATAACATTCCCCCTCCCCCACTAACGTTGGCTATAAAAAAAAACATATAGTGAAAATATAAGCTCATATAAGCAAAATAGAAGTGTTTGTTAATCATAGCTTATAGTTTTTTTCACTACTTGATAGGGTTTTTTCATTCGCTACTTGAAGTAGCGTTTGAAGCTATAGTTTTTATTTTTCTCTCATTTTAAACCCATATTACTTTTATTTAAACTTCTTATTTTTCTTTCATTAACTGAACGGTCTCTATCTGTTGGTATTGCTCATACGCACTAGCATTGCGTGATAGTGCCACGCAAATGCATGCACTGAAGAGCAAGTGCGTTGCTTAAGAGCTACCATGCCATTGCGTGACATTAAGTGCGTTGCTTCGAACTAACTTCTTTGCTTCATAATAACTTTTGGGCAAACTATTCTTATTAGGTGTCGCTTCCCACATCATTTCAGTCACATAGTCTAAAACTACCTCAGAAATATTACTCATGGACTTGAGAGACAAAAGCTTCACACACATAGATAATTTTGACTGTGGGGAGCCTTCAAACAAAGGTTTGTTCGAATCTCTTAACAAGTTATAAAATCTTTGTGCTTCTTAATTTGGAAGTTCATCATAATCGTCATATTGAGGCTCATCAAATGGCACATTCACCCTAAGACCATCACAAATCATGTTTTCCATCGACTCAAAAATTTCATTACGTGCAACACCAAAACCAGAACTGCTTGAAGCCCCTGCGTCAAAATTTGGACGTCGTGTTTCTCCATGTTCCACCCAAGTCGAATAATTAGGCTTAAACCCCCAATGATACAAGTGCTCCCTAATTTCATCATCGGTCTTAATAGGTATTCCGTCGCATTTTAAGCATGGACATCTAACCCCCTTTTCCCGTCTAGCCAATTCATGTCGCCACGCTACCACAAGAAACTGTTCAACCCCAATTACAAAAGTTTGCTTCAAACCCGCTCTTCTAGGAAATAACCGATCATACACCCAATCACGATTAAATTCATACCAATTCATCTACACATATTTAAGAAAATGTGTTAGATTCCCATAACATTCCCAATAACCTATCAAGTTAGTGGCATCGATATGATCTCAGTGGAGATGATTCTGAGCCGAGTATGGGGGTCAAGGACAGCACAAAACCCTTTTCCATCCAAGTAGTGAAGGAAGTTATTTCATATAACTCCCAACCTTACCGTTGTTAGTATCGTCTCGCAATTATCTCAATGGAGATGATTTCGAGCAAATTATGGGGGTGAGGGACAGCACCTCACCCTTTTCCATCAACAACACACAGTCATCTAACCTAGGGTTCATCAAAACAACAATTAAACAATTTTCAATTAACAACTCTAAAATAATACACTTTTCAATTTCAACTATTTGACACAATTAACAACATACACAATTTTTAATTCTCAACAACTTTCAATCTAACTCTTCTCAACAATTTCACTTTAACAAATTTAAATTCATTTTTCAATTACTAACATTCACATTTCACAATATTCACTCAATTTTAACTCACATTTCACACTCAATCCTACAACTCACATTTCACATTATCACTTAACCAATCTAACCAATTCACAACAACACACAACAACAATAACAAATAATTCAATCCTAACCAATTCAATCCTAACACACAACAACAACAAATAATTCAATCCTAACCAATTCAATCCTAACACACAACAACAACAAATAATTCAATCCTAACCAACAACAACAACAATTTATTTTAAAAACTAACCGTTATGAGCGAGATTGAGGTCCAGTGCGGTGGTTCGGTGACGGTGCGCACTCCGATGCGATTGTGAGGCTTCAAACACCAAATTTCAATCCTAACTAATTTCAATTTCAAGCAAACAATAAATAAATTTAAACAAATTCAATAAATAAAAAATTAAAATTATAACAATATCATAACAAGTGCAAATCAAAACTTACAAGAAGAGGGAAATGGGGGCTCCGGTGGTGGTGGTCGTGGTTTCGTGGGTGGTGGTGGTGGTTGTGTGGTGGTGGTGTGGTGGAAGAAGGTGGAGGGAAATCGCGAGAGAGAGAGAGAGAGAAGAGGAAAAGGAGCTCCGGTGTGGTGGTGGTTTCGTGGGTGGTGGTGGTGGAATTGAGAGAAGGCGGTTAGGAATTCGTGGGTTTTGTGAGAGTGAAGAGTGAAGAGTGAGAGAGAAAATGAAAAAAAAAGAATCTGATGGGTTTAATGGTATTAAAGGTTAGCGACAGATTTTGCGTGGTCCATTCTGTCGCTAATCTGCGCGTTTTCCCAAGAATCTGCAACGGACAGAAAATTTGCGAGGGAATTATAAATCCGTTGCTAAGGGTCCTAGAATTTCGTGCTGCGCAGTTTTGAATTTGGCGCCCAGGATTTAGCGGCGGCCAATCCGTCGCTAATGGCCCTATTTCCGTCGCTAAAGTTCAACATTGATGAGGGCCCTATTTCCATCGCAATTTCCGTCGCAAATCCCTTATTTTGCGAGGGACCACTATTCCCTCGCTAGTGTCCCTTGCAAATAGTCAGTTTTTTTTGTAGTGGTCCCCAGGGCACTTCTCAAGGACTCTCATCGCCGACCTTCGGCGTCTACCTCAACGATAGATCTTCGTCCGATCTCCTCATGATTTCTTTGCAGGTCTTCGCCCGCTCGGATCTCCCTCATGATCGCGGCCCCGAATCAACAGCCCACGGCGGTTCCAATAGCTCTCTGATCTCCGATCCCCGCGCTCCATCAGAGAGTCCGACCTTCCCTCTGGTGTCAGAGCTGACGAGCTCCACCACTGGCCGAAGGGTTCCCAATTTCGCCTCGTGCGAGCCAACCTCCCTCTGATCTCCGAGCTGACGAGCTCCATCAGAGGCCGAGGTCTTCCCAATTTTGCCTCGTGCGAGCCTGCAGCGCCCTTGATCTCCGAGCTCAACGCTCCATTAGGGGTTGAAGGGCGGAGGTCTGCAGCGATCTCCGTTGGAGGAATTTTTGGAGAGGAGTCCGCAGCGGCTTTCTCATCTATGAAGGCAATGGCCCGCAGCGGCTCACCTCTTACCTAGCTACGAATCAGGGGGCCCGTGTCGGCCTTTTCCCCTCTTCAAAGCTTATTTTCAGCTCTATTGTCTTAAATTGCAGGAATGTCTTAGGACCTACAGGCTTTCTACTGGCTACCTCGGATTTTGCTCAGGATTCTGGATAACGGCATTCCTCTCATAAACAAGCCGTCCTACAACAGCTCGCGTTCTAATCTCGGTCGTTTTTCCTGCTTTGTGGACATTCGTTCAAAGCATGCACGAGGAACAACAAATAATCATTAGAATTAATGAAGAACAAAAGAAAATTAAAGACCGGAAAAAGGGGACGGCGCCCATTGTATGTTACAATTAAAAATTGGCCCTAGACATGCCCGGGACCGAATCAAAGAAAAGCTCAAAAAACAGAAAATCAGCAAGCCCCGCCTTCAGTTTCGGCATTCTCCGCAGTGTTGGCGACGGAGACCTCTTCCTCAACAGCAGGGACGGCGGCGGGATCGTAGATCACTGTATCCCTATGAACTATCCTCCCATCTTCAGCCCTGTACTTGGCATCCAACAGGTCGGTGTTCAAACCAGGTTCCAGGACCAAGGCCATAGTAAGGCAACGCTTGAAGCCGGACATAGCAGCCTTTGCCATGTTCTGGGTAAGCACGGTCTTGTCCGCCTTCAGCTCCTCTACCTCCTTAGACTTCTTCTCCTTGGCCGCCTCGGCTGCCTCCGCCCTCTCCAGTGCCGCCTTCAAATCCTCCTTCAGTTTAGGAAGGTCGGCAACCAGTTTGTTCTGCTGAGAAACCTGAGCACGGGCATCCTCAAGCTGCTTCTGGACGTCTTTCAGCTTCCCCAGCTCCTCCTTCAAGCTCCGGTTCTCCTCGGAGTAGGCTATTAAATTACGATCTCGGTAAGAACTGAGCTCACGACATATTTGAATATATTTGCCTTGTAAAATTCTATTTTCAGCTTCAAGGACGGAGATTTTACCTTTAAGGGGGTCAGTCATTTTGCCGGCTCCTAGATCCCACAGCTCTTTGATGACCCCCGCACCGGTCTGACCAACCCGGATGTAGGCTTCAAAGTCGGCCAGGGAAGCTTTTTCTTTGCCCTTATCTATATTCTGCTGCGTAGACCTTTGTTTTTTGGCAGGATCACTGGCAACGACCTCGACGTTGCTCCTCTTCTTGCCTACCCCCGTGTCCGGCTGCGGAGTAGAGGAACGGACAGCAGGAGATTTTGGAGGAGGATTATTCTGGCTTGATTTTTGTTTATTTACCGTGGGCCCCCCAGAGTCGGACTTGCCCGCGTTCTTGTCTGATGAGCCGGTCCAAGTGGCCGACCCAGAAGGCTTGTCTGCTGCCTTCTTTGCAGGTGTATTCTTGTCGATCATGACCGTGGTCGCAACCCCAGCCACCTCGAAAATGACATCCAGGTCCAGATCATTCATTTTGCCTGCAACGACAACAAAAGGATCAGTCAACAACAATGATACGCCGAACTCGACTCTATGCAAAATAAATAAAAAATTAAAGGCAAATTACAAGTAGCAAAATATTGATCCAATTTGGCTTTGGACACAGCCAAGGCCTCTATCATTGAGCCACAATGAAACCGGAGTCCGGCCTTAACCATTATTCTTCCCCATTTATTGAACAGCTCATAGGATTTTTTATCCTCTTCGTTCAGCTTTTCAGGGCTCGACATGTAGCTCTGGATGCTGATCTCCACTCCGTCCCGGATGTAATGGCTCTGATCCCAGAAAAGAGGAAAGTGCCTAGCTACCAACTTTTGGTCGTTGAAGTCGGCAACAGCAAGTTTCGCTGCACTACTTAAAGCTCTAACAAAGAAGAAGTTTGACTTGAAGTCCCGGTTCGAATCATTCACAGAAAAGAAGTAAGACCGATTTGGGTTGCATCACAGTCCGACATGTCCTTGCCTCTTGCCCTTAGATCCGGCTTCTGGGGAACGGAGCACATTGAAGAAGCAGAAAAAGACCTCCGCCGTTGGAATTCTCCCGAGGCGCTCCATGACCAGCTCGAAACCTCGGACGAAGCCCCAACCATTTGGCGTTAACTGTGAAGGGCCCACGTGCAGAAACTTGAGCACATTCTTCTGGAACTCGGTCAATGGGATCTGAACTCCCATTGTCTCCATTACAACTCCGTACAGGAAGAATTCGGCCGCGTCATGCTCCATGCACATCGGATACTTGTCGGCGTCCAACAACTCCCATCTCTGCTCAGCGGGACCAGTGATGAACCTCTCGTAGAAGGATAGGGGTCTATCCGGCCTCAACCTCGCCAATGTATTGCAGATCCTTATCGCCACCCAGGGGAATTCATTTTCAACAAGGACCTCGGGCTCCTCCGCCACGGCTTTGACTTCCAGCTCAGCCTCAAGTACTTCAGCCCAAGAAGCGACTTCAGTGTCCTCCATTCCAGGGTTCTCCTCAACGGTGCACTCCGAGGTCTGCAGAACTGACCCTCTGGCCGAAGCGCCCGACCCGGCAGGAGAAGGAGCGCAGGTTGAAGACAGTAAAGAAGGGGCCCCCTTAAGGGCCAGCATCGGTTCACCCGTGGCCGATTTCCTCAGGATTGGTTTCCCAGGCGGTTTTCCCAGGGCTCGTCATTCCTCACTCCTAGTTCGAGTCATGATCTGCAAGGGGAGGACGGCGCCATCACTTAATCTAAACGCACGATGTTTTCTATCTTAATTCGCAAACAATAACACGTCTTGGCCTCGGGCATCCCCAGGACCGGACGGCTCCTCCCCTTGGAACGAGCAGCGACGGCCACAGACATGATGGCGCCCGCCGCGACTAGAATCATAAAATATGCAATAAACTGCGAAAGAACTAACCTCGGTGCAGGTACCATCGAATGTCGGACTGAATGTTGATCTCGTGGGTGAGACTCCCAGGAAACAACGTCGCCGCTCGAAGAGTTGATCTCGCGCGATTACGAAAAGATTCGCCATGCAGAGATCGAAATCAGGAAAAATGAAGAATGACCAAGAAAGTCTCCAACTCGCCCTTTTATAGGAGGGGGAGGTGAAGCGTCACAACAGAATAAATGCACAACTCTTCGCAAACAAGTATTCAAATTTCCTAAGGCATTGCATAAGTATTCAAATTACCTTTTCAGGAGAAGACAAGACCTGTCAAGGGTCCACCTCGGAAGAAGACAAGCCGAGACCGAGTTCATTGATAAGTCTTATTTTATTGTGTTTTTAGCATTTGAATTAAATAAAAAGTGTCGGATTTTGAGCAAGGATTAAAAGTGCAAGGTCAAAGGAGCAAAATCAAGTAAATAGAACCAAATATCAGGCCTACACGCATGGTCCGTGCACATCTTAAGCGTGGTCCGTGCGCACTGTTACAGAAAGAAGCTGAAAAGATTGACGACACGCACGGTCCGTGCACCCCAGCGGCGTGGTCCGTGCACCTTTGTCTGAAGCTAAAAATGTTACAAAACTCTTCCAATTCTTTCATTATGGCTTGTAATTCGAATTTACTCCTTTGTCTACTGATCCTAGGCTATAAATAGGACCTCATTTCAGCTGTAATGGTGCCTTTGGATACTTGTAATCTCACTCCAAAGTTTAATCTAAGTTCTTTCTCTTATTTTAGTTCTTGTTTACTTGCTTTCTTTTATCTTCTTGTTCTTTATTTTTCTGCTCTTTATATTTCCAGCACTTTACATTTCAGCTCTTACTTTCTGCACTTTATTTCTTGTCATTTAGATTTCAGTCATTTACAATTATGTCTATTTATCTTATTGCAATTTACTTTTTAAGCATGAGGGAGTAGATACAAAGTCTTGGGTTATTGGGAGTAATCCAATGATAGGTCCCTAGTAATTCCCATAGACTATTCTCCACTCCAATTGTTTTATATTTCAATCTAATTTCATTGTCCTTCAATTCTAATCCTAAACACCATACGAAGAACCGAAAGGTGAAGTATTGATGTTGCAACTATGAATTTAGACAAGGGATTCAAAACATGAGAATAGTTTTGAAACTCTTGAGACATTATAAAGGTGTTATGCTTAATGGGTTTTGGTGACAATCAACCATGAGAATAGGCTTGAATGGTAGTTCAAAACACACTTTTGTACTCTGAAAGGAGACATTTGTTATATTCGTTGCCTTGTCTTTGAAATATATTACTTTATAAGTTTGGTAAATGGTCTAAAGAATTACATGGGTTCCTCATCATTGTGATGAAATTAATAACCTGAGATTCTTTATAATTCTGAATTTAAAATCAACAAACATTCCTTCTTCTAAAATCATTCCTTTTAGCTAATCAACACCGAAAAAGAAATTGGTAATCAAAAAGTCTCTGTGGGATCGATACTTTTTATTACGCGATAGAACCGTGCACTTGCGGCCTATCAAGTTTTTTGGATTCCACCACGCTCTCGACTTGAGGGGCCACTGTTTCGGACTGGGCCAAACCCTTCACCGGCTAAGGCCCGGCCCATTTCCGCCTCTCAGAATACCAACGGCCGTACTACGTATCTAACCAACGATTAGGATCAATCCTCTGTATCCAACGGTTCAGGTACGACATCTCGTCTATAAATAGAGGTTCCGCCCTCCAATCTCAGGTACGATTTCACGCATACGATTCATAAGAACGCTAAGACACCACAGATACCTGACCTTCCCCGAGCTCTGCGCGCCCGATCTCCCGAGTGCGGGCACGCAGTGCTCGGGCACTCAGTCAAGCACCTTGGCACAGCCCCGAGATCGTATTCTTTATGTCTTATTATCTCTTCATCTCTCACATACTGACTTGAGCGTCGGAGTGTCTTGCAGGTACCCCCCACCCGACGTGGACGGAGTTCTACCTCAGACATCCGAGCTCAGTATTCTAACTGCAACATACCTCATTGGAAGCAATCAAGCACTTAGCCCCAGGTTTGGAGCCTCATCTAGCCTCGGGAGCTTCATTCTAGTACTCCGGTACCGAACAAAAAGTATTTTATTAGTTTAACAAAGTAGCTAAAACCTTTTCAAACAAATTAGAACAGCCAAAGCATTTTAATTTTTGCTTTAAGAGCATATATATAGAGTAGGAATTAGCATTTTGATATGAATTATTCTTCTTCCGAAGAGTCAGAAATTTCTTTCCTAAAACTATAAGTGTCACATAATTTAGAAGTTGTTGTCTCTTTGAGAATATCCCTTCCAACATAGAATGCTGGTCTTTTTGGCAAGGGAACAAATGCATTTTTGTTTGTTAGCATTGATATAATGTTAGACATTGTAGGTCGATCACTTGCATAATGCTCTACGCATAAGAGACCAACATGAATGCATCGTTGCACTTCATCAGAAATAAATGTGTCATTTATTACTTGATCCATGAGTTGTAGCCAGTCACCCTCTTTCCATAGCTCCCATGCCTGTTAGTAATGTAATCAAATTAGACACAAGGAATTGTATTTTAAAATAGAACTCAAAGATACCGGACCTGCTTGAATTAGTTCTGAAAATCTATTTTTCACTGAAAAAGTAGTTTGGTTAATTTGTTTTGTAAAATTGTTCTACAAAATTGCTTCTCATTTTCTTGTTAAAACAAAAAAGTTAAAACAAATAATAGTTGTTTTTTGAAAAAAATTCAAACTATTTTATAACACAAAATTTAAAATTTAAAAACCCGAAAGGTATTCAAACAGTTTTTACATACATATCCAATTAGAGTACGTGGCATGTCTTCACAAGAGAAGCTATTATTTCTTCAACCACTAACGATTTCAAGTAACAACACTCCAAAGCTGTAGACATCAGATTTTGTTGAGAAAACTCCTTCCATAACATTATAATTAAAATAATTTTTATTTCTAAATTCGTCAACAAAATAAAATTTGAACAATGACGGGTTTGAGAACTCACTACGTCCCAACAATCCTGTTGGTGTTTACCATGGATTCTTGTTGTGTGAACATTCTTGCCACGCCGAAATCAGAAATTTTTGGGTTCATATTCTCATCAAGAAGTATGTTGCTAGCCTTCAAGTCTCTACGAATGATTTTTAGTCTTGAGTATTTATGAAGGTAAAGTTATCCTTGAGAAATTCCTTCTATTATGTTGAAGTGCTTATTCCAATCTAGTAGCTTCCTTCTTGTACAACCTTTCAGAAAGAAAAGTAAAATAACTCATGTTAAAATGCATATAAAAGAGTAAAAAACTCGAATGACATTTTCATTTTCAGTCAATGACTAATACAAAGCGTGATATTAATTATTTTCAAGCTGGTAATGTAAAGTTTGAGTCAATCATCCATTCCTTTGTTTGCTTAGACGAAACTACATATAAAATCCACTGAGTCATTCATCCATAACTTTAGTAATTATCGCCTAATCATGAAAATAAGTTTTATGTTTGTCCTAGAAAACATCATATAAATAAGTTTTGATTGTAGTTTAGAAATGAGTGTAAGTTCATTCTTAAATTCAACAACTCCTTGTCTAGAAGTTTTTGAAAGTCTTTTTACCGCAACTTCTTGCCCTGTTGGTAGTATTCCCTGAAAAGTCGAAATGAAGGATTCACCATCGCTCTTAAACAACATAATATATCGTGGACTACAATTTCGAAGTTTTAAAGATTTATACAATCGCATTGTGATCACATGTGTAACAGTCTGGGCTCTTTTCTCTCTAGTAGGCTACCCTAGAACTGCACATCATGGCCTTCTCTACCCCCATGTAGAGTTTTTGCCTTCCGTGAGAATCGAACTGTGTACTCTGGAACTCAAGTACATGCTCAATGCATTCCCACTACCAATTGAGCTTTTCATATGCCTTTTTAAAGGAACTATCACTTACTCCTTTTACATGAATAATACTAGTACTACTCCACAAGAAGAATATGAACACAACTAGTTGCTCTACTTTATTATAGCAAACCATGATGAATAATTAGTTGCACAAGCGATCATATGTGTTTCTGTTTCAAAAGACAAAACAAAATAAGAAAATTAAGCTCTGAAAAAAAAATCATCGAATTAATTTTTTGCTAGAAAAAGTAGTAGTCACCAAGCTGGAACGAAGATCATTTCAAATCATACATCAAATCCGACAAATCGTACAAGCTGCACTTCTTTGAACTCCAAGTTTAGCTTCCAAAGTTGATTTGAAGTAAAGTAAATAAGATCCCATTGTAAAACCAACATTATTATTTTAATTTACCACTAGAGTATCTTTTTCCAAAGCACCTTTTTTAAAGTAAGGGAAAATTAAGAGTACTTTAATTTAGGTAATGATCCACAATGAGATTACTGTTTTGTAGGCTATATAAAATTCTTTTTAGCAAGTAAAATAAACGTGTATGAGAGGTTGGTAGTTAGGCTAATAGCAACTAGCTAATTGTAAGAAAGGGGATAATGTGCAAATGAAAAGTATCTTATTTTTCAAATTAAGTAGCTAAGGCCTCTTGACCTCTTCAAACAAATTAAAACAAGCAAAGCATTTTAATTCTTGCTTCAAAGAACAAGTTATATATGTTTCAAAAGAGCATAAATAGAGTAGGAATCATGAGAGTATATGACCCTTGTGATATGAATTATTCTTCTTCTGAAGAGGTAGATTTCTTTTCTAAGACTATAAATCTCTTTGGGGATCTTTCTTCCCAACATAGAATGTTGGTCTTTTTGGCAAAGGAACGAACACATTTTTGTTTGTCAGCATTGATATATAAGAGACCAACATGAATGCGCCTTTGCACTTCATCAGAAATAGAAGTGTCATGTAATTATTGATCTATTAATTGTAGGCACTCACCCTCTTTCCATAGCTCCCATACCTGTTAGTAATTTAATCAAATTAGACACAAGAAACTGTACTCGAAAATAGAACTCAAAGATACTGGGCCTGCTTATATCAATTTTTAAAATCTGTTTTTCATTGAAAAACTAGTTTGGTTAATTTTTTTTGTAAAACTGTTTACAAAATTGTTTCTTATTTTCTTATTTTTAAAACTAAAAAAACAAATAATAATTTAAAAAAACTAAATATATTCTAAAACAAATTTTAAAAACTAAAAAATCGAAACCCTTTCAAACAATTTTTACATACATATCCAACTAGAGTAAGTGGCATATTGTTGATTTATTGATCATCCATGGAATTGAGTGATGAAATTGTTGAACAGATGATGAATTCAGAGAATGAAAGAAGAAAGAATGAAAAATCACTTTTCTGAATAGTGTTCAACTGAACTTTAACTGAGTCACACTTTACGATATATATCAAGGCTAACTATGGTTAACTGATACAAAACAGAATTACTAACCACAGTTAATTCTAACAAAGGGTTAACTAACTAACATAACCAACTAACTAATTACAGTTATAAACAATTAATTCTGACTTGCTTGATACTCCCCCTCAAGTTGGGAGGTAAATGTCCTTCATTCCCAACTTGGATAAGAGTTGTTGAAACTGACCCTTGTGCAGAGCTTTAGTCAGAATATCTGCTAGTTGCTACTGAGACTTCACATGTATCAACTTCAAGAAGCCATTTTGAACATAATCTCTTATGAAATGGCAATCTATATCTATGTGCTTTGACCTTTCGTGAGTAGTGGGATTCTCAGCAAGCTGAATAGCTGACTTACTGTCAGACAAAACCATAGTTGAGCTGACTTTTACCTCAAACTCACGAAGTAGCTGTTTGATCCACAACAATTCACTTGTGACAGCTGCTATGGCTCTATATTCTGCCTCTACAGAAGATCTGGCCACTGTAACCTGCTTCTTGGACTTCCATGCTATTAAGGATTGTCCAAAATAGATGCAAAAACCTGTAGTAGACTTCCTGCTCACCTCACAGGAACCCCAATCAGCATCAACATATGCTGTAAGCTTCATAGAAGATTTGGCAGGGAACAAAATACCTTTTCCTGCAGTTCCTTTTAAATATTGCAGTAAGAAGTGGGCAGCCTGGAGATGAGGAGTATGAGGCTTTGACATGAACTGGCTCAATTTATTTACAGTATATGTGATGTCAGGTCTTGAGATAGTCAAGTAGATTAACCTTCCAATCAACCTTCTATATTGAGCATCATTTGTCAGTATTTCACCATCAGAATCATTCAATTTGATGCTAGGATCCATGGGCACATTAACAGGTTTAGCAGATGTGAATCCAGTGTCCAGCAATAATTGCAATGTGTATTTCCTTTGGCACAAATGTATCCCAGCTTTAGACCTTGCAATCACTAAACCCAGGAAATACTTTAGGTCACCAATGACTTTCAATTTAAAACATTTCTGTAACATGATCTGAACTTCATGTATGAGATCTTTATTGGGACCAGCCACTACAATATCATTTACATAAACTAACAATGCAACAAAATTTGCTCCTGAACCTTTGGTAAACAAAGAATGGTCGGCAGAGCTCTTTTGAAAACCCAATTTGGTGATAGTGGTGCTAAATTTTGCAAACCATTGCCTCGAGGCTTGTCTAAGTCCATACAGAGATTTATTCAATCTACACACCTTATTCTCCCTGACTTGGATAGCCAAGAGGAAGGTTCATGTATACTTCTTCTTCAAGCTCTCCATTAAGGAAAGCATTGTTGATATCTAATTGTAATAAATGCCAATTCAGCTGTGAAGCTAAGGAAAGAAGTATTCTTACTGATGTGAGCTTAGCAACTGGAGAAACGGTATCCAAGAAATCAATTCCAGCCTGCTGAGTGAAGCCTTGAGCCACCAATCTTGCTTTGCACTTATCCAAGGAACCATCAACATTGTATTTGACCTTATAGACCCACTTACAACCAACTGTTTTCTTCCCAACAGGTTTAGGCACCAAGGTCCAGGTATTGTTTGCTTCCAGAGCAACTAACTCATCTGCCATAGCTCTTTTCCATTCAGGGTACTTTACTGCTTGGTGGAAATATTGTGGCTCAAAAACAGAGGAAACATTGTGAATGAAGGCTTTGTAGGATGGGGTAAGGTTACTGTATGTGAGAAAAGATTGAATTGGATAAATCACAGAGTTGCAATCATAGTTTTGTAAGTAAGATGGAGCCTTGTGAGGTCTTCCAGATCGTCTCAAGTCAGTATTGTCAGTGGGATTGGGAGGGATAACAGGCGGTGGTTTGTCAGGAATATCTTCAGTGACAGGAAGAGGAACTACTGGAGTAGTGTTGGTGTCCACAGGGGTATTAGTACAAGGTACTGGAGTAGTGTTTGGTAACAGAGATGCTGGAAAAAGCAATTGGGATGGAGGACTAGGAGATATTTGGTGAAATGGGAAAGTGTTTTCACAAAAAATTACATTCCTAGAGATAATAAATCTGTTGGTTGTGGGATCTAAAAGCTTGTACCCTTTAATTCCAACAGGGTAGCCCATGAAGACACAGGGTGTGGCTCTAGGTGAGTGATCATCCATGGAATTGAGTGATAAAATTGTTGAACAGATGATGAATTCAGAGAATGAAAGAAGAAAGAATGAAAAATCACTTTTCTGAATAGTGTTCAACTGAACTTTAACTGAGTCACACTTTACAATATATATCAAGGCTAACTATGGTTAACAGATACAAAACAGAATTACTAACCACAGTTAATTCTAACAAAGGGTCAACTAACTAACATAACCAACTAACTAATTACAGTTATAAACAATTAATTCTGACTTGCTTGATACATATCTTCACAAGCGAACCTATTATTTCTTCTACCACTAACGATTTCAAGTAGCAACACTCCAAAGTTGTAGACATCAGATTTTGTAGAGAAAACTCCTTCCATGACATACTCCGGAGACATGTAACAACTACACAAAAGTTATTCCGTAGCATTATAAAATAAAATTTATTTCTAGATTCATCTGCATAAAATAAAAAATTGAAGAAAGAAAGCTTAGAAAACTCACTACGTCCCAACAATCCTGTTGGTATTCACCATGGATTCTTGTTGTGTGAACATTCTTGCCATACCGAAATTAGAAATTTTTGGGTTCATATTCTCATCAAGAAGTTTGTTGCTAGCCTTCAAATCTCTGTGAATGATTTTAAGTCTTGAGTATTTATGAAGGTAAATTAATCCTTGAGAAATTCCTTCTTTTATGTTGAAATTCTTTTTCCAATACAAGAACTTCCTTCTTTTACAATATTTTAGAAAGAAATGTAAATTAACTTGTGTTAAAGTACATACTAGAGAAGAGTACATATTTGAAATAACGTTTTATTTACGGTCAGTGACTTACACAAAGCATGATATTTTATTTTCACATTGGTAATGTAAAGTTTGAGTCGATCATCCATTTTTTTGTTAGCTTAGAAGAAATGAGAAATAAACACCAATGAGACATTCATCCATAGAAAAGTATTTATCACCTAATCATGAAAATAAGTTTTATGCATTTGTGCTAAAAACATCATAAAATTATGAATATTTGGTGGATGTCCATCTCTCCTTAGTTCTTTCATCTTACCTAGGATATTTTATAACTCCCATGATTAAAGAGCTTTCACTCATTCTTATTGCTCTTAACTTTGTGCTTGTAAGTTATAAGATTTTGTATCCTATAAATAGGACTTATATGGCAATGTAAAATACAACTTCAAGACTAGAATGCAAATGGTCTCTTCTTCTCTCATTCTCTTCTTCTATTTCATCTTCATATATAGCCTACTATAATGGTTATATCTTACTCTTGTTTTGGTCAATTTCATAACACATTATCGGCACGAGTCTCTACCAAAATGCTAGCTTAATCTCCTTGAAGGCTATTTTGCAAGATATGTTTTCTTTTAGTTTTTTATGTTAATCTAACTTATTATGATGTTATGATCATGTTCTTGCTCATATCTTTTATTTTATCATGTTAATATTTTATATTTCTTGTATAGAAATTCTATTGAGAATTTTATTTAGCTACCACGATTATCATGTTTTCTATTCTTGACTAATTCTAGAAGAATTCAACATTCAAACATCCCAATAAACAATTATCATATTTGTGTATTCTTGATGAATTCCCGAAAAATTCAATATTTAAGCTTCCATGTTGGATTACAAAAGAACAACTATCATGTTTGCCTATTCTTGATGAATTCATCATTCAAGCATCTTAGAAGGAATGCACAAAATAACTTAATATTGAAGCCTATCGTGTTTGTCTATATTCATGATGAATTCTAGAAGAATTCATCTTTCAAGCATCCCAGAAGGAATATTGCACAAATAACTGAATATTGAAGCATCATATATGATTGCTTGTGATATAGTTCTTGAAGAATTGAAAGAAAAAAAATTCAACCATCCGTGAGAGGTTGCTCAAAGCACATGATTTTTTTTTTGTCATCACTTATATTTGAAATATATATATAGTTCCTGAACAACAAATGAACATTGTTTATGATAGAGTTCTTGAAGAACTAAACTTTTAGACCATGATTATAATCTAAAAGATCTATTTGATATTAGTATAATTGAATCAAAGGAATATAAGAGAGTTTTTATTTTACTTGAATATGCTCCTGAAGTAGCATAAACGAGAAAATATTTTCAAGAATATTTTGAATCAAAGATTATATGCTATTTATTGTGATTGAAAGAAAAATCACAAACCACTCAAGGGGTTGAACTTCATTCCTAGAAGTGAATGATTCACATTAAAATTTTGGGTACAACAAAAGTGTGGTTATTAAAACGTGGTGGTAAAAGTTATCATTATCCAAAAAAAAAATCCTATTAAAAAGGGTCATTAGTATGATTTATGATTATCACCTTTGTTATTCCTAATAATGGTGTAGTAATTTTCTTTCTATCAATATAATGGTGTAGTAACTTCTATACATTATGAAAAAGTATAATTTCTCTAAGTGTAACTTATTTTCTTTCTCATTCTTGGAATTCCATATAAACAAATAAAAAACTATGCATCATTAATTCTTTGTTTGTAAATAGTAATTTTTGTTATATGCATTAGTTAGTATTTTTATATTTTGTTATTTGAATGATAAGAGTTTAATGCATTATTTTTATTTACTGTCGATTCAAATATATATATATATATATATATATATATATATATGAGCAACTAAAATTATTCTAAAGTAAACCAGAAGTTTGCTATGCACTTATAAAAAAAAATATTTTAAACCTGAAATTTAATAGTCTACAAAGGTTTACCATTTACAAATCATATTTGAATTTGGATATTGGGAAAGCTAAAATTCACTACAAAAAAAACGCTTATTTGCGAGGGACATTAGCGAGAGAATAACATTCCCTCGCTAAAACTGACTTTAGCAAGGGAATTAGCGAAGGAATGTGATTCCCTCGCTAAAACTCACATTAGCGAGGGAATTAGCGAGGGACCAGTCCCTCGCTAATGGTTAGCGACGGAATTTTCAACATTAGCGAGGGACTGGTCCCTCGCTAACTGGAGGCTGGAATTTGAAAATTTTAGCACGAAAAACAAAGTGGTTAGCGAGGGAATTGGTCCCTCGCTAACATGAATCTGACCGTTAGCGAGGGAATTAGCGAGGGAATTGGTCCCTCGCTAATTCAGTCAAATTCACGGAAATCAAGGAGTTTAGCGACAGAATTTTGAATCCCTCGCAAATTAAAGTGACTATTAGCGAGGGAATTAAAATCCCTCGCAAATTTTTTTACTTTTTTTTTTCCCTTAAATCCGTTTCAACCACACAAACACACAACTACTCTTCTTTCTCACTCAACACACCCTCACTCTTCTTCTCTCCTCTTCACCATTCCTCTTCCCTTCCTCTTCCTCTACTCTCCACCACCACCACCACCACCATCACCACCACACAACCAACCAACCACCTTCACTCTTCTTCTCTCCTCTTCACCCTTCCCTTCCTCTTCCTCTACTCTCTCTCTCTCTCTCACCTACAAACACTAATCCACTACCACACAACAACCACCACCACCACCCACGACCACCACCACACAACCACCACCACCACCTTCTTTCCTCTTCCTCTCCTCTCTCTCTCTCTCACGATTTCCCCTTTCCATCTTCTTCTCTCCACCTTCTTCCACCACACAACCACCACCACCACCCACGACACCACACCACCACCACCACCCACGACACAACCACCACCACCTACGAATTTCTTTCCTCTTTCTCTCCACCTTCCACCACCACCACCACCACCACCAACACAACCACAAAATTAATAATATAATATAATTTTCATTAATAATATAATAATAAATAGCTTCAAAAAAATATAATAATAAATATATATAAAAAAAAAACAAGCCAATCAAATTTTAAAATTTGAAAATTTGCACAGACATTAGCGAGGGAATTAGCGAGGGATTCAAAATCCCTCGCTAATCCCATTAGCGAGGAGGGATTTAGCGAGGGAACTGGTGTTCGCTGGTGTTTTTAGCAAACAATCACTAGTTTTATTAGAAGGTTTGTGAGATCAAACTAGAAAAATCTCAAAGCAATTGCCTTTGAATTGCGCGTAGTTTTTGTTTCAGAAAATGTAGAAAAGGGGACGATTTGCAATGATTAACAGAATTGAAAAGAAAAGAAGCAGTAAATGGTGCATGAATTGTAAAGAAAAGACAAATAAATTGCATTGAATTGTAAAAGTGGTACACGATCACGTACAGCGATTCTTCCACTCGTTTTTCGCTCTGGCTTGGAAGTTAGAGTTTCAAGAATCGGGTTGTGTATTGTGATTTGCGACCTCTGTTTCTTCTCAGAAACTACTATTTATACAAAGGAAAAGAGGGGGAAAAACTGAACTAAGTAACTGCCTAGAAATTTGAAAATTAATAACTGCTACTCCTACTTTCGACCAGAACCGCTCTATCACGCTTCGACCAACTGCTAGTCTTCAGCGCATAACTGCTCTGTTTTCTGTCTGTCGAAAGCTTGTGTCCATTTTCCTCTCTCTTGCTTTTGCTTCCCCGGAAGCTTGTCGAGTTTACCTTGCGCATGACCATTTTCTCTGTCGAAATAATTTGGTCTTTGTCGAAATATAAGTCAGGCCTTGTTGACCATTTTCAATGAAGCCTGTCGAAATTACAGGCTAACAAATTGCCCCCCAAAAATGTCTTTTTCGACTGAACTTGAGGAGGAAGAAGAGAAAGACATTTTTGAATTCACCATCGAAATAACTTTGCACTTGAGTAAAATAGCTGTATACCTGATGTCACCACTGTTAAGTGTTGTTGACGTTACTCCTATATTGGTGTATTACGTGGCCTTCAACGTTTTACTTCTCAGTAAATGCCTTATCTCACCATTTCCTATAAGGCTTCTCCAATTCTTCCATTTTATTCTTGAGCAATTTTTATTCTGTGCCTTCGACAACGTTTTGGCAACTTAAATGCCATGTTTTTACGCTTTCTTTATATTTATTCCAGCGTTATTTTAACTTCTTGCAACGTTGGCTTATACTTTTTCAAGTATTTGCCATTTGTACGCAAAATTCTTTCATCAGCGCCAATCTCTTTGACCTCATATGCGCCGTTTGAATAAACTTGTAAAATTTTAAATGGTCCTTCCCAACTTGGGGACCATTTACCAAAGACTCTATCTTTTTTATCCATAGGCAATAGGACCTTCCACACTAGATCACCTGAATCAAAGGCTTTAAACTTAACCTTTTTGTTATAAGTTTTAGCTACCCTCTCTTTCTGTCGAATAAGCATATCTAAAGCTAATAACCTTTCTTCGTCTAAATCAACCAATTCATCAAGCATCATATTCCAATAATAATCAGAGGGAATCTCCCACTGTCTTTGAATTCTTGTTGATTGTAGACAAATTTCAACAGGCAACACTGCATCGTGTCCAAATGTTAGCCTATAAGGAGTAGTGTTGATAGATTCTTTGGGTGAATTTCGACAAGCCCATAATGCTTGATCAAGGGTATTATGCCAATTTTTTGGTTTCTGCCCAACATGCTTTTTAATCAAATTAATAATAACTTTATTGGCAGCTTCTACTTGTCCATTGGCTTGCGCATAATATGGTGTCGAAGTTAATAACTTAAAACCATTTTCAGAAGCAAATTCTATCATTTTTCTACCAGTGAAAACTGATCCTTGATCTGTAGTAATGGTTTCTGGAATTCCAAACCTATAAATGATATGATTTTGAATAAACCTTATCACTGTTTCTTGATCAACATTGGCTAAAGGTATAGCTTCAACCCATTTGGTGAAGTAATCAATTCCCACAAGGATATATCTATGGCCCTTCGACGAAGTTGGCTTTATCTCTCCAATCACATCTAGAGCCCAACCTCTAAGTGGCCAAGGTTTGACTATGGCATGCAATTCATTTGCAGGTACATGTTGTATCCCAGCATGCTTTTGACACTCTTGGCATCCCTTAGCAAATTCTATGCAATCTTTCAGCATAGTTGGCCAATACATTCCTTGTCGAAATAATAACCACTTCATTTTGTGGCCTACTTGGTGTGAACCACATGCTCCACTATGTGTATCAGAAACTGCTAAATATGCCTCATTTTCACTAAGACATTTTAATAGTACTCCTTCAGGAGTCTTTTTAAACAATTCGTTTCCAATTATCACATAGCTCAAAGCTCTGTATTTTACCTTTTTATTGGTATTTCTTGTGGGATTTTGCAAATATTCCACAATAGGCCTTCGCCAATCATTATTGGTCATATTGTCAAGAGCAAAAATTTCTGCTAAGTCAAAGTCACCAAAAAATTGACGTTTTTCGACAACGACTAATTCCTCGTTTGCGTTTGTTGCCCCCCCAGTTTTTGGTGTTGACAATAGTGACGAAGAATAGTCATTAGAAATGATTCTATCCTTTATTTCAATTAACTCTTCCAGGCGTTGTTTTGAAACTTTATAGCCTGAAGCAATTTGTGCCAATTCATTTGCCACTTGATTATCAATTCGTGGTAAATGTTCTAAGTGAACAGACTCAAATCTTTTTAACAAAGCATTGGCAACAACAAAGTATCTGATAAGGTGCTCTTTAATGCATTTGTACTCCCTTGTCAATTGTTTTACAACCAACTCAGAGTCACCTTTTATTTTGACATGACTTGCCCCCAGCTCAAGTAAAATTTCAAGGCCTACTATTAAAGCCTCATACTCAGCTTCATTATTGGAACAAACATCTCGAATTTTAAACTTATACTTCGTTGGAATGTTAGTAGGAGATATTATTAAAATACCAATCCCAACTCCATGTTTATGGCTTGAACCATCAAAGTACAACCTCCAAGGATATACGTCTACAAAACTTAATGTTTCTTCGACAACAGAATGGTCTACTATAAAATCAGCAACCACTTGTCCTTTAATTGATTTTAGAGGTTGATAAGTTAAGTTGTATTCTGACAAAGCCAAAGCCCATTTACCAATTCGGCTATGCATTATTGGTTTCGACAGCATATGCTTAATAACATCAAAATGCGAATAAACAGAAACATCAGCTGGTTTTATATATTGCTTTAACTTTGTACACGAGAAATACAAACAAAGGCACAACTTTTCTATAGGAGTGTACCTCGTTTCGGCATCATTTAAGACCCTACTGAGGTAATAAATGGCTCTTTCGACACCACTATCATCCTCTTGTGCTAACATGCTACCTATTGTTCTATCAGAAGCTGCTATATACAATTTGAGCACTTTGTGTTTAATAACAGGCAACAAAATTGGTGGTTTCATCAAATAAGACTTGATTTCGTCGAAGGCTGCTTGATGCATTGGTTCCCATTTGAACTCTTCTTCCTTCTTCAGTCTTAACAATGGCGAAAAAACTTGTGTTTCGCCACTTAGATTTGATATAAATCTTCGAAGGAAATTGATTTTTCCCAGCAACGACTGAAGCTCCTTTTTGGTCGAAGGGGCCTTCGTTTCCATAATTGCCTTAGTCTTATTTTGATTGATTTCAATGCCTTTTTTGTGCACTATAAAACCCAAGAAATCACCTGCACGTACACAAAAGGCACATTTTAATGGATTTATTTTCAATCCATATTTCCTCATTCTTTCAAAAGAACGGCGAAGATGGTCTAAATGACCACTTTCTGAGGAAGATTTAACCACCACATCATCTATGTATACTTGCATAAAATCATCAATAAAATCATGAAACATAGAATTCATGGCCCTCTGATATGTAGCACCAGCATTCTTTAAGCCAAAGGGCATTACTACCCATTCATAAACACCCAATGCCCCTGGACATCTAAAAGCAGTTTTCGACACATCCTCTTCAGCAATGAAGATTTGATTATACCCAGAATAACCATCGAGCATACTAAGATAATCAAATCCTGCTGCTGAATCTATTAGCATTTCTGCCACAGGCATTGCGTATTCATCCTTGGGAGTTGCATTATTTAAATCCCTAAAGTCTATGCAAACTCTAAGAGTCCCATTTTTCTTTATTACAGGAACTATATTGGCTAACCATTCGACATACCTCTCAGTTCTGATGAATTTGTTTCTGAATAGCCTTTCGATTTCCTCTTTGATCTTAGCCAACACTTGAGGAGCAAATCTTCTTGGCACTTGCGTCACTGGTTTCTTCCCTGGTCGAATTGGTAATTGCATTTCCACTACTTCTCGACTTAACCCAGGCATTTCGTCGTAATCCCAAGCAAAGCAGTCTTTGAACTCCCTTAGCAATGTGATGACTTGGGTTTTTAGAGAAGCATCAATATTCGCACTAATATAAGTTGGCCGTTTTATTGAGCCATTTCCCAAATCAACTTCTTCTAACGGGTCTTGAGCTTGCATATGCTTTGCCGAATCTCTAGGATCCTTTTCAAAACCTAATGGATCATCATCATAAATGCAGTCAAGTCTTTCATCTATGACTATGCCATTTCCTTCATGTAACTCACTGGCTTCGACAGCCATTGTTTGTTGAATAATTTCGGCCTCTATAGCCGCTTTAAACTTGTTTTCGGCCATATAAGCCGTAATTTTGTCCCATGCATTGGGCACTGACATAAGAACATTTTCAAGAACCAGTGTTCCACCCCGTTGGTCGAAGAACACCATCAAGATAAACACTATCATCTCCCATTATTTCTCTTTCCCAAACAAAACCATAATTTGGGTCAAGATGAACTGAGGCAAGAACATTATCCGCAGGAACATATGCCTCATTAGAAGATGAACATGGCGCGATCTTCGCCATTTGTTTCTCAAAATTTTCCTTG
This sequence comes from Astragalus glycyphyllos, assembly GCA_963573325.1. Lineage (NCBI taxonomy): Eukaryota > Viridiplantae > Streptophyta > Magnoliopsida > Fabales > Fabaceae > Astragalus > Astragalus glycyphyllos. The sequence continues at coordinate 105,467,714 of OY754307.1, forward strand.
GTAATTTGGTTCACATCAGCACGGAAGTAGCTCTGATCGGCTTCAACATACGCTACCAAACCATCTTCCTTCCACATTACTAAACGTTGATGCAAAGTTGAAGGGACAACACCAACTCCATGGATCCACTCTCTTCCAAGGAGTAAATTAAAATTCGCTTTAGAGGCTATCACTAAGAACAATGTAGTCCTCTTTATGGAACCAACGATTAAGTCCACCTCGATGGCCCCCAAAGAATGGCCAGTTTTGCCTTCATAGTTGCTTAAGACAATGTTATGTGGCCTGAGGTCAGTGTCGAACTTACCAATTTTCTTCAAAAGACCATGTGGCATTAAATTCACTGCAGCTCCACCATCCACTAACACTTTGTTAATTCCAACACCATTGACTTTGGTATGGACATACAGAGGTTTCAAGTGGTTTTGCATACTCATATCTGGCTTCTCGAAGGTAGCCATTTGGTCTTCGACACAACCATTGTTCATCACATAGTAACACATTGGCTTATGATGATCCATATCCTCTGTAAAATCCTCTTCAACATCATTTGGTACTGTGATAACATCGTACTCAAGAGGCAGTATTGATACCACATTGCAAACAACATCAAAATCATCTTCAGAATCATCAAAATCAGACTCCATGTCTTCATCCATGTCAAAATCAGCATTCTTTTCTTTCACTGTTGACAATGGAGGAAATATTCTTTCAAGAGCAGGCCTTCTTGGCTTTTCTGTTACTACAGCCTTGCCTTTGGCCTTATTCGCTGCACACACATGACTAGCAACATCAGCATTCCTCTTTGTGGCAACTTCAGCTTTGTGAACCTCACTCTTCGCCACTATTATGCTGCGTGGAACTTGATTAATGTCAATCGTACTGCGTGGAACATGGTTATTAGCCAAATGACTTGGAACCTTGTTAATGTCAAAGTGTGCCTTCTTCTTCTGTTGTCTTTGGTAACGACGCCACTGTGTTCTAGTCATGGGGTTCTTACCCTTATAGTTATTCTTATAATTAAACTTAACAGCATCCGTATCTGGCTTGACAGCTTTAGCACGTTGATTATTGGGCACCCACGCTTCAACAGGAGCACTAGCACTTGGGACAAAGGATTTATTTGTTGACAGCTTCAAATACCCTTTCGCTGAGGACTTCTCCTTAGCAAATTGTCGTTTGCTTGTTGAAGGCTTTGTTGACACATTAGCCTTATAGCCAGGAAGATCTCCTTTTGCAAACTCAAATTTCGGCCTGTTATCAAGCCATTTTCTTTTACGTTGTTGTTGATCCTGATAACCTTCGACAGCTTTAGCTGCTTCTTTGTCGAAGACAGCGCTGCACCTTGGGCAAAGCATAACTTCAGAGTTATTCCACTTACACCGATTGAGGAAATCTATCAATTCTTCCTCAGCCTTTGGATACACAGCATGTATCTTCCCATCATATTCTTTTAGGGTCACTTCCTGTTTCTTACCTTCAGCATACATAAAACCTTTTAATTTTTCGGTGGCAGTCTTGACACACTTAGGAGGGTCTGCCATTTGAGCATCCACCATGCCTACATCAGCTTCGACAGGTTCAGAATACATAGCTTCAGCCTTAGGCAATGGATCAACATCAATCTGCATAGGAGCTTTCATTTTCTTATCAGCAAATTTGAGTCTTCCTTCGTCAACTGCTTTTTGCACAATATCCCTGAAGAGCACACAACGGTCAGTGTTATGTCCCAAAAAATTATGGAACTTACAATAACCCTTTTTCTTTCTTTGGTCAAGAGTTGGTATTTTAAGGCCTTTAGGCACTAATATTTGACCATCAGTCACTAAAAGATCAAAAATTTCATCACATTTAGTAACATCAAAAGTATAAGTCTTAGGCATAAATCTATCATTCTTAGGCTCTATAGGGTTATTCCCATTCGCAGGCCTTAATAATTTACAGGTATAAGGCGGACCAGGCTTAAGTTCAGCCACATCTATCTCCTCTTCTTCGACATTACTATATGTAACGTCGAATTCTTCTTCGACATATGCCACTTTTTCTTTTTTATGATACCTATTCGACCTAGATTTTTCCTCTCTAAGCCTTTCAACTTGTCGAACTCTATCAGCCAAATGAGCCATATCTCGCAAATGAGATATGTCTAATTTCTTTCTAATTGAGTAATCAAGGCCACCAGCAGCCATTTCGACAAGCTCATGTTTAGGGACTTGTGTGAAGCAACGAGATTTCAACAGCCTAAATCTGTTTAAGTAATCATCAATAGTTTCAGGCATTTTGCGTCGAACACTAGCCAATTCTTTAAGACTAATTTTCGACTGGCCCATGTAAAACTGTGCATGGAATGCCTTTTCTAATTGCCCCCATGTGAACATAGAACCAGGGGGTAAGGTCGTGAACCAAGTGAAAGCATTTTTAGTTAGAGAATTTGGAAAGTATTTCATCTTCAAATTCTCATTTTGTGCTAAGTCCCCAGCCTCAGTCAAGAAACGAGCAATGTGTTCGACTGTGGACTCATTTGTATCACCACCAAACTTAGTAAACTTGGGAACTTTCCATCCCCTTGGTAACTCAGTTTGTAATACGTATTCACATAATGGTGATACGAAGTTAGGCCTTTGTAAACCTATGTTAAGGCCATTTTGTGCCAAAATAGTTTCGACTAAAGTAGCTATATTGTTTTCTGCGCCAACATTGTGTTGTTGCACTTGTCGAACAACTTCATCAGCGTTCTGGTGTCTATTTACCAAAACTACTTCAGGGACGTGGTTTACTGCCCCTTGTAGTTCGCCTACAATTGTGGACGCTTCGACTGCAACTGCTTCTTGGGGGTTAACTGGCGACGCATTACCCGCAATAATAGGAACTTGCATATTATTAACCGCTGGAGCCCCAAAGAAATCTGCAATCCTACTCATCTGATTTGCCAACATTTGGTAACTGTTATTGGTATTTTGAATCAATGGATTGAAAACTGTACCAATTTGTTGGGTAAGCATATTAACCATATCGTGATTACTCTCGTCTACTTGCTGTCTTAAGGCCAACAAAGACGTATTGGTTAATGCTGGGGGATTCCGACCAAATACACTCTCAGAAGAGACATGTGTAGGGGAAAAGGTCGAAATATGTGGCATTCCAGTAGGCATGCCATACATTCCCAAAGGAAATGGGGGTAGATGCACGTTATTCAAACGTGGGTCTAAACCATTTCCCATTGCCATGTAAGGGCTATGAAGCCCTGCACTTAACGGCAAAGACATAGGCAAAGATGCCATTTCTGACTGCGTTGAACCAACATTAGTCATTGATAATGAAGGAACGGTTGTTGACGACGATGGTCCTGCGCTAATGCTCGCAGAATCCATTGTTGTTCCTTGCCCTTGTGAAACCACAGGGTTGGAACTAGACGCATTATTCGTACTAGAACGAACCATTTTACCACTTCTTAAGTGCATACAACAGCGAATACAAATAAGAGAGTACGAAAATGAACAAAATCAAAGGCAAAGTCCCACCGGGCGTGCCAATTTGTTCGCTGGTGTTTTTAGCAAACAATCACTAGTTTTATTAGAAGGTTTGTGAGATCAAACTAGAAAAATCTCAAAGCAATTGCCTTTGAATTGCGCGTAGTTTTTGTTTCAGAAAATGTAGAAAAGGGGACGATTTGCAATGATTAACAGAATTGAAAAGAAAAGAAGCAGTAAATGGTGCATGAATTGTAAAGAAAAGACAAATAAATTGCATTGAATTGTAAAAGTGGTACACGATCACGTACAGCGATTCTTCCACTCGTTTTTCGCTCTGGCTTGGAAGTTAGAGTTTCAAGAATCGGGTTGTGTATTGTGATTTGCGACCTCTGTTTCTTCTCAGAAACTACTATTTATACAAAGGAAAAGAGGGGGAAAAACTGAACTAAGTAACTGCCTAGAAATTTGAAAATTAATAACTGCTACTCCTACTTTCGACCAGAACCGCTCTATCACGCTTCGACCAACTGTTAGTCTTCAGCGCATAACTGCTCTGTTTTCTGTCTGTCGAAAGCTTGTGTCCATTTTCCTCTCTCTTGCTTTTGCTTCCCCGGAAGCTTGTCGAGTTTACCTAGCGCATGACCATTTTCTCTGTCGAAATAATTTGGTCTTTGTCGAAATATAAGTCAGGCCTTGTTGACCATTTTCAATGAAGCCTGTCGAAATTACAGGCTAACAAATGGTCCCTCGCTAATTCCCTCGCAAATGACCATCAGCGAGGGATTTTGGTCATTTTGATAACCAATTTTTTTGTAGTGATTGGAACTTCACAGAACTTCGAATCATGTTCATCTTCTCCTTATAGATTCTATTTCGTTCATTCATGAAACCCAGATGTCGATCTACTGTTCATCTTCTCCTTATAGATTTGATTTCTTTCATGAAACCCAGATTTGGGGAAGAAGATGATGTCTTCGTTCACAACTTTTTTTATTTTTAATTTTTTTGACAGCTTATTTTTAATTAGAATTAATAAAAAATAATGAATTAGCAAATTAAATTTTCACGTAAGCACAAATAACAGCCACCTAGACAACTTAACAGCCACTTAGGCGTTTTTGTAACGGTGTTAACAAAAAAACGTTAAAAGGGGCAACAATGTTAGATTTTTAAAAGTTAAGAGACTTACGCGTTACAAAAAAAAAGTTAATGGACCTATTCGTTACAAATAAATAAGTTAAAGGACCTTGAGAGATATTTTGCCTAATATAAAAGGAGGGCTTCACTTGTGAATGGGGAGAGCCGCATACACTAACACTAAATTAGGAAAAAGGTAGCGACGCCAACGCTGAAAAGGGAAGAAAAAAGAGTTTTTCGACACCGTTCTTGACTTTGTAAAAGAGCTTTGGAGTAAAAGAAAGAAATTGAAGACAAAAATTAAGACTTTATCTATTTCCGGGTTATTCTTATCTTTGTACTTCATGAACCCTATTTTTCTTTTATTGTTCTTTATTATTATGGATACCTAAATCCTCTTCTACGGTCTTAGGTGGATCTTTCAAGTTTAGAGCCTTTTATGTTCTAGTTTCTTATTTGAATTCATATTTTTATTTCAATTAATATTGTCCTATTGTTTTTATCACATAATTAGGATTTACTACCATTTTCATGTTCTCAATCGATTATTTGATCAGCGACCGTACTGCAATTATTTGGTGGACCTATAGGATAATTGGGGCTATAATTAATACATGACCAAACTTTAATATAGTCTTCCGATCATTCAACCTTTTTGTTCTTTATGCTTTTCTTGAATTTAAATTCTTGCATGACCAAACAAGGGTTAATTTAGGAAAAAGAATATTAATCGCGAATGACCAAACGGATTAGTAGCTTTAGTAAAGAGATTGGTAATTAAATAAAATAAAGGAATTCAGGTAGAATTAGACATAGGGGAATAGAAGCTTGCAAGTGAAACCGTGACCCTAGACCTCTCTCCAATTTATTAAATCTTGCTTTTTAATTCTTGTTATTTATTTATTTCTTTTTATATGTTTCTACAACACTCAAATTATTTGTTCGTCTAAACAATATATAATCTTTACTAGTTTGACTTTGATACTTGTTAATTAATCTCTTTGGATACGATAATCTTTTATACTACTTCTGCAAAAGAGTATACTTGCTCTAAGTGTGTTTTTAACGCAACAGTTGTGCATACTATAATGAATCCATCACAACATAATAAAATGGATCCTTAAAGAATGTTGGGAATATGAGTATATGAATCTTCATCCATCATAAAGTATGTTGAGTCAATAGCCAGAGATATATTTATAGCTTAGTCGGTTAATTATCATTTTGATGAATTAGTTTTCCCAACATTAGTGGGAGAGAAAAGAAGCTGGAAATTAATATTATTTGAAATAAATTATTATTATCTCATATTGATCCTCTTATAAACCAATGTGAACCAGAAGTTCAAAGAATAATTCATTTGCAAAATTTTGTAGATTATTCACCAGCTACAATACGCAAATAAAAATTGATGTCCTTGTTGGACACTCAAAGTGAAAATGAATCTTAACCAAGCATGAAGCGTGTAATTTAGTCGGTTCCAAAGAATAAAAAGTCCTCGAACAAGGAAATAAGCTTAAAAACAATATGACCCAAAATAGTATATGAAAACTCCAAACGAGTAATTTGACATAATTATTTTTCAAATTCCAGAAGAACTGATCAAGTACTTGAAATTTGTGGAAATGAGATCTCAAAAAGTTATGTCAAGAATGAAGTGCGGTGGAACCAAAACAAAGTCAAGGTTGACAATTTTGTGTGTATATAATATAGCGCTAAATGTGATAAGTGATGAAGAGGATCTTGAACCAAAGACTAATAAGAATTTAGACAAAACAATGATTGGCCAAAATAGAAAAATGCAATTGAAGTGAAATTAAGATCACTTTGCAAAGCAAAAAAATTTTCGACTTGTAGTCTGTACCATGGTTTAGGAAACTGGACCAGCCGATTCAACCGGTTGGACAGTGGACCACACACAAATCCAGTCCGGGCACTTATAATAACTGGCTATCATAAAAATTGGACTAGAAATCGGAAAACCGGTGCAAAACTGCACATACCGGACAAAACCAGCGATCAAACGGTTTGAGTCAGTTCAATTTTTTTTTTACTAATTTAATACTATTTTATAGAAAAGAGCAACCAACTGTTTGAGTTTGAGAGCTCGCCAACTACTGTCACGCTGTTTATCTCACGGAGCCTCCAAATGCTATTTATAAAGTAATTTCCTCTTTTTTATTTCTTACCCATCCTGTGTGGGACTAGTCTAGTGTATTTTTTTTCAAGTCAATTACTGCTAGTGCCTTATGAGACAACTTAGGATTTATTTTATGTAATGTTCACTTGCTTACATGCTGCGTTTCTTTCTATCTATTATTTCTTAAATTAATATTTTAAAGCACTGCTTGAAATCGTCTAAGACGAAAGGCTTCAAAAAGAGTTTGGGTGAATCCATTAAACTTATGATGGATGAATTGAGTCAGGTGGGTGATAGAATGAAACTAATGAACAATAGAAATATGCAACAACAACAACAACAAAGTTGTTTTGTTGTTGTGAATATTGTCTAAAAAACAACTTACGGAGATTGTTGTAGAACTCGTAAAAAAGTAAAAATTTTAAATTCAATTTCAAAAAAAAAATTATTTGAATAAAATTTTAATATCAAGTTATATTCTAAACATCGGTCTATACACTTGAAGATGTAAAGTTAGTTAGGCTTGTTGTTCAAGAGTATTCGTACAAACCTAACACTGGTTTTGAAGATAAATTCACATGTAGTGTGAATGCAAGTAATTTTTAATACTTATTTAGTTTAGTAACACATGAATGACTCAATTTACATATGATGAATGTGCTATTATTTATTTTTCTGGCTCACTTGATAGTGATAATTATATGAAAATTCCTGAAGGATTTAATTTTCCGAGACATATTGTTTGGACTCTCAAGATTATTAATCAAATTTAAATAGTCTCTCCATGAGATAATATAATTTGAACACATGAGGTATAATCATCTCAATGCATATTATTAGAATTGAAGGAAAATGGTGTGAACAAGTTGGAATCAGATAGAGGAGTGCAAGAATATGGTTGAGGTATGTTGCAGCAATCTTGCTGCCTAGTGACAAACTGTGTCACGTTATTTTGGGCAGTGTACTAGCATCCAATCGTGCCCAAGTTTATGAATAAGCAAGTGTACCATTGTGCCCTCACACTAAGAGACAAAATGAAGATATTACAATCATTGGATTCGTTTGTTGCAAACGTTTTTGGAGAGTAATACCAGCTGGCAGTGGTGCAATGCGTGACTGATATTTTGCAGATTCTTTTTCATTGTAATTTTATGCTACTTTACTAGTTAGTATAGACTATGGTAGTCCTTATCTTTTACTATAAATGTATGTGTACTCTTCAGTTCTGAATTATCAATCAATGGAATAGTTTTTTCCCAATTTGATCAATTCTATTTACTGTTTTATTGCTTTATGTTATGAAGATGCTTTATCAGTACTGTTTCATTGCTTATACTTTATGCTTCCGTGAATTTTAAGATGGTATCAGAGCAACATCAGCTCTGATTACCTTGTTTGCTTTCTTCCTTTTGCTCCATTACGTTTCTTCTTTTTCACTATGCCTCCTAAGCCTGCAAATAGTTCTGGTAGTGGTCACATGGATCCTCCAAAGGATCCTGCTTCAAAACCCACCAGCATATACTATGTGCATCCTAGTGATGGTCCTTCTACAGTCTCAGTCACTCCTATTTTGAACTCTAATGGCACCAACTACCATAGTTGGGCTAGATCTATGAGGAGGGCTCTAGGTGGCAAAAACAAATTTGATTTTGTTGATGGCACTCTAGAGATCCCAGAATCATTTCACCCTTCTTTTCGTGCTTGGAGTAGGTGTAATATGTTGGTTCATTCTTGGATCATGAATTCTATTTCAGAGTCTATAGCACATAGTGTTGTTTTGCTTGAAAATGCCCTTGATGTGTGGAATGAACTTAAAGAAAGGTTTTCACAAGGTGACCTCGTTAGAATCTCTGAGCTTCATTGTGAGATTCACACTTTGAAGCAAGGAGCACTATCTGTTACTGAGTATTTCTCAAAATTAAAAGTGTTATGGGAGGAATTAGAGACTTATCAGCCTGAACCAGTGTGTGGTTGTCCAAGAAAATGTGTGTGCATGACTGGTGTGAGCCTAGCCAGACAGCATCACACTCAAAACAAAATAATTCGTTTTCTCACTGGATTAAATGAGAATTTTGCTATGGTAAGGTCTCAAATTCTGATGATGGATCCTTTACCTAAGTTGAACAAAGTGTTTTCTATGATCATTCAACATGAAAGACAATTTTGCAACACTGATGAGACTAAAACAGTGATTGCTAGTGCTGACGGAAAGAGGTTTCTTAATCATGGCAAAGGTAATTTTCAAGGAAATGGAAGCAAGTATGCAAACAAGGTTTGTACCTATTGTGGGAGAATTGGACACACAGTTGAAACCTGTTTTAAGAAGCATGGAACACCACCTCATTGGCAGAAATCAGTAGCCAATTCTGTTGATGAGTCAGAAGAGCAAGCAGTGATTGATGAGAGCAAAGCTGTAGGAATCACAAAAGATCAATATGACAAGTTGGTGAACATGATTCAAGCAGTGTCTACCTCTCAATCTTCACCATCAGTAAACATGGTTGCAGGTCATTCCTCTTCTTTGACAGGTAGTATTTACCAAATTTGTTTTTTAAGAGCAAGTCCTCTAGGTTTGTGGATCATTGATTCTGGAGCAAGTGTCCATATATGCTCATCCCTCAAATATTTCAAAAGTTATGTCGAAATTAAACCAGTTAGTATTAAGTTACCAAATGGTCAAAAAGTCTTTGCTACAATTAAGGGAATTGTTGAGTTTTCTGCTAAACTATACATCATAGATGTACTTTATATTCCTGAGTTCTATTTAAATTGGATTTCTGTGCCTAAACTCATGATGACTTACAAGCCAGTGTTTTCTTTGATATTCCCAAATGCATCATACAGGACAAGAAGACCAAGGAGATGATTGGTTCGGGTATGATCTTTGAAGGATTGGTGTACTTGGAGATATCAGACAATGAAGTTGTTGCTGCAAACAATGCTGAGAAAAGGCCAGACACTTTAACCCTGCCAAATTCTGCCTTATGGCATTTTAGACTAGGACATGTTTCCAATCAAAGAATGAAATTGATGCTTAGTGATTTTCCTTCTATCAATGTAGATGAGGGATCAGTTTGTGATATATGTCATTATGCAAAGCAAAAAAAATTGTCTTATCAGTTAAGCAAAAATAGAGCTTCTAAATGTTATGAATTTATTCATTTTGATATTTGGGGACCAATCTCAACACCTTCTATACATGGCCATAAGTATTTTTTAACTGCCCTTGATGATCACACTAGATACACTTGGCTAATCCTCCTTAAAACCAAAAGTGAAGTAAGTGACCATGTAAAAAACTTTGTAAATACCATTGAAAAACAGTTTGAAGCCACTGTTAAAAGTATTCGTACAGATAATGGACCAGAGTTTCTTATACCTGATTTCTATGCTTCTAAAAAAATCATTCATCAAACTAGTTGTGTAGAAACACCAGAGAAAAATGGAAGGGTGGAGAGAAAACACCAACATATATTGAATGTAGCTAGAGCCCTTTTGTTTCAAGCAAAATTACCTAAACAGTTTTGGTCATATGCAGTTACTCATGCTACTTACATCATAAATAGAGTCCCCACTCCTCTCTTGAAAGACAAATCACCTTATCATTTGTTAAACAATGTTTTACCTGATCTTGATTCCTTGAAAGTTTTTGGTTGCTTATGTTTTGCATCTACTTTAAAAATTCATAGAACAAAGCTAGATCCTAGAGCTAGAAAGTGTATCTTTCTAGGATACAAACCAGGGGTTAAGAGAGCAGTTTTACTTGATCTTCAAAATAAAGAAATTTTTGTTTCTAGAAATGTTGTTTTCCATGAACACATTTTGCCTTATAATGACTCACAACCACTGTCTAAATGGAACTATTTTTCACCAAATCCCACAGAAGCTAAGTCTACTTCTTCACTTCCTTTAGACAAAGCTTCTGATATAGACCTTCCCTCACCTCAAACACCTTCACCAGACCTTGATACACCCTCACCAGATTCCCAACTTGACACACCAGAAGCCTTATCACCACAAACAGCCACCACAGAGCCACAAATCACACCTCAACCAGTTACAAACCCTCCTTCACTGAGAAGATCAGCAAGAGTTACACATCAGCCACATCATTTGTCTGACTACATTTGCACTAATCATTCAAGTGATCATCCCGAGGCAACATCTCCAGGTATTCCTTATCCTATCTCCAATTACCACTCACTTAATAATCTGTCACAAGAACAACAAAATTTTTCTCTGTCTTTGACTTGCATTGTTGAACCACAAACATATGAGGAAGCTTGTAAAAATGAGTGTTGGAATGATGCTATGAACAAAGAATTGGAGGCACTCCAGAAGAATGAAACTTGGACAATCATTGATACACCTCCAAATGTGAAACCAATTGGTAGTAAGTGGGTCTATAAAGTAAAGCAGAAGGCTGATGGTTCTATTGAAAGATATAAAGCAAGGCTTGTTGCAAAGGGATACAATCAGATTGAAGGGCTAGATTTCTTTGACACTTTCAGTCCTGTGGCTAAACTAACCACTGTCAGATTGCTTTTAGCTCTATCCTCAATGAAGAACTGGCATCCACATCAGTTGGATGTTAACAATGCCTTCTTGCATGGTGACTTGCAAGAAGATGTCTACATGGAGATTCCAAAGGGGGTTCATTGTTCCAAATCTAATCAGGTATGCAAATTGCAAAAATCTTTGTATGGATTAAAGCAAGCTAGTAGAAAGTGGTATGAGAAATTAACCACTTTGCTACTAAGCCAGGGATATACACAATCTCACTGTGATCATTCCTTATTCATTTGTGAGAAAAATGATGAATTTAAAGCCTTGTTGGTCTATGTTGATGATGTGATACTAGTTGGGAATTCCCTCTCAGAGTTCTCTAGAATTAAAAACATTTTGGACACTGCCTTCAAAATCAAGGATCTTGGTAATCTCAAATATTTTCTTGGACTTGAAGTTTCTCAATCCAAGAAAGGAATAGTAGTGAGCCAGAGAAAATATTGTCTTGATTTGTTAAAAGACTCTAGACTACTTGCTACTAAACCAGTGTCTACTGCATTGGATTCAAATGTCAAAATTCACCAAGATTCTACTGAAATGTTCAAAGACACTGCATTGTACAGAAAACTCATAGGGAAATTATTATATTTGACCAACACTAGGCCTGATATCACTTTCCAAGTGCAACAGTTAAGCCAGTTTGTGAATACTCCCACTATTACTCACTTCAATGCAGTCTGCAGAATTCTGAAGTACTTAAAAGGCACATCAGGTCGTGGTTTGTTATTTCCTAGAGACTCTACATTGCAAGTTTTTGGATTTTCTGATGCTGATTAGGCCAATTGTGTGGACTCTAGAAAATCTATATCAGGATATTGCTTCTTTCTTGGATCTTCATTAGTATCATGGAGGGAAAAGAAGCAACAGACAGTGTCTAGATCATCTTCAGAAGCTGAGTATCGTGCCTTATCTACTACTACTTGTGAACTGGAATGGTTGATTTTTCTGCTTTCAGAGTTAAAGGTTAATTGTGACAAATCACCTGTGTTATATTGTGACAACCAAAGTGCTACACACATAGCTACAAACCCAGTGTTTCATGAGAGAACTAAGCACTTGGAGATTGATTGCCACTTTGTAAGGGAAAAGCTTCAACAAGGACTTATGAAATTGCTGCCTGTTTCTTCAAAATCTCAACTTGCTGATTTCTTCACAAAAGCATTACCTCCAAAGTCTTTTTCATCTTTCATTTCGAAGCTTGGAATGATAAACATTTATCATGGTCCAGCTTGTGAGGGGCTATTAGAATTGAAGGAAAATGGTGTGAAAAAGTTGGAATCAGATAGAGGAGTGCAAGAATATGGTTGAGGTATGTTGCAGCAATCTTGCTGCCTAGTGACAAACTGTGTCACGTTATTTTGGGCAGTGTACTAGCATCCAATCGTGCCCAAGTTTATGAATAAGCAAGTGTACCATTGTGCCCTCACACTAAGAGACAAAATGAAGATATTACAATCATTGGATTCGTTTGTTGCAAACGTTTTTGGAGAGTAATACCAGCTGGCAGTGGTGCAATGCGTGACTGATATTTTGCAGATTCTTTTTTATTGTAATTTTATGCTGCTTTACTAGTTAGTATAGACTATGGTAGTCCTTATCTTTTACTATAAATGTATGTGTACTCTTCAGTTCTGAATTATCAATCAATGGAATAGTTTTCCCAATTTGATCAATTCTATTTACTGTTTTATTGCTTTATGTTATGAAGATGCTTTATCAGTACTGTTTCATTGCTTATACTTTATGCTTCCGTGAATTTTAAGACATATTCTAAAAGAGTGATCTAAAAATGACATCATTTGCCCATATAGTTTTATGAAAAGATATCTAAACGAATTTGCTATTATTGGAAATGACAATGGACATCCTCAATGGAGAGCTTTCAAAAGCTATAGCTTACAATATTTTAGTATTAGATAAACTTTCCCTTTAGGCGAAACTTGCAACAACATTTTCTGCTCCTCGTAGGAACCATATCTTTATGCTTGTATTTTCCTGCCTTTTCACAAACCAGTTCACAGAAGATTTTCCCTAACCTTTGTTCGTTGTCCGATCGGTTGATGACAATAACCATCCCAAGTGTACGCGCAACGGAACGAACATATACAAGCAAGTCTTCACGAGTAGCAAATACTTCGTTCGTCTCAAATGAACTGGTATGGTCCACAACAAGGGCATCAGATTCAGGGTAGGCACTTTCATCCATATTAGTACCTAAAAAAATGAAATAAAATCAAACATAGTGTTAAAAAACACTGTTTCTGCACAATCTGTGCAACAGGTAGGTTCGGAAGCACAGGAACCGAACCGGTTCGGGGCACGGTTGGCCGAACCAGCACTAGCTGAAAACCCCCATAGCAGGTTCGGCGTACGGCCAGCCGAACCGATTCGGTGCACGGTTTGCGGCACCGGTTCGATTACTGTATAACCGAACCAAGCTCGATTTCTGAAAATCCAAAGAACGAAACACAACGAAAATGCGCAAAAAAAACGTAAATTATGAGAAGATTAGGTACATACCGTGATATTGATGACAATAGGAGGAAGATTTCAGCTAGATTGATATGAGAGTGTGGATTGAGAATGATGAGAGTGATGAGAGTGAGAGTAGTGAGGTTTAGGGGGTGTTTTGGAGGAGGGGTGTGAAGGATGGATAAAATTGGAATTTTAGAATTTTAGTGAGGGTATTTTAGTCATTTCAGAAGGGAAAGGGGTGTCCACCGAGTAGAGGGGGGGTTGTACGAAGTATGAGCGTGGAAAAAAAGAAAAGAAAGGTTGGCACGGAACCCTAGGAGCGAAGGATAAAAGGCACACATTGTTGGCAAGGCTGCCTATATAGAGAGACTCACGCAAATTGTGGCGAAAAAAACTTTTAGAGAGGAGCCGCACACCAAGAAGCAGACAACAGAGACGCTGACGGCAAGGAGTAGAGAGTTGGAATTTTGGTACCGTTCCTGACACCGTGAGATAGTTCTGTAGCAGAATAAAGAGATTGAAGACTTAGACCAAAAATTTCTCTAATTATCGGGTTATTCTTATCTTTGTATCTCATGAACTTTATTTCTATTTTATTGTTCTTGATACCTATGGATACCTAAATCCTCTTCTAGGGTCTTAGGTGAATCTTGCTTGCTTAGAGACCTTTTATGTTCTAATTTCTAGTTTGAATTCCTAATTTTTATTTTACTTAATATTGTCCTATTGCTTTTATCACATAATTAGGATTGACAACCCTTTGCATGTTTATAATCAATTAGTTGATTAGAGACCGTACTACAGCTAGTTGGTGGACCTATAGGATAATTGGGGCTATAATTAATGAATGACCAAACTTTAATTTAGTCTTCCAATCATTCAACCTTTTTGTACTTTATGCTTTTCTTAAATTTAAATTCTAGCATGACCAAACTAAGGTTAATTTAGGAAAAAGAATATTAATCGCGAATGACCAAACGGATTAATAACTTTAGTAAAGGGATTAGTAATTAAATAAAATAAGGGAATTCAGGTAGAATTAGAAATAGGGGAATCGAAGCTTGCAAGTGAAACCGCGACCCTAGACCTCTCTCCATTAATTTAATATTGCATTTTAATTCTCGTTAATTATTTCTTTTTATTTTAGTTTCTATAAACATCAAATTATTTGTTCGTCTAAACAATATATAATATTGACTAGTTTGGTACTTGCTAATTAATCCCTGTGGATGCGATATTCTTTTATACTACTTCTGTGAGAGAGTACACTTGCGCTAAGTGTGTTTTTAATGCAACAAGTTTTTGGCGTCGTTGCCGGGGATTAATTCGCAATATTAAACGAAAAAGAATTTTTATTGCTTTAGACATTTTTTGTGCTTTAATTTTAATTTTGTTTTTTTATTTATCTTATTGAAAAAATACAAAAAAAAAGTTGTTAATTCCTTTCCAAGAAACCACTGCAATTCACCCTGTTTTGTAGAGAAAAGTTGAAATCATGGTTAAAACTCTTGGAGATTATATTAGAGAGGCAGAGGCGAAAAGGAATTTAGAGAAGCTATCTTTGTATATGCCTCAATGTCAAATCCAAGTTTCTCCTCCTCCTCCTCCTTATGAGTCTTATTCAAACTATTGGGATGACTATGAGCCACCTCCTTATTCCTCCAACTGGGATTATTATGAGCCACTACAAGTGCAAAGGAAAGAGGAGGAATCTGATATCGATGAGGTCTTGGTCAAATTTATGGATCAAACAAATGAAAGATTTGATAGATTTGAGAAAAATATCACTGACAAATTTGATAACTTGGAGAAAAACTTGTCAAATATTATTGATATGGTAGCAACTCAGTTGGCTCAAGGAACTCTTTATTTACAAACTAAGTCTATCCAAAATGAAGAATTTGAGCAATACAAAGAAAGTATTCGTACGAGAGATGAAGGTGTCTCCATGAAATATAATCTAGAGGAAGAAGTTCTCAAGAAAGATGAAAAGACTCCTACTGAAAGAGTCATATTGAAACAAAAGATCCTACTGAATGGAGCAATTGTGAGGATAATGAGAAAGCCCCAATTTTTGGGTAAATTGTTTTAACTATTGGTGATGCTATGATTGAGGTTCATAAGGGAAAGGTAACTCTAATGAGTGGTAAAGAAGAGGATGTGATTAAAGCTTTAAATTCCAGTGAAAATTTCTCTCCTTTTACTTCTCATTCTTTTAATGATGTGGTTGAAACTAACATTTCTGGTGATTTAAAGATGCAGGATCTTTTGGGAAAAAATATTATTTTGCAGGATCCTAGCATAGTGGTGGGTGGAAATCAAATAAAAATTCCAGAACCCTTTGAAATTCATTCACACCAAGCTTGAAGGATATGGTAATTTCAAATCATACAATCTGCACGTCTTTGGACTCCAAGTTAGCCACCAAAATTGATTTGATATAAAATAATAAGATCCCCATCTAGAAGCCACACTATTCTTTAACTAGAAAATGTTTCACAAGAGTAACTTTTTCCAAAGTGTTTTTTATAAGGTAAAGGAAAAGAAAAATGAGAGTACTTCGGGTTGGGCAATGAGAAATGAAAAACACGTGAGATCATTGTTCACACTGTTTTTTAGGCTATTTAAAACTTTTTGTAGCAAGTAAATTAAACTTGTCCGAAAGTTCTTCAAGAATAAATGTATAAATTTATTTACGTCTTAATTTTTGTTTTAGGCTCTGTTTGTCAGCTTGTAGCAAATAAGTTTGTCGAAGCAAAATTAAATGTTTGGTAATCACTAGGTTATAATATTTGTTCACTAGTTTATAGCGTTTTTTAGACGCTACTTGAAATAATGTTAGTTTATAACTTATAGCGATTCATTTTTTTCCTTATTTATAAATTCCTAATTTATCACGCATTAAATGAACAGTCTCTCTCTCTCTTTTTTAATCATCAATAAAAAACATTTATTTATGTCATTTTATATTTATAATAAAGTGACATTATTATTAATATTATTATTATTGTTGTTATTATTATTATTATTATTATTATTATTATTATTATTATTATAAGCATGGAAATGAGATTGCATTGATCCGGAATTTATTGTCTCGTTCTTGGGAGGTGCAGATTTAGCATGTGTTTCGGGAAGTAAATTTTTGTGCAGATTTTTTGGCTAAGCTTGGCTGTGTCATTGGCTTATCCCCCATCTGCTATGTTCCAGCTCCTTAAAGCCGATGCTCAGGGGCTAGCTTTTGTTAGGCCTTAGCTTCTTTTTTCTTTTCTCTTTTGTAACCAAAATAAAAATCCCATGACATATATATATATATATATATATATATATATATATATATATATATATATATATAGGTTGAGTGAAAAAGAGGAAAAGCAAAGCATATTGACCTGAAAGAAACACAACTTTCTATTTTGCAAAAAGCAAAATATCACGCTTTGTTTTGTTGTTTAATCAATTGAGGAAACATTTAACTTTATTGGGGTCAAAGAAAAAATCCAAAAATTATAAGCATAATGCGATAAAATAAAAAAACATGTTCAATTAATGTAGGCAGTAGCTCTACATTAACCTTGTGATGCACGGTGTTGGCTAAATTTCTTCGTGTAAATGAGTAATAAAGTTTTTATGTATTTATTAGCAAACCTCCTTATAAACATTCATGCTCGATTTCTTTTTTTAGCTGTAAAGAGTTTGTCCACCGCGGGAGCACTAAGTCGACGTCCCCATGTCACAAGGTAGCTTATGCCAGTGGACCAATGGTGTTGGTTTGTAAAATATATAGTCAACTAATTGCGAATAAAAATTAAATTATAACTATAAATTAAATAAGAAGATTATAAAATTTAAAAAGAATACTAACAAAGACGATGGATACATCTAATGTGGAATACATCTATTGTGGAATGGATAGTTGTCAATATTTTTTTTAGAGTAAAATAGAAGGAAAGAAGCCTCATCAAAACCTTCCGATGTTAAGAAAAACATTAAGAAGGGAAAAGAGTACTTCTCCCTAAATTTATTAAAAAAAAAAGAGGAAGAAAAGAAAGAAAACAAAAGAGAGGCCAAGGGAGGACTAGACCAAAACCCCTGGCAAGATTAGAAAATAAAGTCAAAGCAATAAAGGGTAACCCCTAACATAAGGACCCCCTAAAATAATCCAACCTAAAGACCATATATAAGACAGATTGATAGACTAAAAAGCAAACCCAGATCAAAAGGAGACAGAGGCAGAGTTTGACCGAGAACGAGTGTTATATCCAACAACCAATTTCTTTTTATGCTTCAATTTTTTCTTTTGGGTCTTGGACACCACCGATTCGAAATTGTCATCTCGCACAACAGTTCCTTGGGCATAGGTAGCCACAGGATCACCAACATCATCTGACACCTCACCCCAAAGCTTTCTTAATAACCTCATGTCAGATTCTACTACAGGATTAGAAGTAGCAGTCGACTCTGAGGAATTAAGCGAATCTAGACTGTTCTTCTTTTGGGACTTGGACAACACCGGTTCAAGGTTATCTTCAACATCATTATCTGACACATCAACCCAAGACTTCCCTAAAATTCTCATGTCAGCTGCTACCACTGAGTTAGACTTAGCGACAGACTCTGAGGTATTATGTGAATCAAGCCTTGTAGTAGGAGGTTCAGTAGAGGATGAATCTACATCATGTAATCGTTTATTAGAAGATATATTTGTTGAGGACGGAACCACACTAGCTCTTCCAAACTGTGAGTATTCACTGGAGAATGCCCAACAGAGGGAGGTATCTCATGAGGTACACGTAGCGCAGCCGGTAGAGACAAATCTAATTGAGTATCGTTACCTATAGTAGCAATAACTTTTGCAACACCAAGAAGAGGATTTTGATTTTCAACCATCTCTTCAGGTGATAGAACAAAGTTATTAATACGTTTGAAACGATTAGGATCATTATCTTCTTCTACTGAAATAACCATGCCAGTATCCTGAGGAGTCTTGGATTGGTTTATATTGGATGGGCCAACGTCAAATGTAGTCACTTGCTTAACACTTTGGTTCAAGACAATTGTCGTACCTTTATCCTTATTAGGAACATACTGTACAACAGGTTGAAGAGCGACTTGACTCACCCTTCGTGGCACGTACCTGATCAGACCTATTGCTATGTTTACAGTTTTGCAATGAATGTCCAATACATTGACAAGTTTTGCAAAACAAAGGAACACGTTCATACTCCACCCTGATGAGAAAATCATATCCCTCTCTTTCCACTAATACTTGATCATGAAGATTAGCTGTTAAATTAACATCAATCAAGACTTTTGCAAAGTGACCAAAGGTTCTCTTTGCAGTAGCTGCATCCAAAGCAATAGGGAAACCTAAACTGCCACTGATCTCAAGTAAAATTTTAGGCCTTCAATACTCACGAGAGAGACCATGTAATAAAACCCAACATTGAGCGGTGGTTTGTTTTGCTGATAAAGGATCAAAATCAGGCGTCCAAGCTGAGAGACGCAACACACCCGGATTCAAATTACAAGAGCCCTGAGCCCAAACACATCTAAGATCATCAACTGATGAGAAGTGAAATTCAAAAAATCATTTTCCAAGAGAAACCACAGACCAATCAGCAGTGGGATTCCAAGCTTTAGTAATTTTTGATTGCAAATCACCGACCTTGTAAGGCTTATCCCCCTTAGAGAGAATAAGTCTCCCATATAGAATATTTTTACAGTCTGCAATACCTGCTTGCTATTCATCCTCAGAGATCTTTATAGCATGAACACCTTAAGCATTGAAGGAAGCTAAGACTTGTTTGGAAAGAGACAATTTTTAATAACACAGAGAGGCAACTCTCTGTAATGATAGATGCAAAGTTATTCTTATAAACCATAAATCTAAAAAAATTTAAAAATATATTTGTGATTTGGCAATGACCGATCTAAACGGATTCAATAGATATTTCAGGTTCGGAAATATAAGGAGAATATAATTTTTTTAATATTCGGAAAAACATGGTCCTAAAATAATATAAAGAGAAGAATTATAAAAATAAATTAATTTTTTTGAAGTGTTAAAATTAGTAAAAGGGTGAGTTGCACAAATTAGTGCCACAAAATTATTGTTTATTTCACCAAACCGGTTATTTGAATGCTAAAGCACCCCAAAACACATTTGCTAGCATCGCATTTTACGTATTTTGTCATGAAATTATTATTTCACCAAATCTATTTTTGAGGAACAAACTTTGTGTATTTTAAGAGCTAAAATTTTTTTCGAACGATAAAGCATCATAAAACATACTACTTAGCATCGCACTTTTTATATTTTGTCACGATTTTTCCACCAAACCGATTATCGAGGAACAACTTTGTGTATTTGAACAGTTAATATTTTTTTCTGAATCATAAAGTACACCAAAAAAAAATATTGTTTAGCATATCATTTTACGTATTTTCTCATGAAATTTAATCTAAATATCACCCATTAGGTTATTGAAAAAAAAACTTCGCAAATTTAAACATCTACGAATGATTGTGAAATTGAATTTAAATGGTAAAATTAATTTGTATATCTTACGAATTTTTTTATAAAAATGTAAGTACAAAGAAATGATTGAGATTAATTATAATAATTTAAAAAATTTTGTCAAACATAAAATTAAATAGCTACGAAATAATCTTGCTTAAAAAAGTTGCGTAAAGAGACAATATTACTATTATTTTTAGAAATTATATCCGATGACATATATAGGTTAAGTAAAGACGAGAAATAGCAAAGCAAATTGGCCTGAAAGAAACACAACTTGCTGTTTTGCAAAAGGCTATATATAACACTTTGTTTTGTTATTTAATCAGTTGAGGAAACATTTGACTTTATTGGTGTCAAACAAAAAATTCAAAAATGATAAACATAACGCGATAACAACGTGTTCAATTCATGCAGACAATAACTCTAGTTGGGTGGCGTTTAAGTTGCACAATTCAATGTTTTGATGTATGGTGCCAAAGTTGCCCCACTGTACTTACAACAGGTTGCGCTAAGTACAACCGGTTTTTTAGAAAATTAAAATGTGGCCCCAATATTTAGAATAATACGAATTGTAGCCCCACCAGCTGTAAATGTACTATACTGACACCCCACCTTTTTTTGTTGACTGTATGTCAAATTTATTTTCTTTTCGTTTTACCAAATGTTTCGAAATTTTTCGTTGACATTGAAGACGAAGTTGAAAAAGTTTGAAACAAGAGAAAGAAGGTGAAGAAAGAAGAGAAAGAACAGGTAGTTGGTGAAGGTACGAAATTGTTGGGAGTTGTTGAAACAAGAGAAAGAAGGTCAAAAAACAAGAGAAAGAAAGAAGACGAAGTTGTTGGGAGTTACCGAAGGTGAAGAAACAAGAGAAAGAAGACGAAGTTTTTGAAGGTACGGAAATATTAGTGGGTTTATTTAAGTTAATATTTGCATCAACTATGTGAGGTTGTTTATTTTGCAAAGGGAAGAATAGTTATGGCGATATTTTTCAGTTTTGGGGTTGTGAATAACAATGTCCCGTTGTTTAATTTCGGAAAGGGATGTAGGAAGATAAGCAATGGGGAAATTTTTTAAAAATAGTTTGTCTGAAAGTAGGTAAAGTATTTCATTTGAAAATGAAAGGGTAAATTATTTGTTGTTTGACATTGAATGAATTGGTGTATTGAGGTGATATTATGTTGATTTGTTTTTGAATGTGATAGAATGGCTTCTGAAGAATCTTCTTCAGTTCCGGTTGGTTGTAATGAGGACTGTGAGACAGAGGTAATTTTTTTTAAATAGGCAGTTGATTTAATGTGGTTTGTTTGTTTACTTGTGTTTTGTGTTGATAGATTTTGTCTTTCTGTTTGACTTTGACAGATTATTTATACGTCTTCTTCATCTGAATATGAAGACATTAATGGAGAAGATAACGAGCAAGAACAGGGTGAACGTGAAGGTGAAGGTAATTTGAGACAAGATACTGCTGTCAATAGTGTAAAGGATTTGTTGAGAATTAAGTTTGAAGATCTTAGTGGTGAACAAGTAACAAAGTATCACTTTAGTGATCAGAACATGGCTTTCATGTTTTACAATTGGTATGCAAGTAAACATGGTTTTGCTGCCAGGAAGTGTAGGATTGTTAAGAGTTGTAATGGTAACATACTACAACAGACCTTTGTTTTCCATCGTCAAGGAGTTAGAGTTGAAAGAAGCAGTAGCGCAGCTGTTAAAAAACGTGCGTCAAGGCCGAATTCACGTTGTGGGTGTGAAGCAAAAACCCAAGTACATGTTGATTCAAGCAGGCTGAGGTGGTACATTAGAAAGTTCTATGATGTACACAACCATTCATTTCTAGACGACAATTTCAAAGGGATGCTACCTGCCCACAGGAAGATGACTGAGTATGACAAATACCAAATGATTTTGATGAGGGATGCTGGTATTAAAACTTCCCACATCTATGGATATGTTGCTGAACAGTGTGGAGGTTTTGAGAAAGTTGGTTTCTTGAGGCGAGACATGTATAATGAACAAGTTAAACACAAGAGAACTAATTTTTTAGATGCAAATGGTGCAATGGATTATTTGGCTGGGATGTGCGCAGATGATAGTAACATGTTTTTTAGGCATACCGTAGATGAAGATGGTCACTTGAAGAATCTTTTTTGGTGTGATGGCATCAGTCGTATGGATTATTCTGTTTTTGGTGATGTACTAGCTTTGATGCAACGTATAAAAAGGTTAAGTACTTGACACCGTTTGTAGTATTTTCTGGTGTCAATCATCACAACCACAATATTGTATTTGCAGCAGATATTGTTCGTGATGAAAGTGAAGTTACTTATATCTGGATGCTAGAACAATTTTTAGAAGCAATGGGAGGTAAAAGTCCTGTTTCGGTAATTACAGATGGTGACGTTCGAATGAAGAATACGATTGCTAAAGTGTTTCCAACAGCTCATCATCGTCTTTGTGCTTGGCATTTGTTAAGAAATGCAACTACAAATGTAAAGAACGCCTAGTTTGTATCGAAGCTTAAACATTGTATGTTTGCTAATATGGATGTTGATGAGTTTAATCGAAAATGGGAAGAAATGGTTGAAGAGTTTGATTTGGAGGAAAATTCGTGGGTTTTAGATTTGTATGACAGGAGAAAAATGTGGGCTACAAGCTGCATCCGAGGTAATTTTTTTGCGGGTTTTAGAACAACTTCTAGGTGTGAAGGCCTAAACTCTGAGTTCGCGAAGTATGTGTCTGTGCTATGTAATTTGTTGGATTTCGTAAAACATTTTTTCCGATGGGTTGAGCACATGAGATTTAGAGAATTTGAAGCTGACTTTGCATCAGCATCATACATTGAACCTGTCATTCAAACTCAGTACCGATGGCTGGAAAAATCGGGGGCAATTGTATTCACAAAGGAGATACATAAGATATTTCTACAAGTTCTACATAGAGCTTGCAACTGTTTTGTTGGTGATAGCACAAACAATGGCTCTGTTTTTTTATATCAGGTTTGTAGGTATGACAGACAAGGTATGCAATTCGATGTTTCTTTTTGTGAGGTGAGTCTGGTATTTAAATGTTGTTGTCTGAGGTTTGAATCTTTTGGTATCCCGTGTGAACACATAGTATGTGTGTTGCTGTATTTGGGTATTAAACAAATACCTGAAACCTTGGTTATGAGAAGATGGTCAAAGGGTGCTAAAGATGGTTTGATGTATCCATCTAGTAACAAGCGTGTCAATCGTGATCCTGATATGTTAACCAGTTATGTTGGAATAGTTGAGCGTTGTAAAAGTATGGCTACAGTAGCAGTTGAATCCCGTAGGCCAGAATTTATTCGTAAGCTTCATGAGTTTATTGCTATATATACGAGTTTTTTTGAAGGTGTCGGAAGAGGGGAAGAGACACATTTTCCTACTCCTGATCCATATAAGGATGGTACCATAAAGAATCCGGTTCAAGCAAGGGCTAGGGGATGCGGATCGTCTCAGAAAAACTCAAACAAAACTCCCAAAAAGAAAGTAACTTGCACTTCTTGTGGCAAAAAGGGACATAACCGTAGGTCATGTCATTTATATCGGGCGATTCAATTCACACAGGAGTCTGATGTTCGTTCTTCTGGTTTTGTTGATGATGCGATGGATAGTGATGAATTTGACGATCCAATTGTTGATATGGTAAGTTATATGAAAGTTGAGCCACAGTTAGATTTGAAAGTGTTTCTCAGTTGTTTATTTTTTATGTTGATGTTTGATTTATTTGTCTTTTAATGATATTTCAGTCATATCAATGAAGATTAGTGAAGACCAGTATGATGAACGGTAAGTGTATTTGATGAAAGTAACTACCAGAAGATATATTTCGTTTGACATGTAAATAATATTAAGTCCATTTTTAATAGTTTTTTTTTATCATATGGCAGGGAACAAGGAAAGCATTGTTGTTGAAGACTTTGTTTAGTGTGTGCCTATTGTGTTAAATTTGATGTAATTGTGTTGATACTTGGGGTAGTTGATTGTATGTGATGATTGGTTTGGTTTTCAGAGTAGGTGTTTGTCTTTGATTTTTATGAGCAGGATTTATTAGTCTGGTGATTCCTCTTGTGATTGCATTCACGAAGTTGGTTTTTTGTAGCAATTAGTAGTTTGGAGTTTTTATCAAATCCGTATAATTAATTGTTACTTATCACCAGTTAGTTTGGATTTGGAAGTTGGTTTTTTTGATACAAATGTATCTAATAATAGTTTATTCCACCAAATTTGATCATAAAAGAATTCAATTCGAAGAGTAGAGAACATTTTAATTAACATAGTCTGAAAGTGACGATAGACCATTAGAGAAACTAATAGGAATAGGATCCAAACAACAACATTTGTTTCATCTTCAATCTTCAAACTCAGTCAGTGTCTTCATCAGTACTCAAACAGTATGCGTGCGGTAGTTCGAAGTCGATTGGAATGTATCGTAGGTCATCACTGTCACTAGCTGAGGAGTTGTATTCGGTAGAAGAGTCATTCTCATAAGGTACAAATTCAGGTTCAGCATCATCGTTTGCTTGGTAATCATAAGTGCCTACACAATCAAAATTATTATCCCAGCGAAAACCACCCTCATCATAAGCATACGGTAACAAGCCAAGAATGGGGCTGTGGTCTTTCTAGTAGTTTGGCGAATCTGGATCTGGAACAAATAACTTGAATTTTCCATCCGATTTGTATGTAAGTCGTACAATTGCAAACCTCTTACATGAATAGTCACGGAGAAGGTTTTTGACATCAGTTAGTAAGTACACAAGTTTGTCTGTGTGCTTGAACATTTTTCCAGAGTAGGTGTTCCCAACCTCCTCATCCTCCATTGTAACTGTTGCTGGTAGAGTGGCTCCATAGGTGTCGTAAAACACCAGTGGAATATCAAGCAACGGCTGTGATAAGAACAAAAGAAAAATTGTTCAGGAAAGTTGTCTTTAGTAAACAAAGTAAATTGAGACACACAATGAAAAGGAACTTACTATATAGACACGAACTGCAGCCAGGAAATCTGTGTTAGCCATGAAAATCTAGAATAGAAACAAACATTTATCAATTTTGAAATCAAAATTAAAATCATAATAAAATGAAAAATAAGGTATACACAATAATCAATAAGTATACACAACATTTTGTTAATGAACATAAATTGTTAACTGCGTATCTCCTAAGACCATATATACTATATACAATATAGAAGCAACATTTGTGGTGTATCTTCTAACTTAGTCAATAATGTTTGGTAAAAGTTGAAAGTAATGAAAAATATAACATTTTTGATTAAGACTATTTTGTAGTATACAATGTTATTAATGGTAAATAAAAATAATGGATTGTTAACAACTGACCTTCTTTGGTAAATGATGAGCAAGATGTGTGTTCTTGGTGTTGTTTGCCAAAAGCACCGTGAAAGCAGCGGCGTGGATAAACGAATTTCAACCACCTTCCAAAACCAGCGATGTATGGTAACCAACCACCGTGAATGAAACGAAAGCCACAGCTAGGAAGAGCTGCTAGTCGGCATAAAGCAAAGCCAATGACTAAGAGGAAACCTACAGCTGTATCCTCTACCATATTGGTATATATATATAATAAAAAATTTGTTGTTTTTTTAATAGAAATATAAATACCACTAGGTACAAGACGGGTACAACACGACATTAAAAAATGAGTATACCACATGTGATTCATATTAATTTTACAGTTTTTTTTGGAAATGTGTTACTATGCCATATCGCCCAGCAACAATTCTGTTGCGGAGCAACAGAAGATATTGTCCATGTTACAAGGTAACTTTACATTATGAAAACATGTGGTACTATAATAACATTAAAGTGACACAATGAATATTTTTTTACTAACATTATCAGTTTTGGCATTCATGAAAACGAGCAAGTGTGCCACCACACGTCAATGGTACCACATAAAGGTATAGAATTAAACATTTAATACCAAAATGTTAATCACCCATCACAATCCATACATAACACATTGTCAACAAAAATTACACAAAGTGAGTGACTTTAATTGAGTCAGTATTAAGTAAGAAACTCAAATATAGAACGATCCATCATATGCGTCAGCTTTGGACATGATTTCTTCGCGAATTTCGTTGTGCAATCCCAACACGATATCACATATGGCCCTCATTCGAACATGATTGTCATTGATCTATTAAAAGTCATAGAAGCTGTTAGTTTGGAAATGAATTTGATGTTACTTGTCCAAACATGTTGGGTGTGAATTCATGTTCTTTTGAAAGCCATTCTAGAACCCAAAGTCCAGCCCTCTCACTATTTAAGACACCAAATTTAGTAAATTGAAGTATAATGTTTAAGTAGGGTCGTATGTGAGGACTTGTAAAAATTTGATTAACATACCTATTGCCAAAGTTTGGAATTCCCCTTTCTTCTTCAATAGTCCATTTACCGAAATTTTTAGGACGATAACCAAAGGAGGTTGAGTAATCAGGATGGTGCACCATGTGTGCAACAGTTGTAGCCTAAAACAAAACAAAAAATGTAACATTATGTAATGTGTATGATTACATTTAAAAATAAATTGAATGTAATAAAATGGAGTAAGTAATAAAAATTACCACTTCTTTAATCATCTGTCTACGACCCATCAAATCATCTACACCACAATTAGTGTCTAAGTGGTAAATTTTCTGGTTATCTAATGAGATAACCATCAAAAACCAATGACTGATGTTAGTGTTAATTGGTATGTAGATCTGAAAATGTAAAATACAACCTTGCTAAAATTCTTTACTTATAACATTATATTGTATACACAATAAAGAAGTACTTCCGACTACATTAGTTACTAACGTATTTCAGATTTGTGGTCTGGTCCATCCATCCTCCCCTAGCATATGTAGTCATCAAATCATAAAGCGTGCTTCTAAGAGCAAATATGCTTGGCTGCATCGTATTTGTGAAGATCTCATTAGATGATACAAGACTGTGCTACTATGGTTAACAAGGTAGATAAGGTGTTTAGCCTAGTTACCGTGAAGGATGGTGGTAAAACCCACACTGTCTTGGCTGCTCCAAGTTCTCTTTGTACCCAACGAATCTTTTCACAAGCTAAAGTCATGACCTAAGTGTTGTAATGAAAAGTGTAAATAACGATAATTAAATATAACTTATTGAATATTTGAAATGAAAACTATGAAGCAACAACCAAACCTCTCGGATGACTACTTTTCCGGGTAACAGGCAATGTAAATCTCCCCTCGTTAGTGTCATGTGACCAGCACTAACTAACAGTTCACTAAAAATTATATAAACATACAGATATTAACCACAATCATTAAGACCATTATGAAGACATTTGCAATGAAACCTAATATTCATTATATATGCTTACTCTAGGCGTCCATGCCTTTGCCACACGTAAACACATGTTTGGGCTTCACAAGTTGCCAAGTGCATGTCCTTAGTTGGTTTAACAATAAGTAAGGCTCCCTAGATAAGATTGAACAAGAATATATTAACCATCAATAACATGGGGATAAGCCACTGTTTGTAATTGCAGTTGCTAATATGGATGTTCCTAAACAAAATCATATTCATGAATGATTAAATGTAATAAGAACGGCATAATTTAGTCACCTTTGGCACAATAGAACGATTTTTCATTCCTGAAGTGCTGCCACTACCACGAGACCTCTTCCTTGAAGAAAAATCTAGAGGATGCAAACCATCATCATAATCATCCTCAGCAGTTTTGTTTGAAGGGGGAGTTTGGAACAGTTTTTTTTGAAGGTTCGCATTTGGTTCTTTCTAGACATATAAAAACCTTTATTAATAACCAATACAAAGACAACGATATAACTATTAACAAAGTATTTAGAGGCAAACATATTTATTCATTCGTTCAATAATGAGTACCTTTGTAGTTAACGTTCTCCTATAGTCACTTCCAGCACAAACAGGGTCTACGTCAACTTCAACTATCTTAACAGATGATGCTTTACCTCCGTGAGACCAACATGTTGGAATGTTAGATTTTCTTTTACCTAGAGATGGTCCTTCAATGTTAGTGTTCCTTTCTAAGGAGTCAGGAACTTCTAACACGTTATTGAAGCTATTAAAGTCATCAACATTCTTAGGAACACCATTGTTAGTTCCAAGGGCATCAATATCTACCCCAGCAGCAGCATCTGGATTGTTACTAACTGAATTCTTACTTGTCAGCTGTCCCTTAATAATAGTTGTATCAAATAAAACTTGAGCAACCTTTTCGTTAAGGTCCTGTAGATACTCGAAAAGAAAAAAAATGTTTTAAATCACCTTCTGAAATTGGTGTGTACTGTGAAAATAAAAACGAAGCAACCGTTTAAAAAAAATTAGTAGTGAACCTTGATAGCTTGTTTGTCTTCGACTTGGCTTAACTCCAACTTAAGATAGTGCTGTTTAAGATCCTGAAACAGTTTGTTGTATGAAAGTATGTTACTTCTGTGAGTAATATAACAATTTTTGATAAAATATTAACATTCAAACAAACCTAACATTGATAACCTAAATAACTTTGTTTCAAATATGAATATAAAATTTGTTGTATGAATGATTATATTAAATTAAAAAAGGTATATACTTGCATTATTCTAAAACTCACATTCAAGTTGGCCAAAACGTTTTGGAGATACATTGTGTTTTCTTTAACAGCTCCCAAATATTCAGCAAATTCCTTCGTATTCACATAATCAGATATCTTGATGCCTAACTCAAGAGATGATGACTTTCCATTGGAAGCTTGTTCTTCCTCTGCCAACATCTTTAGAAGCACCTAAGGGTTTTTCTTTGCTTTGCAAGATATTTAGTTTGTGGTTTAGACTTTATGCGAATAAAGACTTATCCAAAATAAAACAATCCTGGGAATTAATGGTTTAGACAAAATGGTGTTTATTATTTTATTTTTATTCGCTATATGTCGCAGCAGTTGCAGCAGGTTGATTTTAATACATGATGTCGAAGAAGTTGACATTGGAGGGGAAGTATGTATTATGCTGCCACGGTGACACTTTCATGCATGCAATCCATGCAGCAGAGCTACGTCAGTATGAAGAAACGTGAAAATGATAAAATGGGGAAATATTGGAGATCCACGCCCAGGCCAAAACGGCTGTTTCGCGTTTCAATAAAGTTATAAATTTTTGAATCAAGTAAAATTATTTTGTCTTATATTTTTTCCTAAGTATGTCAACCTCTATCATTAGGGTTGCATTTTCCATCCTAAGTTCCACATTCGATTCCAAAGCTTTTTTCAGTTGTTGTTCAAGTAGGTCGACATTATGGCTATTGTAGTCACCTAATTTTTTACCAGTAGACGATAAAAGCCTCCTTAGCATTAACACAGCAACGTCTTCACGGGCTTCCTCCTCTGTTGGGGCATACCTACCCATAGAGACTGGTGGCCTTCCTATTGCATCCGTTGTTAGAGAACATCGATATTTATAATATTCCATTTTCTGAATCAAAATTTTTTCATGCGATGTATAAAACGGTTGATGTATTCTCATTATAATGCAAGCTTCAGAGAGCCACTTCTACATACGAAGATTCTTTAGTGAATCACTGGGGGGTCCAACAGTTTCGTGAATAAAAGTTCCTTATAAAAAAAATATATCACAAAAATCAATAAATATCATATAACATGTTTAAATGTTTATACAATGTGACACAAAATATTAAAATTAACTAATACTCGTGAACATATGAACACATGACAGAATGAAGAATACCATAAGATTTGCTAATTAAACTCAATATGTCATCAAGGTGGGAGGAACTTTTGTCTAAGCTTCCCACAATTTGCAACTTTGATCTGACCAAATTAGTAGGAATTTTCAAAAAAAAATTCCCATGCAACTTCAGCCTCCCCATAAGTATCGTAGACGCGAACTACTCCTTCCTTAAAACCGTTAACTTGAGCGTAGCAATCTATCCATGATTTGTATAAACCATTTTTCCTTCCATTCAACATCACATAGTCAATATTGTTGTTTGAAGAAGAACCCATTCTTGTTTTCGAACGATTGCAAATTTAACTTACAATGTTATATATAACCTACAGTATTATAACAGGTGAATATATTAAATGTGGCATAAGTTGGTTGAACCTAACCACAACATTAACTTCAATGTAGTTAGTCGGAAAAATGTTTAAACTTTAAATATTAATGATTTTCACTTCCATATATTAAAATATGGTAGTTTCGCAAGTTGTCATTTATACAAGCAACAAGTGTGACAACAATTATAAAAATTTTAACGAATATGTTTGAGGAATTCAACCATCCAGTGAATTAATTGTTTGAGGAATTCAACCATCCAATTCGTCGCGAAACGTTGTCGTTTGAGGAATTCAACCATCCAGTTAAGTAATTGTTTTTGTTTTATTATTTAATTTGTTATATACTCCCTCCGTTCCTAAACTTTGGTCCTTTTGGAGTGTTTCACACAAATTAAGAAATCATAAATTTGCAATAGTTAATTATTAAAGTACCCCTCTGTAGCATTAATACCCCATTTGTATTTTATTTTTTTGGAATTATTGGAAAGAGAAAAGAAAACAATAAATCAATAAAGCCACACTCTAATTGGCTTCAAGAAGTCCACTAACTTGGGAATCCAAATGAGTTAATATTATGAATAGTGATAATTAATTAACGATAAAGGGTAAACTTGGAAAAATTAAGTAAATTGTACATTGGTATCTCAAAAGTACCAAAGTTTTGGAACAAAAAAGAGAGGCCAAAAGGACCAACGTTTAGGAACGGAGGGAGTATTAAGAAAATAATGTCATCATTTGGGATCAGAATCCAAAATGAAACCTGCAATGAGTAAAACACAAAGTTGGTAACCAAGTTATCCGTTGAATGAAACCTAAAATCAGTAAAACACATAGTCAAAGTTAGTAACCAAGTTATCCGTTGAATGAAACCTCCAATGAGTAAAACACAAAGTCAAAGTTGGAAACCAAGTTATCCGGGAAATGAAACCTACAATCAGTAAAACAAAAAGTCAAAGTTGGTAACCAAGTTATCCGTTGAATGAAACCTGCAATGAGTAAAACACAAAGTCAAAGTTGGTAACCAAGTTATCCGGGGAATGAAACCTGCAATCAGTAAAACACAAAGTCAAAGTTGGCAACCAAGTTATCCGTTGAATGAAATCTGCAATCAGTAAAACACAAAGTCAAAGTTGGTAACCAAGTTATCTGTGGAATGAAACCTACAATTAGTAAAACACAAAGTCAAAGTTGGTAACCAAGTTATCCGGGCAATGAAACCTCCGATCAGTAAAACACAAAGACAAAGTTGGTAACCAAGTTATCCAGGGAATGAAACCTG
This sequence comes from Astragalus glycyphyllos, assembly GCA_963573325.1. NCBI lineage: Eukaryota > Viridiplantae > Streptophyta > Magnoliopsida > Fabales > Fabaceae > Astragalus > Astragalus glycyphyllos. The sequence continues at coordinate 105,499,401 of OY754307.1, forward strand.
CAGTAAGTAAAACACAAAGTCAATGTTGGTAACCAAGTTAACCGGGGAATGAAACCTGCAATTAGTAAAACACAAAGTCAAAGTTGGGAACCAAGTTATCCGAGGAATGAAACCTGCAATTAGTAAAACACAAGGTCAAAATTGGCAACCAAGTTATCCGGTCAATGAAACCTACAATCAGTAAAACACAAAGCCAAAGTTGGTATCCGAGTTATCGGTCAATGAAACCTGCAATTAGTAAAACACAAAGTGAAATTTGGTAACCAAGTTATCCGGGGAATGAAACCTGCAATCAGTAAAACACAAAGTCAAAGTTGGTAAGCAAGTTATCCGGGGAATGAAACCTGCAATCATTAAAACACAAAGTCAAAGTTGGTAACCAACTTTTCCGGTCAATGAAACCTACAATCAGTAAAACACAAAGTCAAAGTTGGTAACCAAGTTATCCGATCAATGGAACCTACAATCAGTAAAACACAAAGTCAAAGTTTGTAACCAAGTTATCAGTTGAATGAAACCTAAAATCAGTAAAACGCAAAGTCAAAGTTGGTAACCAAGTTATCTGGTCAATGAAACCCTAATCTGTAAAACACAAAGTCAAAGTTGATAACCAAGTTATCCGGGGAATGAAACCTGCAATCAATAAAACACAAAGTCAAAGTTGGTAACCAAGTTATCCGGGGAATGAAACCTGCAGTAAGTAAAACACAAAGTCAAAGTTGGTAACCAAGTTATCCGGGGAATGAAACCTGCAATTAGTAAAACACAAAGTCAAAGTTGGTAACCAAGTTATCCGAGGAATGAAACCTGCAATTAGTAAAACATAAGGTCAAAATTGGCAACCAAGTTATCCGGTCAATGAAACCTACAATCAGTAAAACACAAAGCCAAAGTTGGTATCCGAGTTATCGGTCAATGAAACCTGCAATTAGTAAAACACAAAGTCAAATTTGGTAACCAAGTTATCCGGGGAATGAAACCTGCAATCAGTAAAACACAAAGTCAAAGTTGGTAAGCAAGTTATCCGGGGAATGAAACCTGCAATCATTAAAACACAAAGTCAAAGTTGGTAACCAACTTTTCCGGTCAATGAAACCTACAATCAGTAAAACACAAAGTCAAAGTTGGTAACCAAGTTATCCGATCAATGGAACCTACAATCAGTAAAACACAAAGTCAAAGTTTGTAACCAAGTTATCAGTTGAATGAAACCTAAAATCAGTAAAACACAAAGTCAAAGTTGGTAACCAAGTTATCTGGTCAATGAAACCCTAATCTGTAAAACACAAAGTCAAAGTTGGTAACCAAGTTATCCGGGGAATGAAACCTGCAATCAATAAAACACAAAGTTAAAGTTGGTAACCAAGTTATCCGGGGAATGAAACCTGCAATCAATAAAACACAAAGTCAAAGTTGGTAACCAAGTTATCCGGGGAATGAAACCTGGAATCAATAAAACACAAAGTTAAAGTTGGTAACCAAGTTATCCGGTCAATGAAACCTACAATCAGTAAAACACAAAGTCAAAGTTGGTAACCAAGTTATCCGGTGAATGAAACCTACAATCAATAAAACACAAAGTCAAAGTTGGTAACCAACTTTTCCGGTCAATGAAACCTACAATCAGTAAAACACAAAGTCAAAGTTGGTAACCAAGTTATCCGATCAATGAAACCTACAATCAGTAAAACACAAGGTCAAAGTTTTTAACCAAGTTATCAGTTGAATGAAACCTGCAATCAGTAAAACATAAAGTCAAAGTTGGTAACCAAGTTATCCGGTCAATGAGAACTACAATCAGTAAAACACAAAGTCAAAGTTCGTAACCAAGTTATCCGGGGAATGAAACTTGCAATCAATAAAACACAAAGTCAAAGTTGGGAACCAAGTTATCCGGGGAATGAAACCTGCAATTAGTAAAACATAAAGTTAAAGTTGGTAACCAAGTTATCCGGTCAATGAAACCTTCAATCATTAAAACACAAAGTCAAAGTTGGTAACCAAGTTATCCGGTGAATGAAACCTGCAATCAGTAAAACACAAAGTCAAAGTTGGTAACCAAGTTATCCGGTCAATGAAACCTACAATCAGTGAAAAACAAAGTCAAAGTTGGTAACCAAGTTATCCGGTGAATGAAACCTCCAATCAGTAAAACACAAAGTCAAAGTTGGTAACCAAGTTATCCGGTGAATGAAACCTCCAATCAGTAAAACACAAAGTCAAAGTTGGTAACCAAGTTATCCAGGGAATGAAACCTGCAATCAGTAAAACATAAAGTCAAACTTGGTAACCAAGTTATCCGTTGAATGAAACCTACAATCAGTAAAACACAAAGTCAAAGTTGGTAACCAAGTTATCCGGTCAATGAAACCCTAATCAGTAAAACACAAAGTCAAAGTTGGTAACCAAGTTATCCGGTCAATGAAACCCTAATCAGTAAAACATTAATAATTGTTGATGGTTCATATTGTGTATTTTGTCCCTAGTTACACGGATAATGTATTAATGACCGTTGATAAAAACAATAACCACATCTCTCCACCGTTGATTTGTTTCTGCATCCTGCCTCTACGGTGGGGCCGTTCTGATTGGTTACAATCTAAAGTGATGCGCCTCTGTTGTGTCCCATGTCACTCGGATAAAGAATAGTGACTATTGATAAAAATTAAAACAACAAATCTGAACCGTTGTAGGGTTAGGAATTAGGTCAACAGTCGACCGTTGTGGGGTTTACTCCTTTTATTTATTGAAAAAACTGTTGGTGCACAGTCCTTCATCAGTGTCTTTTAACATGCGACTGTCTTAGTTGTTGCTATCATGCAATAACTGAATCTCAACCACTGATTTAGAATCGGACGCTTCGTACCTGTCATGGGTTGATAAATTTGCAAGTATCACAATTTAAATTACCTGTAAGATGTTTTTATAAATAATTCAAGTTCTTCCATTGAAGTGTTACTATGGAGTTGAGGGGTTATTATTTTCCCTATTACATTTCACTTGTTTCACCCAGAGCAGCAGAAAATGAGCACTTCTTGTAGAATTTATTGTTAGGGCTACCTCAATTACAATGAAGAAGGTGTCTATTTTGATGGTCCAAACACGAATTTTTGCATGCTTCAAAACAACATCACGTTCGCTGCTCTGCAAGAAAAACTAACGGAAAAGGTGCAACTAGAGGGTGAGGAGCAAGAAGTCACTCGTATCGTTTATCGCTACCCCCACCCTTGGACAAATAGACGTGTTCGATGGATCATAATGGATATCAACAAAGATGAACACGTTCGACGCATGATGGACATCCATAGGATTTTTCAACCTGGGAGTCCAATTGAGTTGTGCGTCCAAAGCCGTATTTCGGTTGATGAGATCATTCGTCGTGTGTTCCCTAATGGGCGCTAATAAATTTCTGCCCGAGGGTTAGGAGTAGTAACAAGTCCGTCATTTCATTCTTTTATCCGACCATCATAGTACTTTGAATTATGTTATCCTCTCCTTTCGTTTTGTATTTTGTAATCGTCTAATCCAGTGAACTACGTTGTTTACGTAACTATTTCTGCTATTTATAAATATGTTACAAAATTTATGACCCTAACCCCCAATAACGTACAATAAATAAATTCCATTAAATCTGTTACTCTCAACAATATCCCGTTGATTAATTTTCCATCAATTTTTTTTTGAAACATCTATTGAATAATCATTATTTATTTAAACATTCTTTTAATTTATGTAATAATAAATTATTACAATTTCTATAACTATTGCTGTTACGCGGCCTTCTGCTTTTTGTATTGGAGGATACGCATGTTTCCCAGATACCAATGTTTTGTCCGTTGATTAAAAATACCAACTGAATACCCCACCGTTGGATCCGGCGTGCTTTCAGAAAAAACATTTGGAGGTTGTACATGTTTATTCAAGTCAGAACCAGAGCATCAGTTATCCTGTTCTCTGAACTCCCTTCTGTGTCTTTAGTCTTCACTGCAAGTATCAAGTAAGTGCATCAATCTTCTCTGTAGTATTGTTATCGGAAAACTAAGAATTAGGGTTAATTCCATTGGGGGATTTAGTTTATCAGAAATATCATTTGTTGTGATCCAGTGTTTTGCGTTACGGAAAATTATTTTGATTTCTGATGTTCTTCAATATGTAATTTAAATTTAAATTATTCTTTCTAAATTGTTGTTATATTACTTTGTATATGTTCATCGCAACTTCATACTGATTTCTCGTGCGACGTCAAACCTTTAATTATTCTGTAGTATTGTTTTCGAAACACTAAGGTTTAGGGTTAATGCCATTTGGGGAATTTAGTATTATTCTGCAGTGTTTTGCATAACCAAAAAATATTGATCTCCAATTAACTTCATTACGTATTTGAAATTTTAATTACTCTTCCTAAATTGTTGTTATATTAGTTTGATCATGTTCATTGCAAATTGACACTGAATTCTGGTGTAACATTAAATTCCTCAAACCTTCTGATGGCACCAAAACAAAAAGGAACACATACCATCCCTGCTAATAAGAAAAGAAAAGGATTAGCTAATTCATCGGAAGACTTGATTAATCAAGAAAGGCCAGGCGGGTCTGGTGGAGAACTTTTCCCCACTAAAAAGGGTCATTCACGGTTTCAGAGTATTATGAAGTTGAATTTTCTAGCAGAGAGAACGGTACAGCTGAAACCAAATGAGAGAGATGATTTTCAACATGAGTTGGAAAGGAGGAAATGGATGAAACTGGCATATCCTCCAGAGCACATAAGTGGGCTACTTGTAAAAGAATTTTATGCCAATGCCTGGACTGAGAAAAAGGCAAAAGCTGAGAGGGTGTCATGTGTGAGAGGAAAGAGTGTGGGTTATGACAGAAATACAATCAATGAGTACTTAGGTGCTCCTATTGAATCCCCTTTCAATGAAGAAGAGATAGATGCACATCACACACACTTCAAAATGGTTGAAGATACTACCCTTGATCAGGTTATTAAAGATTTGTGTATTGATGGCACAACATATAAAGAAACTAGATCAGGGAAGCCGGAGAGAATTTTGAGTTGTCTGAAATCTATTGGGCAGATTTGGTTAAATTTTTTGGTGGGGAATGTAATTCCAAGTGGCCACAGTTCTACTGTTGATATTGAAACATTGTATCTATTGTTGAGCATAATTATAGGAAAATTAGATGTAGATATAGCTTTCATTATCTCCAATTATCTTCTAGATAGGATTCATGCTTCAGGTCCTAAGCTAATAGTTCTTCCAGGGCTCATCACAGGGCTGTGCCTTATGAACAAAGTTAAACTTCCTTCTCTTTTAGATGTGTCATTGCAAAAACCTATCTCTGCAGCATACATCAAAAATCATTGTACAAATATGTGGGAAAATCAGCAGGAGGGATCAATGGCGAACGAAGGAGGAGTATTGAGACGACCACCGTCATTGACAAGTAAAGATACAAAATTTCAAACTTTAATATCAATGCAGCATAAAATGATGACCATGTTACAGAAGCAAGATTCAACAAGAGAGGAAGCACAAGAACAACAACATGAGGTCAACCAAGCAGTTTATAGGGCGCTGACTTCTCTTAATGAGTCATTTTAAGGAAGAAACAATGGTAGTGGATGGCCTTCTCCAGAGGAATTCTCAAGCATTGTAGCATGGCCCCAGGAGAAGCAAGCGTAGGATAAAGAGGATCAAGTGTAGGCCAAACATCATTTTGGATCAACAACTTTATATATGACTCTGTTTGTATCGCTTGTTATTTTCGGATCATGTTAATACAGTTTCACTAACAAAACTCATCTGAACATTGCTTCGTTGTTTGATGGATAAACAATATTGCGTTTTTATTTGAAAAAAAATAGTTATGTATTTTGAATTTTGCGTTTTTCTAAACATATTTGTTGTTTCTTTTACCAGAAGTCTTCTGAACATTGCTGGGCATAAGATTGTGTTGCTGGGAATTTCATTTGCGCATTGAGTTCCTGGGGTTTGCGGTTGCACTTCGCAAAATTTGATCTAGTTTTAACGGTTAAAATGTCACTCATCTGTCACATTTCTATTTGTATTAGACACAAAGTCAAGTGTCTGTCATTATATCGATACATTAAATTTATGTAACAAATAGTCGTTCTTTTAATACAAAGTCATTTCTTATTAATCTAAACGGTTAATGTGATATAAATTATTATTTTCTGTCGACGCTACATGTATGACATCTTAACGCACTATATTTTCTCATGACACCTATACATACAACATGTTCATACACTTCATTATTTGTACTTATCCCACACATCTTCATCATGTTCGTACAACAGAATACATTTTAATATTAAGTCATTGAGCATAATAATTGGAGGTTTAAATGATATTACTTCATTAAAGATTTTTGTGAAAAGAATTGCAAGGTCATTGTTGTAGACATAAACATATAAATATTTGTACCCGTCATAGATTTCTTGAATACAACACATGAAACAAGATCAATGACTACTATCTCGATTTTCCTGTCGTTCTTAAAATAAAGTAGTATTATTTGAGAGCGTACAAAAAAATCGAGAAAGAAGTAGTGATCTGCATTAGATGGTGGTAGGGTACCGGTACACAAAATTAGTGGTTCATGTCTTCGCTGCATGTAGAAAACAGACAATATTGTCATATAACTCACCATCTAACGGGTCAGTCATTCACCTTGTATCATCTATATAATCTCTCATCACTACACTTCACTATACCTCATCATCACTACCACCGTTTCACTTTCTACTCATTTCGACAACCAAACCCTTTCCTCTATTACCCCACCGTTGGGTTTGTGAAGAAGAAGAGTGACATGGGGATGGAAGAAGGAGAGATATTGTTTACCGCCAATGAATTGGCTGAAAACAAGGACTTTTAACATAGTCGATTTTTTTGTCCGCTCTCAATGTTGACTCTAGAATACATAATACTGAATATCCACAATTCATGAAAATTAATAACTCTTTTTTTCGGACATATTGAATTTCGAGGGTGTAGATGAACAAAGGGACTCTTGAATGCAAAGTTATTTGAAAAAAACATGATGTTATTGACACTAATAATTGACGAAATTTAATAGTTTTTGACTAACACCTTCGTAGCTATATATGTTGTAAATACAACTGCGAATATATCGTTCACAATGTAACGTATTTATAGACAGGTAAAGATAAGAAGATATCTAAATGTCATGTTCTTAGCCAATAGAGAACCTCCCAGTGTTATATCTAATATCAACTTAAAATAATAGATAATGTTGTAGATAAGTATTAAACATGAAACAAAATATATAAGGTCATATTTTCAAATTCACGTGGGAATACTAAAAGTTGGCATACCCCATTACACGTTATATGAATTGATTAATAGAGGTATTCTAAAATACCTCGCCTTTGGTTTTAATTGACTACCCAATCTCAAAAAACAAAACACTTGAATTTAATAACGTCAACTGATAACCCTAACCTCCAACTACCTACAACAAATGCGTTTTTGTCACCAAATTTATGACCCTAACCCCCAACTACATACAATAAATTCAATTACATCTGTTACAACCGTAAATCTAATTTTTCTCAACTATAAATAACAAAACCATGACTCTACAACCATAAACCTCAATCGACCACTTACCTTTCATTTTTTCTCATGTTGTTACTCCCTGGCTATTTTTTCTTCCTTAGAAACTACGATCACTGTGATTGGAGTAGGCCTCATGATGACAGTGTCGTGGTGCCTAAGGGGGTAGACATGGTCATCCTTAAAAAAAAGAATGTCATCCTTAAAAAAAAGATTGGAGTAGTCTTTTTCATTTTCACGACGATCAAATGTCTGTCCATGAGTGTGAAGAGAAAACCTGACAATGTGTTCTCATCATCATTGAACCATATATCGAGTAGAGCTCTACATCGCCTATGTTCAGAGAATCCGTGTGGAACGTGGAAAAGACTTTGCACGTGACGAACCATGAGAGGCAATGCTAAATGGAAGATCATCAAGATTGAATGAGCTGCCCATCACCTCATTCTTAAACGTGATTCCAAATCTGGCGTTCTTCACATGCACTACTCGAGACGTACACTCATCGTCTCGAGTGTATAATTTGGATTCCTTTTTTTTATTCCATTTTTTAGTGTAGTCAGGTAAAATGTTGGAAAATAAGAATTCGGTCATTTGTATTTAATAAATATTGGAAGTTTTAAAGTTAGCATAATAATTTGTTGTGATGCAGGAATAATATGCTTAATAATTACTTAACCGTTAGTTGAAACCTCATAAGTACCTACATGTTTTCATATTATAATGTTAACTTGTAAATTGGAGAATAAATTCTATTGTTGTGCAACATATTTGTTGCTAGGCAAAATGACATAGAAGGAAATTCACAATACAAACAAACTGAATATAGTACCAATCACATTTCCATTTTTCCCGCGGATTCGTATGGACCACATGTGACACATTTAGTTGTTTTTAATACCAAATTCGAATCTGCAAGTCCAGCCAAAACTCACTAGAGAAGTACACATGATTGACATGTCATATAGCTTCACAGTACTTTTACTGTACCCTGGGAATCAGAATCCGCACCATATGTCACTGTCAAGTAACATTGGATGCTTTCGCTTTTGGAGACAACACCCACTAAAATTAAAATTATCCGTTACCCATTTTTGATATAAATCGTAAGTTACTTTTATTAATGAAAAAAAATAAATTCACGTAATACCTTAAAAAAATTCCTTATCTCCGGTTTTTTTTATAAATTTTCTCCTAAGAAACCATGACTGAGGTTTATGGTTGTAGAGTCATGGTTTCGTTATTTATAGTTGAAAAAATGAAATGATAATGAGATACAATTTACTACATAACTGAGCACCATTCAATTACATTTGTTACACAACAACTTCCTACATATCTTACAAAACACATTAATATTTGATTACATACATAACTAAAGTTAAACGTAACACACAAAACGCTTCGGCTAATTGAATCGGTCACCAATTGAAGATTTGATCATTGAAGCACTACGTAAGGGGTTAATATGAACTTCTTACATTCATTCGAAAACCGGAAATGAATATCAATAGTGCCTTCATCCTCCAAACCAAATATAGCCATAAATTCCCCATTATTTATGTGTAAGTAAGTCTTTTTATCTCCCATAATGGCGATCCCAGTCTCTATTAATCTTCCACTATAAGACTGCATGATTAATGTACGATCCTTGAGAAACAAATCTTCATGTGATTCATAGATTTCACGAGGCACCAAAATATACGGTTGTTATTTTGAACACCTTTAGAAAAGTTACTAAATAATATAACATATACTTAACCAACAACAATCTCATTTTAACATACTAATTAATACGTCAAATAAGTTATGCAAAAATTCTTACATTTTTAGAGGTAAACTTTGATACGAAAGAGATCTCAGCCATTATATGTTCTGATCCCTGCAACAAATCAAACAAAGTTCAACAGAACTATCGTAACACATTATTGATACAAATTTAATGCCTAACTGAATCTAGCACAATAGATGTAAAAACTATATATAACAGCATGCATCAAGTAGAGGAGTGAGAGCTACGAGAAGATGACCAACATCATTATATATTTAATACATGGATGAATACAACTATAAATAAAAAATTTATGAAGTTAGATGAAGAAGTAAACCCACTCGCTCGTAAAAAACGCGTGTAATATACAAACTAGAAAGCAAACATTACACCTAATTTATAGACATGCAACAAAAAGTCTTCTTTATCAAGTGTCATCAACTAAGGGTATCTATAATTGATTTAAAAATGTTTTCACATATGCCACATATGCTTCCAATGTCTTTTCAATGTTCATCTAATTAACATTTAACTGCATGCGTTTGGTAAATGGGAGGCCAGGAAAAGGTGGTGAGAAGTCTCTAAATCACTACCACAAATACCGCAAACAAAAACCATGGTGCAACAAACTCGTGTTTTATAATATATATATATATATATATATATATATATACATATATATATATATATATATATAATTTAAACAAATATATTCTTTGCAACAAACTAACAAAAACCCATCTATATAAAGCCATTTCAAGGGCACTACATACATCAACATAAACAATCAAGTTCTTCACTTCCCATCTACCAACTAGTTGAAGTAGGTCAACAATACTATGGCTACAACAAATCCCTCTTTTCCCACATATATTTATCCGGATAATGTATGCCTCACTTACCTAATTTTAATTATTCTTACATTTGTATACTTTTAATTTTTAACAATCAATTTCTGCTTCTTACATGTTATGTTGTTTCTCTTTACAGCGATACATTGCGATGCCAAAATCTTTCTACGAAAAATACCAAACACAATTTCCTCGTACACTCACTATAGAGACTCGATTCGGTGGACCTCCTTTTCTGGCTGAACTTGTTATCATAAATGGTAGGGCCTGCTTAGAGACAGACACGTATGACATAATGACCGTTTACGGTATCGAATCACTACTTAGCAGACTAATTAAGATGACATATGAAGATCGTGGTTGCTTCGTTATCGACCTTGAAATGACAGATAATCTCATACGTCATACACAAATTGATACTAGTCAACAAAGTGAAGATTCGAACAACAACGATCCAACTGTGATTAACGACGACAACTAAATATTAGGGTTTTCAAGAGGAGTCTTTATCTAAAAATATCCCTAACTACTTAAGGCACTATTAGGTTGTTAAATTTCATGTAACTTATTTTATTTTAATTAACGCAATTTCTCGTATTTTATATTTACTATTTGTTGGAAAAAAAATATAATGTTTTTTTGTTGGTAAATGTTTAGATTTAAAATAATTTATTACAATCTACGCATTTTACCCCACAAATATGAATGGTTGGGATTTGTTGTTCAATTATAATCAGCAGATAAAATCGTGATCCACAACCTCTTCTCTAATACGTCAAACCTTATTTTCAGGGCCACATGCCTGCTGACACGGTGAAAGACGTGGCAGTGTTGCCATTCACCTTTACCTTCTTTCCCACGTGCTTCGAGAAATTTTTATTTTAAACTTATACTTAATAAAAATAATATCCGTATAACTCACAAAAATTAATTAAAACACATCTTATTTGCAATTCTTTCTTTCTTACTCAGACTCCAATTACCAGCTAAGGGTTTTTTCTTTAAGGTAACATTCTTCTCCATGTCTTCTCCTTCTTAATCTGTTACATCTTCACTTAATTTTGTCAATAAATGTTAATTTAATTAAAACATCATATTTTTGTTACACAGATAAACTATTTCATCCTAAATGTATGGTTTCTATGCCGTAATTTTTTATTATTATTCCATAGAACTGTTCACAAAAAATTTCCATTAAGGTCACTCCGTTAACACACCTATCTATTTCAGATTTGTCTTGCTCGACTCAATCTCTGGAGGAAAATGTCGATACCCGACCTACATCAATATTTCAGGGAAATGTCTCAAAATTGTGAAAAAGGTTTTTATACTTTCTGTAAATCTTTGCCACAGAAATTACTGGTAAACGTAGGTGTTAAATTAAACAGAATAATCTGTTTTGTGCTTCGATTTAATGGAAAATATGTTCAGTTAACTATTGTAATTAACTGTTGCCCACTTTGTTTTTCATTCATTGAATGATTAGTTACAAACCATGCTTATATACATCGGTTCTTTTACTATTTCAGCTACCAATTCTCTTGCTGTGTGTCTATCAGTATTGATATTGAATCGTTGGCTTCTGTTGCTTTAACCATCCTTCTTCATTTTCTGTTTTATTTATCAGTGACTCAATTTCTGCTCCACACGTAACGAAGATGCTTTTGGTCCTTTCATCTATTAAGTTTTAAATAATTATTATACATTTGCAAAATCTGTGTTGCTGTTATTTAACTTGTCTGGGAAAATTTATCTGTATACTGTCGGTGTTATTAGCAATTGATCAAATATAAACTTCACCGTACCCTGTAATATATTCTGTTTAATTCAATTCTTAGGTCTCTCTATTTAATACACTAACAGTACTAACTTTCAGTATACTGATATTGATTCTAAGTTCTAAGTCGCAGTACTATAACACTATAAATTTACATAACACTATATAATATTTCATTTACATGTAGGACAAAACTTTGTCGTTGATTGCAGGGACATGTTTTCTCTCGTCTACAAAAATCTCGGAGACAACATCATTGTAAGAGACTATTCAAATTTACACTAAATACATTTTGACATATCGTATGTTTAACATCATTGTTGGCCTTAATCTTCCAATAGGGCTTCCCAAACCTATTTTTTGACAAATGGTATGACACAATTCATTCACCATTAAGATTTATATCCACATATGGGACTTGGTCTGACATCCCCGTCTCTGTTTGAGGTGGGAGGTTGATGCTTGGAGAGGAAGAATGGATGGCTTTGGTACCGGCTGATGGAAGAAGGCACAAATTGGTGTTATTCGAAGACGTTGACCATGAACTCTTCAGATTCAGGTTAAGATTCTTTGACCACAACCTTTTGGAGATCAGGCAACCGTCAATTCCATGGGACAAATTACCTGTTGTCTTTACTTCTGGCTATCTAAGGAATGAATTCATGACAAGTCTGGTACATTTTTTAATCTCAAAGTATATTAACCATAACACATGTTTTTCAACTATTGCACTCTTCTAAATGTTAAAACTTAACAACATAATATCAAATCACGTGGAATCGTAGGGGTTTCACATTTATTTTTACCTACTAGTTCCATATTGCCTAGCAACAATACTGGTACACCGCAACCATAATATGCTCAAACGAACTAGTGACTGTTATTACCATTATTACTGGTTCCATCATGCTGGACTTTCACGTAATAACATTTTTATTACCATTTTTAACAGCCATTACCTACACCTGTCACTAATCTCTACGGTCCCCTCATCCAGCAAGTGGAGTCAAACATTGCCATCATTTTGTGCCCAGATCTTTATTCAATAAGAGTTGCCATGAAAATTGAAGATCGGAAATTCTCGTTTGAGGATGGTTGGGATAAGGTGGTACAAAGATGTGGACTTCAAGAAGGTGCATTTCTTTATTTTCATTATTATGGTCGGAAACAGTTTGCCATTAAGTATACGCCGATCGACCGATTACAAACCACAGATACCCATCGTCAAACGGTTTTGGATTTTACAATAACACTACCTCATCTGAGACAGGAAGAAATGGCAATCATCCCTACACCATTAGTAAGTAAAACTGTTTCAATTATATTACTATTCATCAGTCTTCAATTTTTCTTGTTATTATGGCAATAATTTTAATTCATTTAATTCATCAGCCTCTTAATGAAAATCACTCCAAGAGGTTGTTTCTCGTCAACCAACCTAAGGTAGATGTTCTACCTCCTTATGGTGATCAACTTCAAACGTGGGAACTATTGTGGACGAAAAGCTGTAGCGGGGTTACATGGTTAACACCGGAGTGCTACATTGGTCGTGGTTGGAAGAAATTCTTAAAAAAAATCACAATTCCACCCGGCCAATGTATTCGACTCCGTAGCCTGTCCAATGAAGCTTTTCTGCGAATTGAGTTTGTGGAATGTGAGAACCCTCGGACTGCAGGCAATAGAGAACAAATACCTCCGGTGTAGGTGTCTTTCTTAATTGACGTTGTAATGTTATGGTAATGTTTCTATGGTAATGTATTCGGTAGATTTGAACAACATGTTGATCCACTCCTCCCCTAATTATGTGGTCATTTTGAACTTACGGACTATGTATAATATTCCTAATGTTTTCTCAACTATAAATCATAGTTTTTAGCTTGTTAATTAATTTTTGTCATCGTAATATCCTCCACTGCTTCCGAATTCTACATCTACACATCAACATTAGGCCCAACTATCTATCATTATTGGGCCTTCTATTTCATTAATGGATACTGTAATGTATGGTGCATTTTAAAATTTGTAAAACATAGGACCAACATGTTGTAAAGATAACCATTATTGGGCCTGTTCTACTAAATTGGGCTCTTCAAAAATAACATATTGGCCCTCTTCACAATTACTACTGAAACCACAAAGACATGCCCTTTCGTATGGCATGGATTTATTTACAATTTTCATGTTGAAAATAGGAACTAATAAATAAACCAGGAATGTGTATCATTTCACTTATGGTAGTGTTTCAACTTCCACCTTTTCATTTCACTTATGGTACTGTTTCAACTTCCACCTTTTCGTTTCTCTAGTACCTCCTCGTGAACATGCACCAAAACTCCTATAAATTGCATCCCGTAACACATAATGCATCTTTGCATTCCCTACCAACCCAGAACCAGAATACAACATTTCAATACTTCGGATCATGGAACCAAATGCAAATAAAGTGCAAAAAAAACAAGATATAGTCCCAACAATTCCACAAGAAATCAACAAAAACATTGTGGAGAGAGTTAGTGTCGTTGACAAAATAAGGAGTGCATCATTAGTCTGTTCAGAATGGTGGAAATTTTGTAAGGATCCTAATATGTGGAAGATTGTTGACATGAGAAACAACGTCAATTACTCAAACAGAGACTTGGTTAACATGTGTACGTTCGCGCTTAATAGAAGTTCAGGGATTGTGGAAGAAATTTATATCAATAATTTTGCAACCGACCAACTACTACGACGCATATCCAATAGGTAAATCAAACTTCATTATTTCGTTTTTAACATAATTCTTTACATACGCATTTCTGTTTTTACTTGTCTTTTTTTAACTTTTCAATTTTTTAACTTTTTCAAGTTTTTAACTAGCCCTTCAGTAAGGGTACTTGTACTAGAAATGTGTCATGGAATATCGGACTATTGTTTGAGGCAAACTATCCCCAGACCTGCGGATTTACAGAAGTTAACCCTCTCCGTTTTCCAACTTTATGAGGACACCATTGACATCATCGGAAAATCCTGTAACCAATTGTCTTCTTTTGACATCACAATCTACTCATTGAACAACAACACCAGCTTCGACAACCATGCAATAGCAATTGGAAGATCAATGGCCCTACTCCAAACTCTCAAGATCTCTTCAACAGTAAAGCTCACTAATATTGGAATAGAGTCTATTATAGATGGTTGCCGTAATCTACAGTTGCTCAACATTCAAAATTGTGATAATATTATTTTGACGGCATATATGAGGGAAAGGTGCGAAACTGAAATCCAGAATGTGATGTGGCCAGAAGACTATCTACAAAATGCTGAAGATGGTTTCCTAGATGAAATGGACGACCTTGGGCATTATGGCTAATGGTTAATGTTATTTCTATTTACTATTACATGTTTTTCATTTATGTATATATTTTTATTTACATTTGAACAATCTACTGTCATATTAATGTTAAATATATAATTATTATTAACTTTTAATTTCTTTAAATTTACCACATATATTTTCATTAACTCTCACAATTCAGATTTGATACATTTTCTAATTATTAGCCATAAGTAAAAAACAGCAATGAAATACGTCTAACTCATCCAAAACTTGTAACTTAAATATCTATATGAACAGATTACGCAAACTACAATAATAAAGATGTATTCTTTGCTAATACAATAAATCCAGCATATAACATTCAAGCAAATAACAAAATCTAAACATTAAGTTACTCTTTTCTAAAGTGGAACACCAACTTCCCTGTATGTAACTTCAAACACAATCGGTATTTTGTTATCCTGTAGTTCAAATGTGTTAAACATTAATTTGACATCAACATCGTTCTTTACGACAACAAAATCATATCTGATACAATCATCTTCCAACGATATGTAGGGGCAACTAAAGGATATGGTTTCTATCCTCCTTGTGTCACCCCTCCTAATTAAGAACCAGTTAAACAGGCTCTTCAAACAAGCAAAACTGCATTTACTGTTGATAGGCAAAACCGTGGGAGGTTTACCATTATCAAAACTCACTGAGGCATATTTTCTAACCATGGCTACAAATCAATTCAAGGGATGAGGAGTACGACAAGGAGAAGACGATGACTGAATTTTATTACGCCAAAACATCTAATTTATACTACTCTTTTACACCTACCTTATCACTACCTACTTATAAATATTATCAACCACCCAACTACTATAGTTAAATCAAAACTACAATTCTACTGTAACATAAATACATAGTACAACAATAAACAATAATTTCAACAACTTCTTCACAATAAATAAAATGACATGTGCTTCCACAATTGAACATTTCCATCAATCTACACGTTGCCACCTTCATACCAATAGTCATAGTGTCATTTAGTGAAGTTATAATAAAATGGTGTAAACAACTTTAATTTACTAATACAATATGGCAATCGGTTCCTGCCCAACAAAATTTTTGTTGCCCCGCAACTAAAATGTGCCCTTCCATTAAAAAATAGTTACAGACCGTTAACGGAACAAGACATCAAATGTCATCCTGAAGAACTGCATTTCGCACTGATTATCGAAACAACGAAAATCGAATCCCACGATGATGATGACAAAACAGAACCACCAAAAACCTGCGACACAACAAAATCTATCAACAAAAACTTAAACTTAAAACAAAATCAATAATGGCAGACTAAGCTAGTTCATACCTACGGTTCCTCTGGAGAAACACAAAAACTTAAACTTAAACTTAAAACCAAATCAATGTAGATAATGAGGTATAATCTGAATTTTGTGGTTTCAATTTAGGGGAAATGAGGTTTAAATATGAATGTTTCGCTTTTAATCACTTTTCATATATATTTGTTTTTTTAAAAGTTTATTGTTATTCAGTATTAATATATTTTAGGTTTAAATATGTATTTAGTCCCTGCAAATGTCCCTGTTTTTCGATTTAGTCCCTGCAATTTTTTTTTAAATACGTCCCTGCAAAATAACTTTTTTTTTAAATACGTCCCTACAAAATATCACAATTTTTTTTGTTGGGACGTATTTCAAAAAAAAGGTTATTTTGCAGGGACGTATTTAAAAAAAAGTTATTTTGCAGGGACGTATTTAAAATTCCAACTTTCGGAAGGGCATATTCAAAAAAAAAGTTATTTTGCAGGGACGTATTTAAAAAAAAATTTGCAGGGACTAAATCGAAAAACAGGGACATTTGCAGGGACTAAATACATATTTAAACCTATATTTTATTTACTTAATAAAATGAAATACAGTTTTTAAGTAGTCTGCAACAAACCTGCAAGTCAGACTTTTACAATTACAAAAATAAATAAAAAACAAAAATTAAAAACTACAAGTGGAATTTCCACTTTTCAATGGGAGCATTTTACAAATAGTAATATAATATTACAACAAGTTACCAAAAGTAGAGCAATCTTAATCGTGACTATCTAACTTTTTCGGTCTCCACATCAACGTTCTATACTTCACGGGACCACAGGTAGACCAGCGTGTGCATGGTATCCTAAAACAAGGATTTGTGCAACTTAAACGTCACCCTCTAGTTGAGGAAACATTTGACTTTATTGTTGTTTTACAATTGAGACTGAACATCAAATCCTCTTTTACTTGGAGTTTTTTTTATAAAACCACCACCTTGATTTTTTTTTATCATCTTTTAGTAAATTTACTTTATTTGTCGTTTTTAAAGTTTAAATTAACAATATACTCGTACATTTGCACAAGTCGCCCACATTTGTTGCTATGCATATTTCTAAATTTAAAGTTGAATAGTGTTTTTCTTTTGTTACAAAAAGTTTAGGTTAGTTGGGCTTCGGGGGCTCACCGGAATCAGGGCAGGCCTCAAGGCTCTTTGAGCGCTTACAGAGGTACTTACCGATCAACCACCAAAGAGGTCCTCACATCGGCAGCGGAAGTTGAACCCACGACCTTATGGGGAATGAGCCAACTCGTTCCATTGATTTCTATACCAATAATTGTATATAACCCAAAATACATTGACTAAAATTATCTCTTTTTAATATACAAAATTAAGCTTGTATATACTATTACTATTACTATGCATCTAGAGGTTTTCCCAGTCGAGACTTAGGATTGTGATAGATATATGTAAAGAATAAATAAATGCATAAAATTAATATTTGTTAAATTATACCGACAAACTCATTAAAAAAATATTACATAATCATGAATAAGGTTTATGCGTTTGTCCTAGAAAACATCATACAATTAAATATACTCTAACATATTTCTCACTGGAGATAGAAATCCAAACTTTTGTTTGGCATGTATTCACAAACTAGAATCCTTTCTTCTTCAAAAATGCAACAACCAAGTAGTTGTACAATATTCGTGTGTTGAAGTCACAAATAAGTGTAAGTTCACTCTTAAATTCAACATCTCCTTATCCAGAAGTTTTAGAAAGTCTTTTACAGCAACTACTTGCCATGTTGATAGAATTCCCTGAAAAATCAAAATAAAGGATTCACCAATCCTCTAAAACAACATAATAAATTATAGACTACAATATCAAAGTTTTAACCGTATATGCAATTACATTGTGATTCCAACAACAGTGCATAAGGAGAACTTGTCCCACGTAGGTAGCTCAATTGGTGATCTAGGAGAACTAAAAGAGTTTCAAACTGAATGTCAGGCCTGAACTCTCAAAAATATCCATACTCCTTTTTTTCTATAGTTAGGAATTTATTGATAAGGTCTAACCAAAAAAATAGATGGGAAACAAGCTACAATCGAAGAGATTCAAACCGACCAAAAAAAACGCCTACTAAATAAAAAGCCAACTCCTAAACTAGAACAAAAGAACACACCTATAGAATAAACATGCCTGAGACCGCTGACCCTAAAAATACTAAAATGCTAAATTATAGTCTTGATCCCTCTATTTTTATAAATTTAGACAATCGGTCCCCCTATTTTAAAATTGGATGACCAAATATCTGAATTTATGGAAATGCGGGAGTCAAAACTATAATTTAGCCAAACTTAAAAAAGAAGCCTCAAAAGAGACCTTGAACACGCCTAAGACCACCAAACACACCAAAAACTAATGAAAAAAACCTCTTTCATACCAAAAGACAAAGAAAATCATTTAAAACGCCTTGATTAGTTACATTCACCATACTCCCAACTACTACTAAAATTTGCATATAAGTAAAATAGAATTTGTTAGCATATTTTTTAATATCAAAAATGGTATTTTAGCTGTAATAGGAATTCAAAACTTTTACCAACAAAACTCCGACCCTTTTGACCCCGGTTCTTAAAACATTACTCATAGGGGTAGAAATTGCCACCCTTAAGTATTATATTTAAAATAAATGAATTAATAATTCAAATTAATAAATATTAAAAGTGGATAAGTCATAGACTATGAAGCCCCGATACTTCAAAATTGGCAACGTATCCGTGTCCGATATGTATCCGATACCGATACGCACCCGATACTTCCCGCCGATACGTACCCAAAGAGTATTCAATAATTTTTTAATTCTTTTTAAAAAATATTTCACTCGATACTTCTTGCCAACTAAATATACTTCTCAGATACATTTTCGATACCTCTTACCAACTAAGCACATGATTGTCACTCATATATATGATGCACTTTAGTACCTCAATAACAAAAAGACAAAATTATATGTTTTTTCGTAACACAATCATAGAAGAAATAATAAATTGTGATATGGGTGAGATAAATATATGTAACTATATCTACTTTTTATGATCATAGATATTTATTTCTACAATGTGATGATCATATATAATAGAAGGTGGGTAGAGTGGGTTCACATTGATGCTCAAGCTAGAATATCTTAATAAAATTATACTTATTGATATAAAGTCATGTATGTGAGCTTCTCGGTCAATAATATTTTAGTTAATAATTATCGCTTCCCTCAATATTTAAGGCAAGCTCCGTCAGTCAGTCAATTATATTGGGTAGCTTTTTTATCATATCTATAAAATGCAATATTTCTGTTTTTATCTTTGTTTTTTCCTATTTGTGTTTCTATTTCATTTTTTCTGTTTTGGTTTTATATATTTAAATTTTAATTGAATTTTTTATTAAAGTATCCCAGCTGTGTCGTATCTTGATTTTCAAAATTTTCACGTATCCCTGTATCCGTATCGTGTCGTTTCTCGTATCGTATCTAATATTCAGGCTTCATAGGTCATGGAACTTCACTTGAGTGCTTAAATATTCACCATTAGAGTAAAAGTTGAACGCAATTCTTAAAAATAATATTAACGTTCAAATAATATCACAACTTTTATTTGGTTCAAATAATATTAACAAATATTCACCTTTTATTTGGTTCAAATAAAAGTTAATAAAAGTTAAAAGTTAATATTCACCATTCGAATAAAAGTTGAACCAAATAGTAAAATTAGAATATTTGTTATTGAAGACAAATATAAGTATAGATATTATTATTAAAGATAAATATCACGAATTTGCTATCGAGTATACACAACTTTTAGTTTTTCACCGGCTGTTTGACACAGGATTACCATATTACCATATTTTTTCATTAAATCAATCTTTCAATGTGAAATCGTTTTCGTACAAATATACATAATCACAAAACATTTACAATACATACTAATATCTATTTATGCAATATGTTAATAATAAAATATTTTAACATTTAATTAAGAAAAAAAAATGATGTATACTTGTGCAGTGCACGGGTCATCATACTAGTAATAAACAAATGCATAAAATTTATCCATGATTGTTATCCATGAGCTTGTTAAGATTCAGAGGGACTTCTTGTGGAGGGGTAATATAAAGGGTCGTCCTATTTATTGGGTGTCTTGGGATAAAGTTTGTAGACCTAAAAAGGATGGCGGGTTGGGGGTTAAAAATTTGGAAGCTTTCAATTTGGCTCTTTTGAGCAAGTGGAAATGGAGGTGCATAAATGATTTCAATGCTAGTTGGAGGCAGCTTATATCTCATCAATATGGCGATTTGAGGTTTGTTTTCACGGGGGTTTTATCTTCTACAGGCGGTACTAAGGATTCTTTATGGTGGAGAGACTTATTACTTTTGGAAGAAGGCATACCTTCGTCGCAGGGAGCCTTTGTTTCAGTGCTTAGGCGGTGATGGGTATGGGGAATTTGATTTCCTTTTGGTTACATAAGTGGGCTAGTATTGAGACTTTTAAGGAATTGTTTCCTAATCTCTTCAATCTGGAAAAGTTTAAAAATGGTTGTATCAGGGAGCACGGGAGTTACATAAATGGTTGTTTCCTATTCTTCACTTATTTTTTCTGTGCAGGTTCTCTAGATCAGTGTGGACTTCTATTCAGAATTGGACGGGCACTGCCGTTTTGGATTCTCTTGTTGGTGTTGAGCATTTTAGGGTCTATGGCCTTAGTTTGGATTGCAAAAAGGCGAGGAGGTTTAAGCGGTGATGGGTATGGGGAAGTTGATTTCCTTTTGGTTACATAAGTGGGCTAGTATTGAGACTTTTAAGGAATTGTTTCCTGATCTCTTCAATCTGGCAAAGTTAAAAATGGTTGTATCAGGGAGCACGGGAGTTACATAAATGGTTGTTTCCTATTCTTCACTTATTTTTTCTGTGCAGGTTCTCTAGATCAGTGTGGACTTCTATTCAGAATTGGACGAGCACTGCCGTTTTGGATTCTCTTGTTGGAGTTGAGCATTTTAGGGTCTATGGCCTTAGTTTGGATTGCAAGAAGGCGAGGAGGTTTAAGTATTTAATTTGGATGGCAGTCATGTGGTGTCTTTGTGTCCATCGGAACCATATTCTTTTTAGAAATCAAGTCTTCAACTCTCAAGTGGTTGTCAATCATGCCAAAACTATATCTTAGAGTTGATTCATTAGCATTAAAGGCCGCAACTCAAATTTTAAGATTTCTGATTGGTGGGGAAATCCTCTTAGTTGTATGAACTCAGTGTAACTTGGGTTTTTGTCTCATTCCTTCTGGGGTACTCTTTCCTCTTTGGGTTTTTTTCCCATTAGATTTTGGCCCAAAAAGGTTTTAATGAGGCCCCTTGTATTTGTAACGGTTGGGGTGTCCATTTACACCCCCTTTAATATAATTTTTGCTTATAAAAAAATGCATAAAATTTATATATGTTAAATTAAACCGACAAAATCATTTAAAAAAACATTACATACTTTATTTTTAATTAAAGACCACAAGAGATGTCCCATATATATATATATATATATATATATATATATATATATATCTATCGAAGAACACAAAAATCTCCATAAAAAATAACTTCACACATTTTTGTAAAAAGAATTGAAACCTACACTAGAATGATACTATCGAGTTCGAATTACACTACTACAAGAAGCCTCGCCTTTGTAGGTTGTTAAGAATTCACATGTTTTTGACAAGTCAATTCCATTAAAGCAAATTTGAAACTTCTTAAATTGTAACAAAGTATAATCAAAAATTGACTTTTTAGTTTTATATAATAATAGTGTACAAAAAATATAATTCACTTAATGCTGAATATTTAATGATCAAACATGAAAAGTTAGAAACTTTTATTAGGCAATTAAATGAAATGGGAGTAATTTATGTAATGAAGTTAAACTTTAAATGAACAGCAATGCTATATGTAGCGAAACTTTACTTCTCACGAACCCGGGAATGAGTTGGCTTGCTTTAAAAGAAAAATAAAGATCCATTTTACCCCAAGATCTAAAGAGAATTCCCACCTAAACTTGTAATTGTAAAAGAGTCCCAAGCTATTCTTTCTTTGTTTCAATGACAGTTTAAGTGCAGGAAATATATTTGTGTAATGGAGTAGTATATACCGGAGCTTCCTTAAATAAGAACAATAAATTACTCATCACAGTTGCATCACATTTATTAATCAAGATGTGAAATTAAACAACTGGGGTACCTAGATCAGATCATTGTCCTCTACAATACATCAAGTAACAAAGTAAAAAGATTGCATAAATAATGTTTCTTCTTAACATTAACATCTTTGAATTTTATTGACTGACAGTCTTTAATGTATGATGGTTCTGCTGGTATCATCAAATCATGTGGTCCAAGAAATCAAGAGTTTTGGAGCTGTGATTTGTAGATGTCATGACCAGAAGTAGCTGGAGTCACTGGACAAAACCTAACAGAGAAGGAGTATGGGACAGCAGGAACCAAATACTGTTCGTGGACACATGGCGACCAACTATCATCTCCACCCAACCCCATGTGCTTGTGGTCCAGATGAACCTGTAATACAATCAAACAATTTGAGAAACCGGAAATCCAGAGATCAAGGATGAAAAAACTATCTTATAAGTCCACGACTAGTATTTTTGGTCGTGGACACATGGAGACTAAACTATCGATAGCCGTTACACTTATGCAACGACTGGTCTTGGAAGAAAATACATGCAAAATCAAGGATGCAAGTTACTCCTCTGGTCCTATTTATAAGAAAAATTTGCAGTTTTAGGTTTTATATTATGGACCAGATACATCAGTTATTCAATTAACCTAAAATTGCAAATTATTCTTATAAATAGGACCATAGTAGTATATCATAAATACCTCAATGCTATCTCCTTTAATCAGCTCTTCAACATGTGTGGCGCGGTCAAGTTCCGAAGTGCTATAATAGCTTGCACTCATTTGCATAGGTGGAGAGGTACCATACTTTGAAGCATATATTCCAAAACCATTTTTGTTTAGAA
The DNA here is from genome assembly GCA_963573325.1 of Astragalus glycyphyllos. NCBI lineage: Eukaryota > Viridiplantae > Streptophyta > Magnoliopsida > Fabales > Fabaceae > Astragalus > Astragalus glycyphyllos. Next base: position 105,523,120 of record OY754307.1, read on the forward strand.
ATGTTGCCCATCTAACATCTGTCCTACCACCACATTCCCCAGGAACAATATAAGGAACATGTAAATCATCCACTTTCTTCTCATACACAGCGACCTGGGCAGCAGCCTTTCGATCTGGGTAACATTCGAATGGCCCTCTTCCATACCAACTTACTTGATCCAATGATTTTTCCAAGTTCATTTTGATTCCCACACGTGGCAAAGGAGGAAGATCAGGGTTCGGTTTCACATCGCATTCCACAATGACATCCCCAGAAGCATAAATTATATATGTCATGTTTGTTGTAAATAAAACCTTTGACTTGTCTTCACCCTTGGTAACACCGTGAAAAACCGCCAACACTTTAACCATATTCGCAGTTATATTCTGTACAGAACATCTCTCGGTTATAAAGTGGAAGTTGTCGATTCCAGCAGCTTTCCACTTTGACAAATAACTATTAGATCCCCCTCCTTTATCGTTGTCGATAGGAGCTCGCCAGAAACATGGGAGTATTCCCTTATTCATAACATGTATTCCTTTAACCTAGCATTTATCACCATAATATTAATACCAATGTTTTGTCAAGAGTCAAAAAAGCTGTAAAGTCCAAATTTACCTTCCAGCTTTCAATTAAACCTGTTTTAGTGTCCAATGTTAAGTCCCAAGCATCTTGCTCGCTGATTTTGATAGTATCTCCCAGTGTTTCGACAACTAGAGTGCCATCACCAATACCGATATCCTGGATACATAATCATTCATGAAATAGAAAAATTTTAAAATAAGTAACATTTGCACATATGAATTAGTAAATCTCATTACAGTATCATAAAAGGAGGTAGGCCTCAGTTCTAAAATAAAACACTGAGTTGAAAAAAACTACATGAGGAACAGTGTCTCTTCTAGAAGGCAGTTGAATTTGAGCAGTGGAAATAATATGGCCGGCTTCAACCCAGCGAGTAGAGTTCAAAAGCTTTGCAGTTACTGTCAAGAATACTTCTTCCGACGATGATGAAGTCCAAAGAGAATACCATGGACCTGATTGCCAATCGACAGCATAACTGCTCTGTGACTTTATTGGGGGTGGACTCAACTTACCAGATCCAAGGTTGTATCCATCTGCAGAAATATACCAGTTGAACTCCAATCCTTCTGTTGTTTGGAAAAAATGAGTATTTTTTATCTGCAAAATAGAAATCAAAATAAATCCTATAGTAGAGATTTGACTTCGGAAACACAAAATCCTAATGAACTGAGTACCTCTAATTTCCCTTCATTTAAATTGATCTTGATTGGTTGGTATAGGTACTTCACTTCTGGAAAAAAAAAACAAAGCCGTGACTAATGGTGCAAACCGATGAAAAATGTATCGAGCACCTAGGTGGCGGTCTGTACACAAATGATACAATATGTTAGCTTACCATGTAAAACAGGATGAGGAGTTCGATCAGGCCAAGTGATGCCATTCAAACAGAAATTCAAGTCATTGGGAGTATCCCCGAAATCACCTCCATATGCCCAATGCTTTGTACCATCTTCATGAACCTTCCACAGACCCTACATGCAATCAAAGTACAAATATGAAGCACCAACACTGTTACACAGACACCAACACCGGACATAGACACGGACACACAGACACCTATTTTAATTTGAAAAATACAAGTAATTAAAGTGTCGGTGTCGATGTCCGACACATATCGGACACAGGACACGTATAGCTTTGACAGAATCCAGATGATATTATTCAATGTTCAAGCAATGTTGATCATTCATCAATTGATTCTTGTATTCAAGAACAACTCACTTGATCAACCCAATCCCATATAAAGCCTCCTTGGAGTCCAAATGTGTTGTCAATTGCTTCCCAATATATATGTATGTTTCCATTGCTATTTCCCATTGCATGTGAATACCTTTCATTTGAGTTGAGCACCACAAATAAAAAAACTATAATTATCTATCACTGAAAATAATAGGAACAGTAGGCAGTCAAGTCATTATGTTGTTGATGTGATCTAAGAAATCATACTCGCACAGTATCAGAGGACGTGTTTCACTAGGATCATTGGCAATTTTCAACATGTCCCAAACACGCATATACATGGGGCATACAATATCAGTGCATGGAGTTCTGGATCCACCTCCTTCATAGTGCAATGCTCGTGTTGAATCTCTTCCTCGAATCCAACCTGATGCATTAGCAAAATGGACACGAGAAAAATAAGAACTGAAATGGAAGGGTCGAGAAAGTAGTTGCTTGAAATATGTGCACGTCACGAATGAGGTTAGTCAAGCCAAGTGAAGTAGTTACCAGCTAAAGCAAAATGATTTGGTCCGAATCCAGATTCGTTCCCTAGAGACCAGGAAATAATGCATGAATGATTTTTATCCCTCTCGACCATGCCAATAACACGATCCAGCATTGCAGTTGCCCAACTTGGTTCCATAGTAGGATGCTTGAAATGTTTAGAATAATCAAAACCATGTGTCTCTATATTGGCTTCATCTATCATGTACATGCCAAACAGATCACATAGCTCATACCAACGTGGATGTTGGGGATAATGGCTGTTCCTCACAGCATTAATATTGTTTTGCTTCATTAAGACCAAGTCCTGTAGGCACAGCGATCATTAATATCGGAACATTATTCATAAATCAAGTCCAATGATGGACCATTTAAATCTAAATATCTCTAAATGAGTGAACTTATAACTTTTCTTGATCTCCTCTATTGAAAGAAAAATAAAGAAAAGACAAGGAGTACCTTGACCATGCAGGATTCTATGTTTGCCTTTCCGACTTGTGGATGATGTTCATGCCTGTTCACGCCTCTTATTACAACGGCATGTCCATTGACTAGAAGTTGTTTGTGGGCTCTAGATACTTTTCTAAAGCCCACTTGGCTTGATTCACAGTCAACAATGCGGCCAGATCGATCTTTGAGGATGACTACTAATGTATATAAGTAAGGCTGTGAGAAATGCAAACAAAAGAAATGTCAAATGATAACCATATTCATAAGAGAACAATGCTAGGCCAACAATGTTCAGCGAAAAAGGTCATATGAAGCTTTGAGAGAACTCAAACATATCAATAAACATCTAATTACTCAAAGTAATTGATAAAACATCACCAAAACAAAGTTCTTAAACTTTCCCATAAAAATTTAAGGAATTCCATTCAAAAGAGTTTAATTGCTATGCATTATCGCTGTAAACTTTTATACACTTACAACCAATAACTATTAATGGTATGAGTGACATATAAGGTGTTATTATTAGTTGACAGCTTCCTTTTAATGACTTGTCAACTTGTAATTGGTCGAGTGTAAAACATTTACAGTGTCAACTCGTAATTAAATCCTCTGCCTTATTACTCACTGGCCGTGAAAAAAATGGGTAGAAAGGTGGTGACAAGAAACGCAAGAAACATCGGCAAGATTACAGTCATGGAGTAAGCATGAAAAAAAAAGCTCAATAACCACTCTAACATTATTTCTCAACAGTAATTTAATATAAGTTATTGGTCAATGTCCAAAATCATTCGTTCACTAATCAATGAATAATAAACTCCTATGAAATTTCTCACCTGCTCTGCAGACCAAAGCTTTGGTGATTGTAGTTTCCCCACAAGCATAAAACCATGAAACCCTAATGGTGGAGTTGATGATTGGAATGTTAGGTCAGGTTGGAATGCTATGTCAGCCACATTAGATGAAAGCAGATCAGGATTTCCATCAGAGGAGTGCCAGCTTCCAGAATCAAATAATGCAGCTTCTATGGTATAGTTTGTATGAACAGTATCCTTGGATGTCTCTGGTAGGTTATCTATTTTTACTTCAACCTGGAAAATGTGTGTACATGAATGATGAGTTTGACAATATCAGATTTCCAAACAATACTTATAGATATAAATATTATCTGCATTTCATAAAATTAGGGGCACAATGGGATAATTTTGGTAGAATAAAGACAACAAATATATATTTTCTGTGGAACATAATAAAGGTCAATTCATTTATATAGCTTTACAATTTCAAGATCACAAAAATCCTCCACCGCTGGTTGGATTGGCAATTACAGTGACATGAGGACGCGGGCTCCCGGGTGTAACCGTGTGATAGTGTGTCGTGTTTATTTGTCATTTTGTCTAACCCGACAAAAAAAATCAAAATAACGAAAGTGGCAGAGAGCCAGAAACTTAAAAATAATTGGAGTTGGGTAAAACCTTCCACAAACAAGATTAGTTACAGGTACATATTATAATTATGACATGAAAATTAACAATAGTAGTTTCATAAAATATGAATGCTTACCAGCATCTCTGCATAAGAAAAATCTTCAGCAAGGTTTGACTTGAAAAAATAGTCAGTGATGAATACCTGCATACCAAATATTTAGAAAGATGTTAACATCAAGTGGGAAAATATAGTCAAATCAAAAATTAAATAAGATACATGCAAATTTATTCTCAAGCTTGAATTTTCTAGGACATTTAATCTTAAACTAGGTGCATTAAGGATATAATCTTACTCTTAATTTGCTCTATTAAATATTATATAATCACAATTCACAACATAATGCTTAAATAGTGTCATGTCACATTTTGAATATCATGTCACTTGCGACTTTTTGCCCCCCCAATATAACAGCTTTTTAGTTAAGATATTTTTGTCTATTTAATAAATAATACTTCTCTCTTTTTTATACCAAACAATACCACAATTCTAATCTATTTCTCATCTCTTTCTCTCTTCTAACATACTATCTCACCTCTTTCTCTCTTCTCACATTCTTCTCGCAATCAATCAGACCAGTAATCCTTTTAAAATTTAGAATATGCATTAACATAACAATAATAAGAATGCTGCTTCTAAACAAGGCGAGACAAAGCAACAGCAGTCGAGGAGAAATTTAGAGAAAACAAACCTCTGGCTTTGCTAGAAGAAGAACATCGCGGTGGATGCCAGATAACCGCCAATGGTCCTGATCTTCAAGGTAACATCCATCACTCCATCTAAACACTTGAACTGCTAGAACATTCTTCAGGTCTGAACCACGTGGATGACAAAAATCGGTGATTTCAAACTCTGCTGGCAGCCTGCTGTCTTGGCTGTCCTTGCAAAATAATAAAATTTTGGTTAGTAAAACAAATATTTGACTAATGCAGAAACTTCTTTCACGTTATTCATTCTTCAAAGTAATTATGTAATAAGAATAAACATCTATATGCTTAGACAGCTACTACAAGTATTTATTTATTGATGAATACCACAGTTACCAGCTTATCATCTATTTTATAATGTGTCCTTTTCTTTTCTTGCATTTCTGTTGACATTTTCTTATATTTCTCCTTATCTCCTCATATTGTATTGAGTTGAAAATGCAGGAGTAAGATATCAACGAGCAAGTACGTCACAGGGTTTGAGTGTGCTCGCTCATGCCAGAGAGGGAGAGAGGGAGCAAGAGAGAGATTTATACCTATATCCTATAGGATGCCCATTTATCCATGCACAAAAGGCAGAATCAACTGCTTCAAAATGCAACAGAATCCTTCTACCTATCATAATCCAATCAATGTTCTGAAGAAGTAAGTAATTTAAACCAAAAAATGTAACTGATAAAAGCTGGAAGAACTAATTGGACTGCAAGCCAACAAAAATAGAACAGAAAAACAAATGGGAAAGATTGCTGATATAATTCTAGGATAACTTGCACCACCAATATCTATCATCACTCATCATATTTTCTCATTGTATAAAAATACCAAACAAAAATGAAAACACTAAATTCCTTCATCGTACATGTTGATAAACAAAAGCAGGAAAAATAAGCTTAACAATGTCGCAAGAATTGAGTCATACCCTCCCACTCTTTAGGAAGGTGGAAGTCCATTCTGTAGCAGCCAGTAGGATTTTCCATAGGAACCGAAGGAGGATCTAGTGGAAATGGATATGTCACATTCGTATATATAGGACGGTCAAATCCATGCAGCTGCCAATTTGAAGGAACTGTCCAATTTTGAAAAAAGTAATTAGACATGAATGAAAATATCAGCAGCACATGAGAGAATAAAAATTGACATAATTCAATTCAAATCCAAAGTATATCATAGCATTTTCACTACCACAACATATACTATGGCAAAGAAAATCACAGAGGACTTCCAAGGAAACTAAAACAAACATTATAAGTGGAAGGTTTCTTGTTGGCCTGGCACACTACTGCTACAGAATAATACACACTGCATACAAATGAATTATTATCTATGTAGCACCAACACTTCAGGTTGAAGACGTGTCTGGTGTCAGACATCGATACTGACACCGACACTTCAATTACCTATACTTTTCAAATATTATTGGTGTCTACGTGTCAGTGTCGTGTCTGGTATCTGTGTTTGTGTTGGTGCTTCATAGATTATTATATATAGGGCAAAAACAAATGGACTTACCAGGTAAAGTATCCCACTCTGAATCCTGGAATTCACTTTCATGAAATTTAGTGGGGACATTGTTTGGATTGGAAGCAATGAAAAATTTCCAATATCCAGACAAAGACTTAACAAAAGGAGAGTCTTTGACCCAAAAAGCAGCACTCTCAAGAGCTCCATTAACAGCATCATCATTCCAAACAGCAGACTTGGAAACCAGATAATCCACTTTGCTGCGTTGATACCAATATTTAAGAGATCCTACCCATATATATTACAAAATTCCAAATTATTTACAATGAAAAGAAACAAACATTGTGAAACACATAACAAAAAAAATGCACTAACAACTTAATCCATTAAATTTCTAATTCACAAACTTGATTCACAAATTTCACTCAGTGATCATTTATTTCCTAAACCACAGTCAATGATTTAAGCAATGAACTATTGATTCATTTTCGACCAATACGTATATATCCCCACTTCAGTTTCTTAAATGATAAGATCAAATTGACAATGATAGCTCTGAGAATGGAATTTAAAAAGAAAAATCTAATGGGCATTTTTCTTGCAAATTAAATATACCCTTTTGGAAAGAAAAACAAAGAAGGAATTTAGTATGCTACCAATACCTACCCAATTAAATCAACCCAAAACATGAACAAGAAAAAAAAAATTATAAAAAACGAAACTTGATGATGGAAAAGAAATGGAAAGAGGTGTATGATCATATGTAACCTTCAACAGATTCATGGCAATGCAAAGTAACATGTGGGTCCCTCTTTCTCCATTTAATGAATGATGGGTCTTCCCACACCCTATAACCATTTTGTGAAGCAAGAAGGAGTGGCCCAACCAAAGAAGAAGAAGAAGAAGAAGCCATTATTCTCATCACCAATTCAATGGTGATGTGGTGGAAGCTTAAGAAGCTGTCTAAATCTAGAACTGAAAGTGTTTAATTGGGACAAATTAAGGAAAATTGAAGAAGAACAAGTTTGGTTTTGTTAGATTTGAGGATTAGTCAAAGGTTGCTGGAAGTGCATGTTTGTTGTTGTTATTGTTAAATCAGTGGCGAAAACCCATGGAAGTGCCACATTTGTTGCCGTTTTGTGGCTTTTAATGGTTGACGGTGGTGGTGGTCTTCTGGTTTAAACATGCCACGACTCGTCGTTTTGGGAATCGGAATTTTGTTTATTTCATGTGATTTTTTTTATCCGCAAAATACTATCTAGGCTAAATACCACTTTTGGTCCTTTATCTTTGCTCTAAGTTTCACTTTGGTCCTTTATCTTTTTTTTGGTTCGTTTTGGTCCTTTATCTTTCATTTCTGTGCCACTTTGGTCCTTTATCTTTCATTTATTGTTTCATTGTGGTCCTCTTAAACAAAAAAGTGAAGAACACTATGAATGTGCTCAAGAACATTTTGATTTCTTGTTTCTTGAATAATTCATGCAATACACGACCAAAATGAAACAATAAATAAAAGATAAAGGACCAAAGTGAAAAAAAATAAAGATAAAGGACCAAACTGACATAGAAATGAAAGATAAAGGACCAAAACGGACCAAAAAAAAGATAAATGACCAAAAGTGGTATTTAGCCTACTATCTAAGTTCCTAAACTTATTTTCAGTTTTCGATTAGGTCACTTATGTTTTCGTTATAACAAATAGGTCCCTTATATCTTAAAATCATTACACGGCTACTCTTTTTGGTAATTTCCGTTTGAGTCCGTTACAAAAATGTATATGTGACTATGAATGTGTCAACGTGTCAATTATTTATGCTTACGTGTCGGCCGATTCATTATTGTTTTTTTTATTATTTTTAATTAAAAATAAAACAAAATGCTTCTGATTCATCCTCTTCAAACACTTCCCAAATCTTCAAGAACGAAACAAAACGAAATGAAAGGAACGAGAAGATGATGTAGATGAAGAATGAAACAAACGAAAAAAATGAACAGATTTTCAAGCTCAAATCTACAGTTTTGGATATCAATTCGAACACGATTTTCAAGCTCAGATCTACGATTTTCGTTTCTGTTTCAATTCGATTTCATTTTTGTTTCGATATCATTTTTGTTCGGTTGTATTTCGATTTCGTTTCAGCAATGTTTCTGGGTTTCGTTTCTTTGTGTTTCTCGATGTACAAAACTTGGGAATGTACAGAACTTGCGGCCGCTAGTTTCGTTTCAGCAATGTTTCGATTTCATCTCTGTGTTTCTCGATTTCGTTTCTTTGTATTTCATTTCATTTCTGTTATTGTTATTGTTTTCAGCAATTTCGGAATGTACAGAACTTAAGAGTTCATTGACGAAGGAGGAAGAAGATGAACAAACTCAAAAATTTCTTTTACTCTTAATAAATATTAATTTAAAACATTAAGTCAGCAAGAGTATATATGCCACATAAGAATAAATAACGTAACAGAGTTAAAAGAAATGTAAAAAAAGGGAAACGGTGAAACATTTTAAAACATAAGGGACCTATTCGTTACAACGAAAACATAAAGGGTATAATCGAAAACTGAAAATAAGTTAAGGGACCTTAGATGGTATTTTTTTATTTCATTAATGTGATATTTTGAGGTGATAACCGGTGTTTTTAAAGTCGAACCAATCTCTTGTCAAAAAAAAAAGTCGAACCAATTAGACGGTTTAATTGGTTAAACTATAAAATAACACTGGTTGTGGTTTGGTTATTTCAACAGTTCAATTACAATTTCATCTCGATTTGAGCAATTTATAGCAATTTAATCATGATCGAAAGATCTAACGATGTTTGTTTCAGTTTTCAAGACATGAAATATGAAAACTATTTTCATTAAGCTTTTGCTTAATGTCACATTTTTCAAGTGTTTTAATGTTGCATTCGAATTTATACATCATGAGGAATATAACTATCTAGCCTTGTGAACATCAATTATTTCACCATTATTGATCTCATTCTTCTGACATGATGATAAATCAAAAGCAACAAACTTTTAAGGGTTCCTAACAAACTTTTCCTAGAACCATTTTCAACAGTTCCTAATGCTTTTCATTTTCCTCTTCCTAAGAGGCTCTTCTACTTGGGACCATTTCAATATATTGCCTGACGAACTGATACCTACAGTAGCTTGTAAACGTTGTCCCAAGACGTATTTTTGTGACTCCAAGCAGCATGGTACCTCAAATTTGAAACCTAGCATAGAAGTTTGTACCAAATATCCATATTCTATCACAAAAGACCCCGACAAAACCACACTCGCTTTTAAGTGGGAACGGAACTGATTTGATCTTTGCAAGCACTGGGTTTTATGTTCAAAGAAAGTCTTTAGTTTCTAATTGTTGATGAGCAACTATTTAGGGTGGCAGAAGATGAAAGATTTATGCGCAGTTTTAGACAATTGCAGCTTAAATTCATTATCCTTTCTAGACGTACAGTTTCTAGAGAATTCTTTTCAGTTGTACCTTGATGAAAAAAGAGTGGGATTAAAAACCTTTGTTAAGTCAGATTGTAGTAGGGTAGCCCTTACAATCGACTACTGGACTTTTATCCATAATCTTAACTACTAACTTTCACTGCACATTTTGTAAACAATGGGTGGAGTTATCAAAAACAAATAATAAGCTTAATGGGACTACGGACAAGGTGGGAGTGTTGGTAAGAAGGATGAAGAGATCTTAAGGGATTACGGACTTAGGAATGTTTCTACCATTGCTGATAATGCATCGTCGAATGATGATGTGGTTGTTGCTTACTTGAAAAAGAAGTTGAAGAATATGAATGGGTTAATGCTTGATGGGGTTGTAATCAATTATAACTTACGAGATATGTACAATTCTATAGACAGCATTAAGAATGTTGTAATATATGTTAGGTCTTCACATAATAGGACATCCAAGTTTAAAAGAATGCGTAGAGTTTTCTTGTATTGTTTGTAAAAAAAAGTTTATGTCCTGATGTTCTAACAAGGTGCAACTCAGCCTATTTTATGTCCCCTGACCAACATCGATTGGGCTAACGTTTTGGCAGTATTATATTTTTAATGATCTTCTTTGATGAAACCAACCTTTTTTCTGCATCACAAAAGGTGAGTTTGCACACTACATTTGTGAGTTGCAAAAGGCTTCAATGGATCTAAACATAGTTTTAGCGACCATGGGGTTTGAAATGAAGAGAAAGTACGATGACATGAGTAAGTGTTGGCTCATCATAGTCACGGCCTTCTTGTCGCTTATATGTTGCATAAAATGGAGATATCAATTTCCTCTCGAGAGGATCCCAACCCGTAGTGAGATCACACTTTATTTCAAATTGGGATAAATGGAAATAAGTGGTAAATGGTTTGTTATTCTGTCTTAAGTTGTCTTAAATTGTTCTTCTCTCAACTCTTAATGTCATAAATATGTTGACAGTAACTATATATGGTTGCAGACTAAAGCAATTAAACCTGAGTCAATACGTCATCGGCCATTCTGCAAGATTTCCATAAATCAAATTTCCATGCAGTTGAGATTTGAATTACACAGATGAGACTAAGGAGAAAACTACAACCAAGAAATTTACCACTTTACAGAATAACCTATTCACAGAATAACAGACAAGTGCTGATTCATGAAACTAATCAGAAGGTTGCCATTCCCGGTTACAGTGGTTTGCTGTTGTCAGGAAACCTAGTGAGATTGAGGGGTTAGATAAAATGATGACCACGCTAGTTTGCCAGGCACATCACGAACTACCGTCATTAAACATTAACATCTCATAAGTGTTTTGTCAGCTAAAAAGAGTAACTAAAGAGACAACCAACAAAAAGAGAAACATCTTCCTACAGGAAAACAGGTCTGTTGTTTGTGTCAAACTACTCAGTTGCCTCAACTGCACCGCTTCTGTACAATATTACGGAATTAACTTTCATCTTCTACTCGTTGGTTTCCATAGGTACAGGAGTTGACGTCTGCTCCTCCGCTGGAGTTGGAATCTGTTCCTCAGCAGTAGTTGGGGTTTGCTCCCCTGCTGGAGTTGGAGTTTGTTCCCCAGCAGGATTAGGGGTCTGATCCCTCCTTCCACTGGGTTTCCTAAAATATTTTCCATTGAACGACTCAGCAAGGTCTGGATATTTCTTCCTTACTAAGTTTTCCAGGCACTTGCGGTACGAGAAGTCTTCTTTAGTACCATCCTTCAAAACCACATACAAGCATCTGCTTTCCTGAAAACTGCTGTGTCTGTTAACCTGCCAAAACAAGTCCTCCCAAGATTAAAAAAGGGAAAATATAGACACAAATATTTTCAAGTCTCAACACAATGCAATAGACACAAATGCATGCGTAAACTGAAACTGACATGCATCAAAAGAAAGGAACCATCTTTCTGTCTGGAAGTTCTGCAAAGAAATTAATTTATCTAGGGCACCAATGATGAAAGAAATTATAACGGTTGATCAAACTAAAAAATGGGAATAAAAAGAATTAGAATATACCATGACATGATCAATTCCAGCACCCATTTTCGTTTCTTTATCTGGATGATGTTCAAAGACATTTTCGATTACAAAAAGCTGATCATCAGCAGGTAGTGGATCCCCATCATTGTACCTTCATGCAGAAATTTATCAAAAAAACAATGCAACAAAATTCATAAAGGAACAATGGCCTGTGTGTGTGTGTGTGTGTGTAGAAAAGTTGCAGAAAATTTATGGTGGCAGAGAGAAAAACTGTTGATCAAGGAGGCAAAGGTTCCTAAAATGGAAGGAATGCCAACTTGAGCAGTTTCAATCACACATGGCAATCGATGTAGGTGACCTGAGCACAGGGATGCCATTTTTTACAGTAGGAAAAGGGCATAAAAAGATAAAATTTATTTTAGCCTGGTAAAGACATCGTTATATTGGAGAGTTTGCACCTACTGCCTTAGGGAACTTACCCTTCCATTTGCATTATTCTTCTGATTGACTGCACAATAGGTTCAATCTCCTTGCGAATATCCTGCTCCTCGGGAGAGTATAAATCCAACCTGGGTCCAGGTGGTCTCATAGGGCGATTTCTTCTACCATCGCCAGCATTTGGGCCCCAACCTTGGGAACCTTCAAAGCGATTTTTCTGAAATGATTCTCTTCCTTGTTTTCCCCACTGATAATTTCTGTCACTGTCAGAATTAGCAGAAGAAATTTGTGAGTCCCATCCACGCGAACCTGCAGCTTGAGTTGAGTCGTTCTGAGAGTCCTGAGTTTGGTTTTCAGGCAATTTGGGTTTTCCCCAAGAAGAATTGTCAACTGGCCCTTTGGCACCCCAATTCGCCTTTACATTGTCAGACTTTTTACCAGAACTCCAACAATCATCTTGGGTAACATCACCCACAGCCATAGATTCAGGTTTCCATTTCTGAGAGTTCCAAGAATCCTCTTGTACTTTTTCAGACCCAACTTGTATTTCCTCTTTTTTCTTACCCCAAGGTGACCAATCATTTGATTTGGGTTTAGTTGTGTCTGTGATTGCACCCCAAGCACTTGTCTTGGGAGAGTCTTCTTGGGTAATATCGGTTCCAACCTTAGATTCAGCTTTCCATTTCTGAGAGTTCCAAGAATCCTCTTGTACTTTTTTAGACACATCTTGTGTTTCCTCTTTTTTCTTCCCCCAAGAGGACCAATCATTTGACTTGCGCTGTGTTGTATCTTCGATTGCACCCCAAGCACTTGACTTGGGAGAATCTTCTTTGGGTCTTTCAGATTTATCCATTCCCCAATCATTGTTTTGATCTTTCTTTGACGAGTCATCTAGGATAACATCAGATTTCCACGCTTGACTGCTCCCAGACTCCCATGCACCAGACTTGGGCTGTGTTGTATCTCTGATTGCACCCCAAGCACTTGACTTGGGAGAATTTTCTTTGGGTCTTTCAGATTTATCCATTCCCCAATCATTGTTTTGATCTTTCTTTGACGAGTCATCTAGGATAACATCAGATTTCCATGCTTGATTGCTCCCAGACTCCCATGCACCAGACATGGAAGACTCTTTTTGGATAACATCAACTTTATGCTTCTGAGAGCTCCCAGACTCCCATTGGTCCCCTTCAGCCACAACAACTTGTTTTTCAGATTTATTATGTCCCCAACCAGACCAATCATTCGTATTTGTTTTGGGCTCATTGATTTGATCTGTATTTGAACCCCAACCATTAGATGTTGAGCCGTTCTGTAGTTCAAAATTCTCATCAAAGACAGCATCGAATCCAGAGGTGTGCTGTGGGGACATGCCCCAGTCCTCATTTTCATCTTCCAGCAAATCATCAATGTCCTCACCCAAACAAGCATTGTTTTCTTCTTCTCCATTGGATAAGTTTTTGACCATGTTAAGAAACTCGTAAACATCCATCCCTTCAATCTCATTTGATTTTATCTGCACAAGAAAAATTCAACGATAAATAACGTTTCCAGAACTCTAACTCTTATTATCATCGAGTCCAATATTGAATGGGAATATAACCAAATACCTCCTCCTTTGGATCCCACACAATATCAAACCTTGATCCTGTACCAACCGCCACATGTTTACCCCAGGAACAGGAAGCAACAATGCTTGATAAAGTGTCTGCATGACATTTCTCAGCAGCTTTCTCAAAGCATTTTCTTGGAGTCTGCATAATCACATGTACAACTACAAAGTAAGGGAAAGGACTGACATGTTATGTCACATGATTTCAAATATTACCCAGGCACTTACAAAGAGTGTTGCATCAGTGAATGGTACTTGAATGTTTAATTGACGAGATAGTGCTTTATAGCCACCGGTGTTGAATCCCACTAAATTCCCACCACAAGTCATACTACTTGCTAACAAAATTAGATGTTCTCTCAGAACACCTTTAGCCACCATTTTCACGGATGTAGCAAGGCGCTGCACATAGCGCAAGAACAATTAGAGAAGATAACATAAAGCCTTAATGTTAAGAATTAAGACTACTAAAGAGTAGATCATCATCAAAGCTCTTCATCAAACTAAGCTCAATAATTGATGGTATCACTGTCATGCTTCAAATAGAAAATATCACAAGAAAACCTGAGTCGAACAAAAAGAAAAGTAGGGAAAAGATTATGCATGCAACCAGTCTTTCTAAAATCCAGTCTCTCAACATTGGGCGTGGAGTTTTCATGTCACAACTATACTAATCAATAGCATGACCTATACATTGCTAGCAGAACAAGAATAAAAGTTATGAAATTAAAACAGAGAATAGTGGATCCAATACAAAGCCAGTTATATTTCAGTATAACTGCTGATCACATACAGTAAAGGGATAAATGGAATTTGCAGATTAATGAATGAAAAAAATGAGCAGCTTCAACAATAAAGAAAAGACAAGAGATTACATTTTATTGATTTTTCAATGAAGATTTTAAACTGAAAGCAAAGACTATTTTCAATGCATACACATATATGTTTGCTGAAGCCTGCTTAATCACATGAAGAAAAGCAGACAGGCCATAAGAAACATTATATTCAGTATTGTGTTAAGAAATTTACCTGAATTGCTTGATCAAAAGTACATGATATCCCCAGTAATTCTTGAACTTGTTTAATAGCATAGGGGATAGAACGCCTAGTATCAATTAAATGCAGAACAGGGAGGCAGGAGTCAAGCACAATCCTCCAAGCATCACCACTTTGTTTAACAGCATCCTTCTCAAGAATGATGTCCAATGCCAATTCACCGTTAGCAGTTTTGGAAGGGTTGCGAACCCATGTGTTTGAGTCTGGATTAACCCAGATTATATTTGCAGAGCTGATGCGAGGGTCTCCTATTTATTTATGAGAAAAATAGAAGGATTACTAACAAGATTATATGTAAGAAATTAGAAATCTATATATGTAAGTACGTGTATGTATGCGTGCATGCTGGAATGCATTATGAATGCAATACAACATGGGACAGACCAACAAAATGAATTAATATTAATATCTGACGTAAAAGGACGGAAGAAATTTAAAAGCAAATTATATCTTCAATGGATATATGAAAGTAATAACTCCTATCTGGATCATGATGCACGATGTGTGAAAAGGACGGTGTTACATAACCCGATCCCAGTAATTTGTTACCCAATTATTTAGTTACTGGGAGATGTAAGGCTATGTTTGGGAGTTTGGAGGGGAGGGCTTGTTACTAACAATTTAGTAGTTATTTTGGAGAAAAATATTCTCCAAAACCCTCCAAACTAAGTCCTCCCCCCTAGTTCATTAAGTTCAAGATAGAAGGGTTCTGGGAGACCTCATAAAATGAACTAGGACAGGAATTTGGAGGATTTTGGGGAAATTTCTCCAAATTACCATTAAGTTGTTAGTAGTAAACCCTGCCTCCATTAAGTTGTAATGTGGAGCTGGAAGAGCTTAGGGAACTCTTGAATTTCCCTCAATTGTATTATACCTCAATTTACCCCGACATGAAGGATATTGGAATAAAGAATGTAGTGAATTTTTTCTTTCGTTTCCATACATCTTGTTCTCTCTTTTTATTTGTTGCAGAAATGGAAATCACATAGTGACTTTGGGGAAAGAAGTTCAAGAACTTAAAATGCAAGCTTCAGAAGATGGAGCCATTAAGAAAAACATCACTGCGAACTCTAGTTAGGAGACAGCAGGGGGTCAATACAAAGGCTTCACAAATTGAGGGGAGGAAGAGCAATGGTGGCCGATGGAGTTGCTGGTGTTTGGAGGGATGACACATTTAGATGGGTAACAAGAACTGGGCGTTGTTACCTTTACCTTTTACTAGAAATCAAGGAGAAGAAGATTAAGGTTTATCTTGTAGTTTTGGAGGGCAATATTGTCCTTGACATGGGGTTAAGGAGAAGATGGGGGGTTGATTTTGTAGCTTTGAGGGCAAAGCACTCACATGATTTCAATGGTGGAAGTCGTGTCTCCCAAACCACAACTGGCTACCGTCATTATCATAAGTATATGGAGTAATTTGAAGCTCTTGAGGGACCCCTTTCCCAACAAGAATGTTTGAAAGGCATGTCCTCAAGTTGCCTCAAGGAGTAAGAAAAAGCAGAATTGCGGCAGCATCACGAGCAACCCATGGCTGAGTTGATGGATCTGGCACAGCTGATAGGTGAAAAGAATGGTATCTAAAAAAAGAGATTGTAGTTCGGAACCAAACCAAGGAGGTTTTCTTGCAGGGCAACTATTGGTTTTAGGGGGGTGAAAAGGGAAGGCAGCCAAACTACATCTGCAAAAGGCGGGGCAACAACATAAGCAAATAGTGTTGGTTGCACAAACATTTAAGGGAAGCTACCCAGAATTCAGAGCATGACCCAAGGGAGCACAGAAGGGAGTAGACATCCCTGAAACTGCGTGGAACAGTGGGAGAGAAGAAAATCATAGTGTTGGTGGAATGTGAGGCCTTCCACAATTACATTTCTCGGTATGCAAGACCTACAATTTCCTATGGAGGAAACTCAAGACCTATTGGGTTAAAGGTGGCGATAGCCATAAGGTGAAGACCAGTGGTGGATGCAGCTGCAAAATAAGATCATAATTAATGCCTAACAATGGGGATGTGGTTTCAAGGATACAATCACTTTTTGCAGTAGTTCTGAAGCACAAACAATGGGACCAAGGATGATGTCTCTTTCAGCCAGTGCAAGAGAATGATCCAACCTATCAACTTGAGGACAAGGTGAAATTTCTGAGAGGGGTGCAGTATTGTTAGCTAACCCTACCCATTAGTTTGTTACCCAATTAGTTAGTTGATAATAGTTCGAGGTGTATAAATACAAGAGGGGCTGAGAGGGAAGACGAAGTAATTTTGTGAGAATTGAACTTAGAGAGCTGTTACATAACCCAAGAGTGTTTTGTACCTCAAGTAACCCTGACCAGAGAGGATTTTGCAATAAAGATTACATGACATATTTAATTTATATTCTTGTTCTAAATTTTGATCTCTCCTTCAGATTACATGACTGACTGACACACATGGGCTCATGCATGAAGCACAGGACAGGTCCTGCAACAACCTATTCTGTACTATGAAGGCCAGTGGAGTTTGTGACAATGTTATGCCCAGTGGTAATTCTAGTGCTTGAGGAGAATGATCAAGGTTTTCTAGGAGCTATCTGCCATGGTTGCAGTAAAGATTTTATTATTCAGAGACAATACTTACCTAAGTTTCTTATTTGGTTTTCTATTTTCTTTCTTTGTGTCTTTGATAGTTGCTTAGTAAGCTTCAGCTTAATTTGGAATTTTGGTATATTAGGTTTTGAGTCTTATTGTCGGGTTTCGATTAAACAGGCTGCCCTAGTATGCTCTGGTTGATTACTGGAATATATAAGAATATCATAACAAATACATCAATCAAACCCCACAATAGTCCTTTACTAATGGTTGCCTTGGCAATTTCAGTGACATGGGGACGTCGGTTCCAGGTTCAAACCTGGGTGTGAGCAGTGGTAGTGTGTGTGTGTGGGTGTTTATTTCCCATTTCATCTAAGTAGACCAAAAAAAAATCAAACCCCACAGTAGGCTAAAGTATCCTTTTTCTCCCTCGCTATCCTAACCCCATATATTGATTTAATAGTAACAGATCTATAGCTCTACTAAATAAAAGTAAGTTGAAAGGAAAATACCTTGGATTATTGTATCTAATAGAACCGGGCAGATCATGTCCGCAAGGACTTCTATGGTTTGGTCTAAATCATTAACATTACCATCCGGCCAAAGGAACGTTACACAAGGGGCAGAATAATTAGGGGAAGAGCAAGACTCACTGCCAAGAAGGAAAATAGATCAGACAATAATTTTTTAACTGCAAATAGTTTGCGTGTTAAAAATAGAAGAAAAGAGAGACTACAATGTAAACTGCAATTGTTGGTAGAGAAAGAATGTTTTGTCATAAAAAAAAAGAGAAAGCATGTGATTATAATGTAAAAAGAAAGGCAGTGCACGTATAAAGGCAGAGTTCACAGGCATCAGATTATAGGTTCTCCCGCAATACCCACTTTAAACCCTGAAAGATCTGCACAGCTATATTTAATAACCAAATCATTTGATGAGAATGTGCCACATAGTCCTAGTGATTTATATGCCTGTCTTTCAAAACAATGACTGAGGATCCTACAAGCTAGGCAAATCTGACTCCAGTGGCGACCATTGCCATAAAGTTTGCAATTTGTGATAATCAGATTGCCTTGCACTTCGCATCAAATCCAGTGTTCCACGGGAAGACCAAACACGTTGAGATAGTTTACCAACTCATTATGGAGGAGATCTTATTTAGAGACATTATCACTACTAGTTTTATCAATTCAGGTGATTAGCTGGAATATATTATCACTAGTTCATTCAGAAGTACTTGAATAAGTTATATTTGTAATAAGCTTGGTACATATGATCCAGAAATAATGTAAATAGGACAATTATAGGCTCTTTTTTATTTTAAATTATTTTGTAATTACTGAAATTAGGGTAACAAAAAAATATTAAACACCCTATATTAATGACTCTGGTATATATAATATCCTCCAGTGTGTTATGGACACAAGGATTGCATCATATTTATCTCATTCGCTTTTTTCTTCTAAACATACTCCAATTTCTCTCCTAACATGATACTAAAGAACCAGGTTGTACAAGTACCTCAACGCAAGCTTTGGAGGGCGGTATCACAAATGTAATAAAGTTGTATACCAAAAGTATGAGTGGATGATTTTTCGTAAAAGAAAAAGAGTGAATACCCAATATCGTCCCTGACAAAAATTTCGGTGCCCAATTTGGTTCCGGAGAATAATTAATATCAAAATTAGTTTCTGACAATTACAAACAAGAGACATCTTAGTCCCTCACTTTTCAACGGAAATTGACAGGGAGGGACTAACGTGTCCCACGTTTGTAATTGTTAGGGACTGATTTTGATACTAATTTTTCTCGGGGACCAAATTGGGTACCGAAATTTTTGTCAGGGACAATATTGGATATTCACTCAAAGAAAAATAGAGCATACTTCTTAGATACATATCTAGGCACACCCTAAGTGTAGGGTATGCAACAGATATGTGTATGCCACTACCACCAGTACTTTCCTAAAAGGGGTATATAGTCTACAGCGATAAATATGAATTATCCTAAGTCCTAGACACAATAAGGCTCACACTTTGCCGATCAACTTATCACTAGATAGGACAGTCATTAAGTCGCTTTTTCGAACATGCCTAGAAAATGGGCACCTTTTGCTATATTTTTAATTTCTAGTTTTTTATGCCTTTACTTTACTTTCCCTGATCATAACGATTTTCTATCATCCTTTAGCTGAACTCTCACTCATTTTTTACAAAACTTCTCTTTCTATCAAAGAAAGAAGGGAAGTTCACTTGCTTTGCTCATAATCATAAATATATGTATATCAATCCTCTGAAAATGTGCAAGACAAGAATATAATATATAATTTTTACTGAAAAAGGATACTAGTAATTGTTTTACAATACTTACAAAAACATAAAATCAACTAAGAAAAAGATGGGTTATGAAAAGGAGAACCAAATATCAAAAGAAAGCATAACAATAAAACATTTGTTGCTTAAAAGGAACAAAAATGATAAAAATGAGCTCTCACGACTATAGATACCAATCATATTGTAAGAAATTAACTACTCAAGCAAGCAAGAAAAATAAGAATATGTAGCAGTAAATCAAATACATAGAGAAAGAACTAAAGATTCACCTGAAAAACAATTCAGTTCTCCTAAAGACTAGGTACAATTTCTTTTTCCGATTAAAGGAATTAAGTCTTTGTTGACATCTTTGGAAAACTTCGGTCATATTGATTTGCAGCTTCTCTAACATCACCTGCATGAAACAAAACATCAATTATCAGAAGATTACTAAACAAAAATGCCCATAATATTAGAGAAAATTACACTCCCCTCCCTTGAGAGAATATCCAATTACGCTATCCTCCCCCAAGAAGTAAATACATATTACACTTTGGTATACAATAATACAATCAAATTCTTATGCATATTTATTCTCTGTTTTTGCATCCCAGTATTACTAACATACTATAATTACCAGTGACATTCAAAGTTACAAAGGAAAGACTTTTACTAAACCGACCATTCAAAGTCCCCCATCTATTAAAAGGTTCACTGGGTTGCAAAAGACCAAATCATAGTAAAACATGTTTAATGTTTAATATTTATATCTCGTGAGGCGGAAGTCGGCTTTAAGGACAGGAGTTAATCCATGTTTCTGTCAGAAAAAGGGAGTGTAATCTAGCAACCATTAAGTTAACAACGCGAAAACAACCAAACTGATCCTACAATGTGGCATCAATCGCTATTATTAGGCTCTATGGAAACCATATTTTCATTAAATACAGGTTAGTAATATCTTTTTCAGTGGTTTCACACCTAAGATTTTCTTTGGTTATCTGGTCATCCACTATTCCTTTTAATGAAACTAGATTCTTATTGATTCAGTTTGTATATTGGAGACTGTGTGTTTCTTCTTTTCAGATGAAAGAACTATCTTGTACAAATTTTGCTATTTTTCTCTTTAGTAAGAGCTATTTCAAATTTATCCGCCGCAGCATTCTCATAACCCCACTCATATTTTAGATCGCTTTTCATATCAATCACTCTCCCAACCCTTTGTGAGAAGGATCCGCTATAGGTAAACCATGAAAGTAATGGTATGAAATAATACCGAACTTAAGCCTCCAAAACATTGTTACCTCAATACTAATAATAATAAAGCAAAAAAAAAGCAGTAACATGTGATTAACAGATCCATACAAGCAGAGGGTATCACAACATCCAGCAATTCAGAGATTAGAGCAGACTTAGTCTAAACGGTTTAGAACTAAGATTAAACAAATATGACATCAAAACCTGGTCATAGTGCTTTCAAACCCCACCGCATATCTAATATCTAATAAAAAACATAAGAAAAAAGGAACAGGCATGCATGAAATACATTTAAGCATGTCAGTTTATTAAATTTTAGAACAAAAAATTTATAGCATATAGCCTATAGGCAAGTTATACAGACATGGTTGCATCAATCTAGAGTCAGGAAAGTATCAACATGTAAATAGTTAATATAATCAAATTAGACATTAAATATAAATCCAACAACCTCATTCAGATGAATATGACCAACAAGGCCTGCATCAGTTTCAGAACCATCCTTGCGTTTTCGCTGTTGTTGGTATCTGCATCACAGCTAGTTCAATTAACACTAAGATATGTGTTACCCTACCCCCCCAACAAAATAAGGAGTACATAGCAAGTATATCAGACAAACAGCATATGAGGAATTGACATTCTAGTGAACTAAGAGGATAAAAAAACACCATGTCATGAGAGAAAAATCAACTGTGTTTTATAATAATTCTACTACTGCTGCGAAAACCACGAGACCACCCAGTATTAATTTATATTTTTTAGGGTATATATATTCTACCTTATAAATTTAGACAAATCCAAATTTATACATAGTGTCTACAAAAATGAATGCATAATCCACATCTCATATTGAATGCATATACAACATACTATGCTGGATTGAAGTATTACAATTAGAGAACTACTAGGACAGAAAAAAGGCACTCAAAAGAAAGGAAAAGAATAAAACATATCATTGACTACCTTATAAAACAAACCACTAACCTTTTACCCCTAATGATGATACCATTTCGCAGCTGTTACAGATTGTGTCATGAAATAACTCTCCCAAAAAGTTTAAGTTGTTAGGTGAAAATACATGAATGGTTTTACATTTGCCCTATGGACTTGAAGCATGGACAATGTACTTTTATTTTCTAGAATGGGAAAAGCAAATTGTGTTATAAGACAAAACGCCAAAACCATAGAGAAGCCATTAGATGAAACATAGCCCCCAACCCCCAAAACAAATAAACCGGCAGGAAAATATCTACACTTGTTATGTAGGTGCTCCAGTTGACAGGCAAAAGTGCAATTGGCAACATTGATAAAGATAAATTAGGCTTCAGCTACAAAGTAACCAATTAACCATGGTGGATACATTCCTTATAAGCAACATTAACTTTCTCTAATATAAAAGATATATGCTGAACACAGCAGAAAAGAATAAAAACAAGACAGGAAACTTACTCCACAACGAAATCTACTGCTGCATCCTTGAGGCTTATTTTTCTCAAATGATTTTTAAGCACATATGCTGCCTTTTCACGGCAATAACTTTTTCC
Organism: Astragalus glycyphyllos; assembly: GCA_963573325.1. Lineage (NCBI taxonomy): Eukaryota > Viridiplantae > Streptophyta > Magnoliopsida > Fabales > Fabaceae > Astragalus > Astragalus glycyphyllos. The sequence goes on from OY754307.1 coordinate 105,545,745, forward strand.
GCAGTCACAGTCATTCAAGTACAGAACTACTCGCCGTTCAATTGGTTCATTCCTAAAATTGATCTTGCAAAGTAGTATTTCCTGAAGATAAAAAGCAAAAGTAAGTAACTTGGACTTTTTTTTATTACTGAGATATGAGAAAAAGAATGATTGCCTTCATCAACTCCCATGAAGAATTGCTGCTCGGACTGGAATCCAGGACTGCTTTATAAGCAGGATTTGACATGGAAGTTGCAGCTAAGACACCAACAGGCTCACCCGCAGGGATTAACACCTGAGCTTTGTCCCCATGTTGGATCCCATACTCGAACTGAATAACAGAATTACTGCAAACGTTCCTGACGGTGCCATCATAGCTAATGACGACGTCCCGTAGGATGGCCATCAAGTTCTTAAATAGTGTTCCTGGTTCGGACAATCCTCTTGAAGAGCGCACAACTATTTCTCTAGTTGAAATTGAATGCACCAATGCTTCGTATGGATCCAAACCATGAAAAAAGCAGCCTTTGAGTAGTCCATACTTAGCAGAGGGATAATCATCATCACCATAAAAACACTTCACATGAAAATGTCTTGCTACATCCTCAGCCAATCCCTTTGAATAGAATCTTCCTCTCTCAAAAAGTTGTTGACCTAAGAATCCAATCTGTTGAACCACCTTGTCAACAGCTGACTTACTCTTGGAGTCGATCAAATCTCCAAGTTTGGTTGATTTCAAAGCAAAATTTATGACAGCAAGTTCAATCTCTTGAAGATCCTTCTCCAATTGCTGTCCCACCAATTCATTATATAGGGACCTCATCTGACCCAATCTGGGAGAAACTTTCAGAATGCCTCTATTTATAATACTTTTCACTGCCTTTGATATTGAAAACTCTTGTAATCCAACACTAAATCCATTGGCAAATAAGCTCTCCATCAAAAAGGGCTGTATTACATCAAAGAAATATAGTGCCTCCTGAGGACCCTTCCCAAAAAAAATTGTGGCAGCTATTTCATTTACAACTGCAGGCAGAGCATCTCTAATAATATCAAATTCTAAGATTTCACTCTGCTTAATTAAGTAACGTCCTGCAGTACAATCAAAAAACAGAGGCAAAGCACACTGCAAAATTTGGATAGATGTCCAATAAGAATCACCAAAAGCGGGCCTGACCACAGCAGGATGTGGTAAAGGCAGCGAAAGAAACATTGCCATTTGATTTGCTGCGGCTCGATCCAGAAAACCCTTCTTAAATAACATCTTGAGTGACAACAAAGAGTCTGTGGTCAACTGGAGGTTCAGGTTGCCACTATGAGAGCTGAGGAGTTGTTTCTCAACAGAGAATAACTCTACAACCTCAGCTTTGGCAGCAGGCGACTGCGGATAAAAAAGATGCACACAGTCACCATCAAAATCAGCTCCAAGGGGCCCACAGATTACAGGATTAATTTTGACAGTGTGGTCATCATGGATGTACACCACCAGTGCCTGCAATGAGTGTTTGTGTGTTGTAGGTGGTCTATTGATGAAGACAATATCACCATCCATAATCCTTCGATGCACTATCTGACCAAGCTTGAGATATGTGTGACCCTTTGAGCCCTCCCTTAGTGAATAAGTTGATGCACCTTCTGTGTAAGTCAGACACAAATTCTCATCAACTAACTTTTGCAAATAACTAATATTATGAATGCTGACCCTTTCCTCAAAGGTAATCCGCTGGGCAACCTCCAGTGGAATTCCTACTTCATTTATCCTTCTATATCCATCTCCAGTTATAACACTCCTCGATGAAAACCCAGAACCCTTTCTTATAAAAAGGGTTCTCATCTTCTCTAGCCAGGCTTTTGTTGAGGACTCGCTCAACTCTTTGTTGACCCCAAACCGTGTTTCTATATCACGTGCAGCCTTAGCAGTACCCCGAACTTGAAGATACTGATCAAAGACAGACTGCAAATCATTAGCTTCCACTTGATGAGACTCAAAGTTTGGTTCACCAGATCTGGAACTTCTGATTATTTCAACCTTCCTCAGCAATTTTCTGAGAATTGTGATGGAAGGATCCTACAACACACGATAGATACATAACTTTCTGGGCTATAATAAAATAATTTTAAAATCAGGCCACCAATCAAATTATCATTTTCTCACCGATGACATTACACTAACTCCATCAGAAACTTCTGGAACAGACAAGCAATTTGGTGGTACTGGAAGATATTTCAGGACATATCCATCTTGAGGAAAATATCCTTTTCCAGCAAGTTTTCTTTTCGTCTCCAGTGGAATTCTCTTGATAATTTCCATCACCTGGTAGTTATTTGACAAGCAAATCATCATAAATAAAAAGCCAGTGACAAGTTTCAATTGAAACAAATAAAAACCTCAATAAGCATTTAACAAATAGCCTTAAACAATCAATTATAAATCTCAGTAACAGTCAATCACAAAAATAATTGATTCAAAATATCAATCATATAGAAAATATAAATACCAATTCCAGCAGAGTGATTAACTCATAAAAATGCTCAACATGAAAATATGTGCTACACTAAGTGCAGTGAATCAATAATAAAATGCCTATTTAAGAGTTTATTGTTGATAGCTTTCTTGTTCCTAGGAAAATACAATAAATATAAATCATTCTATGTGATTAAAACTGGATTAAAAACTAAGCAGATAAAAAACCGATTAACTTGATTGAATATTATTAGAGTATACAGTTTTAATGTAAATTAGCCACAGTTCGACCACAGTTAAGTCAGTTAAATTGTGCTCAGCAGTCGCTAGACAGTTAGCGTTGCTAATTTTCAGTTAGCAACAGAAACAGATTGTATATAACAGCATTTGTATCGGAATTAAAACAGTGAAAAATAATTCACGATCTCTTTTTCCCCCCAGAAATTCACATTTTCCTTTTCTTTGAAATTGTTTTCCAATATAGTATCGAGGGCCTCCTCTTGAACTTATTCTCATGGCTTCTGACCAAAATCAGCCACTGTCTTTGGCCAATTTTCTTGTGAGCCCAGGGCAATTCAGATCCTATCTGTCACCGCCAGCTCCAAACTCAACAAGAGCAACATCACCATAGGCCCCAATAATATTTTCACACGATGGCAGAAAAATTACATGACAAAAGTTTCTTGCTCTGCACACAGAATATGGAACCATTGATCAAAGGCCACAAACTTTAGAATGTGGTCAATCCTGAAATTCAAACCTCTCTCTCTCTCCAATGTTAATGTTAATTATAAACATACGTATAAACTTCTAATCTCTCTCTCTCCAATGTTAATTATAAACTTTAAATTATATACACATATATATACTAGTGCTAGTAATAACTAAATACAAACTTTCAGTGTATCTTATTCCTTACCAATGTCACCTTTTGTATAAACTATTTTATTTACAATTTAACCATTCTTTACTTAATTAAATAATTGAATTTTTTAAAAATTTATACTTTTATACAAAAAGATAATAAGTTTTGGTGTAACCATTTGTATTCCACGAACCGAACTGAAATAGCGTACCAACTATGTATACCCCTCAAATACCTAATACTTTGAGCGTTGTGTACTGCGTACCCAAACTCGTACCACGTACGGAGGAGAATTGTGAACTAGATGTTCGCATTATTTTGATATAGAAATATTTTCTATCTTGTTGAGAGAGTGAGTTATTAATACATATTTTAATAGTTTCTTCTATTCTAAAGTAAATATAGTATCTATCAGGTATGAGTCAACAAAGATTGACCGGTTCCAACAGCATGCCTAAGTTTCTGATAAGCCCTGGATGTATACCCATAGACCCAAGGGCTATCTTAGAGTCACCTTAAATAGGGAGGGGGCGGAAGTCAGTTATAGTGATAATCCAAAAAAGAAATTATCATTAATACAATACAATGACTCGCTTTGAAAATGCATACATACGGATTGATTCAGGAAAAAAAATAGAGGATGCACAAAAAAGGGAATTGCATACATAAAGTATCTTGGGCAATATATATCCAAATAACGGAAGAAGTATAAGAAACTTGGCAATTTTAAACATGGTAACAATGAAAGGCAGTAGAAACCAAACCTCGCAAGGAAGCAAAGCTCGAGTATGATCACCGTCATAGTGATAGCCATATTTGTCTAAAAAATTCCAAAAACCTTCGTGCATCTTTGACTTGGGCACCTTCAATGCCAAGTAAGAAGCCCCATCAGCTGTTTTAACCTCGCGAATCGAAACTTGTGCAGCACTGGCTTCCTAAATAGGGAGAAATATAAATATCAAGAACCTAAGATGAACATTGATGGAAATAACAAGTCCCCATATATAACAAAAAGTATCATATTAGCAACACAATTTAAGCCAACACAGATAAAGAAGAAAAGAAGTTGAATAATAAATTTGGCACCAAACAGAAAGTAGCAAAAACAAAGCATGGAATAGACCAGTTGGGCAAACCAGGGAAACAAAATATTGTACATTAAAAAACCCAAGCACATTAAAAACAAAACAAGCTTTCACACTGCCTGAACATTCTTCAGACGCGACCTTAATAAACTAGAGTAATGTTTTATACCAAAGAAAGTTGCTAGGGAACTCTAAATTAAGATGCTAAATATGATCATTATGGTTAGTCACACAAAAGGTGAGGTCATAATTTTCAGATCCCACTATGTATATATAGGCGGCATATCAAGTGAGAAAGGGGTTTGTTATGTGAGAGTGAGAAGACTTATTGTCAGCCACTGGGTTGAAATGAAAGGCTAAGATTAAAACCACACATAAGACACACGCACATGCATCATCCTCCATCTTTTCAACTTCCTATGTTGTTACTGCTTCTTTCATGGCACCATCCCCTTCCCATATCCACCACGAAACTTTCCATAGTGGACAACACTGATTACACACTATCTAATTTATGCACAATATTCTCAGCCCATTATTATTAGAATGTGTACTTGCTGCATTGGTATGCTGGAACTATTATAAGAAATCCCAGCTTGTTATACAGATATCTCCGTCAAACCCTCACAACTTCAATCTTTGTTCTTTGGTACTCCATTTTGTTGAATACAAAACAGAATTAAAGGGCTGCTATTGTTTAAGAAGATAATGAATATAAATTTTATTAAAGTTCAAAAAGTGTGATTTAATGAATCAGATTTTAAAGATGTATTTTTAAAACTTATGTTCTCCAAAATGTGCTACTAAACACCCCAATTAACGCACAAGTTGGGTAAATTGGCGGCAACAGCAGAAAAGAGGAACACAGAACCTTCCGATGGGTAAGGATGGTGTGGGGTGCAAACGAAGAAGTTGTGTATATATACATATATATTTATTTTATTTTTGTTTATTCTACCGTGTTTCCACCATATATCCCGCAACACCATCCACCATATTACTAAGGCGGATTTTTGGCTGCCCACTATTGTCTGCAATAAGCAATCAATAACATTAATCCTAATATAAAAGGATATAATGAAATTACAAGAACGAAAAACTCATTACATCAAATGTCTCTAATCAAGGAATATCTGCAAGAAAAGAATTCCGTTGGAATTTTTTAATAAAAAGAGGAATACTTAAACAATGGACAATTTCTGATAGTAAGAGCAGACTTAAAAGTTTCAAGCATCATCTCCATAACTGACTACATTTGTGTGCACTCAATTATTTTGTCTGATCCTTAAGAGGGAAAACTGATTCTATCTTAAATTGCAACATGTATGTGCATCAATGTAGAAAATAATAACAATATTATTACTATTTCACACTTATGACTTATCACATGCAACCTAAATACTAAGACATGACATAATTTTCAAAAACCCTTCATTTAAAACATATAATCAAATACAAAATAGGTGAAAGTAGTATAAATGAATAACAAGGATATTACATGATGGGTTCATACTAACCTCACAACAGGGAGATATTATTCTCTGCGCCAAACCACTGCTTGAAGAAGGAAACTGAAAGGTTGTGAGCAAGTAAAATCAAACACACAAAATGCCATACGATGTTGTTTCCTTGTATCTAAATATAGCTCACAAAGTGCATGATAGCAGGATTACAATACAATTTATGACAAAAAAATTAGCAACACAACTTATTTAGCCACTTCGATCTTCAAAATGGGAATAAGGAAAGGAAGAAAATATGACATTTACAATAGAATTGAAATAAATTAACTAATTTGAATTTAATGTAGTGGATCTAAATTAAAGAAGTTACAGATTATTATTGCAATACATAACTAATTTGAATTTACATGTACACACAATTATGATTATTTTTTATTTTCTCAATCACCATTAAGCAATCTTTTTTATAGGAGTCAAACTTCTTTTTATTTAACATATTTTACATATTAAAGTCCACCCAAGCTCCTTATCCATTCTAACTGATTTTCTAAATCAATCATCAACTCTCTTTAGGATATGACATGGTAATATTCGATTAACACTGATGTTTAAAAATATAATTTTTCATAAAATCAAAAACAGATAATCACTACATAATTTGCACAGTGCCACAGTAAATAACTAACTTTATTGGTACAATAGGTTTTTTCACAACTCTATTACTGAATAAAAGAACTATTACTAAAACAAATAAAACTAAATATTTTTTGTATTATAAATAATCATGTGATTAATTTTTTTCAAAAATGACATCTAAGATAATTTTTCACTATTCCAGAATTTATCAATGAAGGGATTTTTATCTATGTAGTCAATAGCAAATAGTGTAGTGTCGCATACGACCCCCAAAACGCTATAGTGGTGTAGTGAGTAGCGATATGGCCACTACGTCAAAATCTAGGGAAACGGTATAAGCAATTTATACCCTACACATCAAAACTGAAAATTGGAATTGGAATACGCAAAATTAAACACATGATCAAAATTAATAATCAAAGTTCATTGTTACTTAATCATTGAAAACAATGAAGTGGTTATGATTGGGCTGATATGATAACAGTGGCAGAACAGTGAAAACAGACAGAGTATAGTTGGTAGCAGAGATAGTAGAATAGTGCAGAATAGTGAACCTAGAAGAGAAACATTGGAAAACAGCAAGCTGAGATAAGGAACAGAAGCACAGAGATGTGCGGCTTCAATAAGCTAAAATTTCCCAAAAAGTCCAAAAAAAGAAAAGGGGGTGGCTAAAAGTGGCGGCAAAATTGGATTTTTAATGAAACATCACCGTAGATGCCGCTACGAGCGCTGTTTGGCCTCTATTTGCGATGCTATGGCTCCTACTCAGAACCACAACAAGGCAGCAAATTGTATAGCGCCTAGGGGTCACTATTCAACGCTACGCCGTCATTGACTTCAGAGCTTGTTAGACAGGGAAGTCAAAAAAATTCTAAAAACATTTGAACGACTTAAGTTATCTTATATTATCAGCATCACTATCACAAGTTTTGATAATTTCTTTACAAAAAGTTAACAAACTGGGACAGAATTGAAACAATGAATTATTTTACGCACTTTAAAAAAATAGTATGCAATATTATCAACAACAAAAAAATAGGCCACAAATGTGCCTGTTGAATGCAACTGTCATTGCAATTAATTACTAAATTAGATAATGACTATTTCTACATAAAATGATATTTTGCTAATGCAACTTGAGTACTAAATTTAACTTATGACAAGAGGAAGAAGGGCGGAAAAAATGATGATATCATTGGCAAACAGCCTTTCGTGAGTCTTAGATTAAAAAAATAGATGCATGAGTAAAGATGAAAGTCAAAACATACCACTAAGTACCGTTCATCTTTTAGATATGATAAATACAAGTTATTGTTGATTGTTATATAGACATAGCAAAAAGATGAAGAAATTCATGTTCATATTCCAGTTGGTGGTACCTTAGTTTTCTTCAATTTTAAGCAACTCAGGCAGACTAGGCTCAGTATTCGCTTCAACTCACCAACATGACTCGGATGATATATTGGAACCGGAAGTTCAATGTACCCAAAATGACCTGAAAATAATATTGATCCACAGCTAATTCATTTGAAATGCATCATTTTTTTCCATTGAAATGGCAATACAAAAAATGAGCAAATAACAGACCTTCGCATTTTCCTGCTTCAGAAGTACCACAAGAGTCACATCTTCCGAATTCTAGTGGTAATCCAAGGAATGGATTTGACAGCTGACTGGCATGACTGATTGATGAGTCACTGATTGAAGCAGTGCACTACAGTACCAACACCAAAAGAGGAGATTTCTTAATAAATTGATTGAATCCAATAAAATATTAAATGGACCATCGCATAATCACAATACTTTTGTCCAAATTGATACTAGTTTATCTCATTAGAACCATTTCACAAAAGAGATGGTGCTTTCCATCATCGAGTACCACAAAAGAGCTTAACTGCTCTCTGGAGCAGCATCTAACTGAGTGTCATACAATTTAAACGAGAAAACTTTAAGTACTTACAATTTCCGGGGAAGTAGCCATACTAAATCGGATCCCAACAACCTTCCCATCTAAAACACTTGAAGGATGATTATCTTCCATCATTTCCTCAGCTACAGTACCTGCCAACAGATAACTTATAGTCATGGTCATTACTAGTAGGCTTTGACTTTCAACAGAATAAAGGCAAAAACCAAACAATGGAAGAGAAAATTACTAAAAAGACGGGCTAGTAAAACTTCAAAGATACATTTATAGCATCGTTATCTTTATGCACATTTTCAAATAATTAAGCAAATTAAACAAATCTCCAAAAAAAGAAGAGAAGCAATGCATCTAAGATATCCATAATACTTGACCACCACAAATGCCTGAAAGAAGTACAAGAAATCACATATTTCATAGCAAATATAGATCATTTGAACATCGCACCCAAGTGAATACGCAAATGCAGCCATTCTTATTTAAATACCTCCACAACTAGGGATGTGCATGGTACAAAAACCATACCACACCGCACCATACCTCTTTCAAATCCAGTTTGGGTTCACCAGTTTTCTAAAAACCGGTTTGTGTCTATAAACCGGTACATAACCGGTTTGAAACCGGTTTGATTTCAGAAACCAAATTACCATTTTAAAACCGGTTTTTAGTTCTAAAAAACGGTTAACCATTTCCGAAAAATGGTTTTCACTGCCAAAACCGGTTTTCAGCATAAGCATATAGGAGTACAAAACACTGTAGCAGCAATAACTACTGGAAACCAATAATTACCAATTTCTCATTACTAAATATTATCAGTATCAACCTACATCCCAAATTTTCACTCTACATGAATTACAACTAGAAAAAGGAAAAATTAAAAATGTTTCTTACTTCTCAGGAGCATCAAGCAACACTTGCACATGAGGCTCAGAAATTAAATGTAGAAAAAATTGGAAAAAAAATCCTGAGAGAGCTAAGTAACTAAACAGTACTTGCATTCAACCAAAATGAGAATGGAGAAAAGAGAGAGTGACCCAGAAGATAAGCAACACGCTTTTTCTTTGTTTTTTCTCAGAGATATAAGAGATCTCAGATCTGGAACTGGAAGATGAAAAATAAGTAGAGAAGAGAGATAGATCAAGACTAGAATAGAAGTGCAAGCACCGTCACCAGTTGCAAGCAACCGCTTGTTCTGGCGGCGAGAGAAGAAACTCGAGATGGTGGAGCCGGCGGCGGGAGGAGAGATGTGAGGCGATAGTGCAACGGAAGGAGAGATTTGAGGCGATAGTGCCGGCAACAAAAAAAAATTAAATAATGAAATCAAACAACATTTTGACCTTATTCTCACCTCAGAAGAGGAAATGTGTGTCGAATTACAGTGTATTGGAGCTGAAATCAAAACCCTAGTGCAAAAAAAAACACGAAAAAATAAGAACACAAAACGATCGCGTTTTGCATGAAACCAGAACCATCAAAACACAAAAAATCAAATTACCGAATCGTTACTGTTGATCCTCTAGCTGAGTAGAACGCCTGATAGTAAGGTTTTGAAAATGAAAACAGAGAAGAAAAACTGAGAGAAAGAGAGAAATGAAAGAGTGACGAATGGAGTGAAATGAAGAGAAGAGTGAGCGAGCCAAATTTTGGGTTTTGTACAATTTGCATGGGAGCGGATTGACTACCTTTAGAGCGCGCTACCTTTAATACCTTTTCCTAAATTTGATCCGTTCGATGCATCACACGCTCAAGAACGTGCCACGTTCTTTTCCTTTGAAAAAATATTAAAAATAAAACAAAACTCTGACTTCAACATTACACAGAATAAATTTACGGTTGATGAAAAATGGGTATTTCAAAGAATTGAAGCACAAACGAAAATTTGACCAAAAGTTAGCACAAGAAAGTGATTTCACAGTGGATGAAAATGGGTGTTTCAGTTTCTAACATTCCCAACGGAAGGTGCACCTCTATGGCAGATGCGAAGTGATTTCACAGTGTATGTGCGACGGCCGGAGTGGTGGGAAGTGCGGCAGTCGGAGTTCGGGACTTGGTGCGGTGGGCGGCGGAGTAGTGTTAGGTTGAAGTGGGTTGGAGCGGCGGTGTTACGATTTTCTGTGTAATGTTGAAAGCGAATGTTTCATTTAATATTTTTCAAAGGAGACAACACGTGGCACGTTTGTCAGCGTGAGATGCATCGAATTTTGCATGAAACGAATTTTGCGTTTTTAGAAAAAAATTAAATAAAAAAAATGGGAAAGTATTTTGTTTTTGCGCTTCGCATTTCTGTAGATTTTGGGGTTGAAAATTTTGGTGTGGGATGACGATTTTGTCCTTATTGACTGTGTCTCTGGCTTTTGGTTACTCGTGGTTCCGTGCCTATTATTGGGATTTCGATGTTTTGTACAGATGTGAGAGTGTAACGGCCGTACCTGTGTTTGCTTGCACAACTGTGGTTAAAAGGATTTTACTAGAGTTAAATACGTTAGTGGGGGTAAATTGATTAAACTAGTACTTTGTCATTATCGATGAAAGGAGAGATTATTAAGTGGGTTTAGATGAAATGGTAAATAAAACCACACATTATTACACGGTCACATTTGCGTTCAAATTGGAGAGTCACGTTTTCGTATCATTGAAATTTTCAACGCAACTATTATAGATGAAATTATTATAAATGAATTGAGAGATTACTTTATCATTTTAAATGAAATAACAAATAAACATCACGCATTATTACACGGTCATACATGCGTACAAATTGGAGAGCCAAATTTTCATATAGTTGAAATTATCAACGCAACTAGTAAACTTTGACCAATATATTACAAATTTTGTATACCATTTTTTTTAATTACCAAATTCGTGAATATAGATGTTATTTACAATTTCCTTTTTTATTTTATTTTTTTAGCTTTCTACTTAAGTTTCACGTAAATCAATAGATCTATTGGTTTAATTTTGTGAAAATCAATTAGTTGATTATAGATTAAAAATACAATTAGTCATCTGTTAATGGGGAAATTTACCGATTAAATGTCTTTTTAATTTATGGTCAACTGGGTCAGTTTCACAAAACTAAGTTAGTAGATCAATTTACTATATCATAATGAGTTATAGTAAAAGGTCGAGTTCAAAATTATACCGGACATTGGTTGTTGTTTTTCACCCAACAATATAATTGGGGACCATATTTTTTAGCTCAACATTTAACAATAGCCTTCACGTCAAAAAAAAAAAAACAATAGCCTTGGAAAAAATTGTTCTTTTATTAACATGAGGTTAAGCGTATTTTTAATCTGTAATCAAATGAGTGAATTGTCCTAGGAAGATATCTCAGTCGGCGAATCAAAGGACATGAAGGAGTTGCGACTTGCACAAAGGAGATCCCCGGTTCAAATCCTGGAAACTAACCTTTTTCACACCCCCTAACTAATTACTAACCACTAACACTTGCTTATCAAAAAAGAATGAGTGATGAATTTCACGAAAGTAAATTAATAGATCAGCCCTTTTCAAATGAGTGATGAGTTTCACGAAAGTGTTTTTTTTTTAAGTAGAGAACATGGGTTCAAATCACATCTTGTACCTTTTACCAATAAAGGTTGCTCCGAGTGGTAACTGGACTCGGATCTCGTATCAAGGTCTCGAGTTCAAATATTGGGTGTGGTAAAAACTCTATTGGGAGGGGAGAACCACACGAACCGACAAAGTCGAGTGTATACAAATGGTCAGCCAGGTTCTCCAAGTAGATTAGTCACCAGTAAAGTCTTTGAAAATTGCCTTAGCGTGAAATTGTCTCATACTTATCGTCAAACAAATTATTGTGTTGATGCCTTAGTGTCTATGGGGTGCCATCAAGTTGTTGGTATTATTTTCCATCATGGTTGCTTATGTTATTGGACCTGCTAAACCTAGATTTGTTGTTCCGTAGTTTTTCTTTTCGGGCTTGGGCAATCTCTGTAAGCAAAAAAAAATCGGTGGATACTACATACCAATAAAACGGTAAAAAAAAAAGCCTATGCTTTTTAAAATTCTACCATATTATGGACAGTCTTTTCAACTTAACGGTGCAATTTGGACCATCTTTTGCACAAAAAATTTATCACATTATGCTCAAAATTTATATTTCTTACCTCATCCACAAATTTGTCTTAATTTTTACCAAACAAACTTATAAATAAAATTCAAGACTTAGGATATGGCCCCGATGATATGTTTACACTTGACTAGGAAATATTATCAAGTTTATGATAGATAGAATGGAGTTGGAGTACACATGGGAACTTGAATGTATTTTATCTTGGTAAGAATATTTAGTAGAGCTCGGAAGTAATGATACATCATGTAAATTCTTACATTGAAGCCCCATCAAATACTCTTGTATAATGAATTGATAATAAGTTGTAGTTATTATTGCTAAACTAACCTAGCTGAAAGAGTACGAGAGGTTGAATACCCATCGAAGCAATAATAACAACCTTGGGTAGACAGTGTTAACGTTCTGAAGTATCAGAGTGAACTATAGTCATAATATGAGGAAAGAAAAAGTCTATAGACATACCTTCAATGATCCTTAGGTTGAGGGTATATGTAGCAATCGTACAACCTGAAGATTATGTCACCAAACTAGAAAGTGCTAGTGAATAATCTATTGAGATAAATACTACTTTAGATCAAATAATTCCATTAGGTTTGATATTGAAGATAGGAGATGAAGGTGGGAAGTGTGGTCCTGGCAGTTTAAACATAAGAATAATATGTAACAGTGTACCTGACGAATGCATCAATTAGATATGTCTGACTAGACCAGATCTAATTGAGACATATCTAATTGGCTATGTCCATTAGTCTAACCGATCAGACTTTAGATTGCAAAATACCATGAATAGTTGGGACTATTAATCAACAATGTTGCTTGCTTAATTGAGTAGTGCCCCTTTACATGACACCAATGTCTATGGGTAGTGTAAACTTCAAGGTTTGTTGCATTTGTCGCTTAGACCAAACCTAAGTAAAGACTAGCTACTTCAAGCGTAGACTTGTAATGAGTTTTAGTAAGGGTGTCAAGCTTGCATTTCTAACTCCAAAGAGATTAGACTACTAACATGTGATTAGTGTAATTTTTCCCATCAGAGGGAAGACTAAGTTAAGGAGTACCTAGATGGAAAGGCTAAACTTGATTTGTTTTATAATTCTACTGACCAGAAGACTTTTGAAGACAAAATTCTTTTTAGGAAGGGAGAGCTATAGCGCCCTAACTTTTCCTTACTTTTATGTTTATATACATTCATGTATAGTTTTTCGTGGTTTGGACACTATACAGTGTATACATTAGAGGAGGGTCCAACTAGCATTCAAGAAGCTCTGTCTTCATTGGATGTTGTTTTGTTGGAAGAAGTCATTAATGATGAGATGGATTCTCTAGAGTATAACAAGACATGCATGACACTTAGTTGTCTTACCTCTTGGTTGTAAATGGATTTTTGAAAATGGAATTAAAGTAGGAACTGTTGATAAATACAAGGCCCGCCTTGTAGCCAAATGTTTTAGACAAAGAGATAATATAGATTTTTTTTTACGAATTTTCACTCGTTACTAGAATTACGTCCATAAGGGTACTAATTTAACTGGTTGCAATTTATAATTTAGTAGTACACCAAATGGATGTCAAAAGTCAAAACTGCTTTTTTAAATGGTGAATTAGAATAAGAAATCTATATGGAACAACATGAAGGTTTTGTGATTCATGGTGATGAGATCTAACATGATCTCTAATGTTTAGGATCTAGAAATATGGTAACTCAAATGATTTATCACAAAAACTCAAGAACGCATGTTCTTGAAAATCAAAGAAAAGATGAACACTTACTTGAAAAGGGAAGAAAATGCAAATATGGAGGAGTAGGAAATGGTATTGGAGATTGAAGATCACCACACATTTCTCGGAAAGGTGATAAGATCACTATCCTTAGGATCTCCTAGCCTCAAGGATGTGAGCTTTAGGTTCTCATCTTAAGAACCAATGAGAACTTCATGATGAACCTCGCCTCTCATATGCATGGAACTTGTCCTCTCACCTCTCTCACTTTAGGTATTTGACTTTCTCTTTGCAAAATGAGGAAATGATTTCATTCAACATAAGAGTTCTAGGGTTTATAAGGAAAGGAAAACCATTTATATGTTGGGTCTAATGGATCCTAAGCCCAACATATAATCCACTAAAGAAAATGAAAATGAGGCCCATGTCCACATCAAAGTAACTAGAAGCCTTAGCATATTCTAAATGGCCAACAAAGCTCAAAACCAAATGTTCATTACAAATAAAAGTGAAGTCCTAAATATACTGTTCCGGAGTGGGCCGAAGCCCACTTCAAATGTGGAGCATAGAACGGTCCAAACAAGAGTGGGCAGAGGAGTGAAGGTGCCAGATCAACGGCGCAGATTGATCCGTACGACCATCCAACGGCCCAGCGTGATTCGCGCACACTATATAAGCATTTATTGCGTCAATTGTCAGGTACACACTATTCACCAGTATTGATACTCTGCTCGTTCGCTCCTGACTTGGGCGTTGGAGTGTATTTGCAGGTACACCCGCCCTCTTTGCTTGCCCGTGGAGAGCGACCAGAGCAGTTCCGGATAAAGTTTGATTCCTGAAAGCTTCCATACGGCGACTTCAGGTCCAGATCAATTGGCGACCACAGTGGGAGCCCGCGCGCTTTCCACCATCCTTATAGATGCCACCAAAGGCACCTCGAGGCCGACCAAAGGCCATTGCTCGTCTTCAAAGTGTGGCCGAGATCCCCGCTCGACCACCACCGATGGGTGTTGAAGACAACAGCACCGTCCCTGCACAACAGGTCACGGTAGAACTTCCTGCCGACCTGGTCCAAGAGCTACGAGAACTACTGGGCGATCGAAATCAGGCTCTGAATCGCAATGATGACCGCCTTACACAACTAGAAGATCAGATCGCCTCAAGACGAGCACACATGGCCCCAGAGCAGCGACCTCATCATGAGGGCACTTCGGCCGTGCTAGCACGCCCTTCGAGGGCTCATCGATCGCCTCCGTGAAGGCAACTGGTCCATCGATCTCCACCCCCGAGGAGGGGATGAGGAGGAGCGACCACACCACCAAGAAAGACTCCGTCCACATCCGATTACACTTACTGGCCTGAAGAATCATCGCACGAAGGATCCTCTCGTGGATCAACTAGCTCGCCTAGCCGTTCTCGCAGCCGATCTACCGAGCGACACTCATATCGGTCAAAAGATTATTCCAACAACCACGGTCGTGGAGCCCGCTACCCAAAAGAGCGACCGTGCCATAAAGATAGGAGGGATACCAGCCTTGGACCATACACAAGAGAAATAGATGAATTTCACATCCCACACTCGTTGCAGAAACCTCCGAATGACCTTAAGATGTACAACGGCGTGAAAGATCCAGACGCCCATTTAAAACACTTTGATATCATGATGAAGTATAGGGGAGCTCCCGGACCCGTAAAATGCAAAATCTTTCCCCTCACTTTAGAAGGGTCAGCGCTGGAGTGGTTCACCGAGCTAAAGCCCAATACCATTTCATCTTGGCAACAGATGGCGAGGGTGTTCACCGCCCGTTTCACGACCTCTAGAATCAAGCCAAAATCTCAAGATGTTTTGATCGCCATCAGACAGGGATCACATGAGTCAGAAACTTAGATGATAACCAAAGGTTATTCTTCCTAAGGACGGGCCTCTTGAGAGGAAGTCGTTTTGAAGTGGAAGTAGGACTCCACGTTCCCAGGGACCTAGAAACATTCCTAAGGCGATCTCAAAAGTTCATGAATTATGAAGAAAGAACGACCGCTATTGAAGCTGCTAAGGCGGGCATGAATCAACACTAGCGATCGGATAGAGATCAAAGGGTCAAAGAAGATTACGCCAATAACCGTCCAACCAAGGAAAGTAGGATCAAGAGATTTGTTGAGCGCACTAAGCTAAATACCTCGTACGCGAACATATTGGCAGAATGTGCTAATACAGAATTCAGA
This sequence comes from Astragalus glycyphyllos, assembly GCA_963573325.1. Classification (NCBI taxonomy): domain Eukaryota; kingdom Viridiplantae; phylum Streptophyta; class Magnoliopsida; order Fabales; family Fabaceae; genus Astragalus; species Astragalus glycyphyllos. The sequence goes on from OY754307.1 coordinate 105,562,199, forward strand.
GATATTAAGCCACTGGAACCCCTTGTACTTAAAGACGGGCAGCGTCCCTCGAAGAAATATTGTAGATACCACAAAAGTAACGGGCATGACACTAACAACTGCATGGCTCTTAAAGATGATGTGGAAGCTCTGATCAGAAGAGGGAAGTTGACTCAATATGTGAAAAGAGATCATGCTGAAGAACGAGGAGAAAGGCAGGTTGCCCATTCACCTAGAAGGGGAAAAGCAAAAGCAGATGAGATGATCAAAGTCGTAGAGGAGGACGACAATGAAGAAGACATTGTAGACACAAGGAAGTCAAGAGGAAGACCAGTCGCCATGGTAATCTCTGGAGGAATTCCCACGGCTGCCTCGACCAACAGGTCGATTAAAAGAAGATGGGACGAAATCATGAGCGTTGCCTCGACCTCCACTCCAAGACCACATTCCAAGCGACCATCCATCTCCTTTGGAGATGAGGATCTCATTGATGGAGCGCCCAACTACGAAGTACCCCTGGTGATCGTCGCAGTAATGGCGAACATGGAAGTTAGGCTAATATTGGTGGACCAAGGGAGTTCAGCGGATATAATATTCGAAGACCTGTTGGACATGCTAAAGATTTCAAAGGATGATTTAAGGCCGTACAGAAGAACGATTTTGACCGGGTTCAATGGAGCCTCAACGACCCCCATAGGGCGGATAGAGCTGATGGTGACCTTTGGAGATGATAGTGTAGAAAATCCCCTCTGCAGGACGGTCATCGGAACGGATTTCATCGTACTGCCGTGCAAATCGGTTTATCAATGTATCATTGGGCGACCAACGCTTGCCCGTTTAAAAGCAGCACCGTCGACTATCCACTTGAAGATGAAGTTCTACACCAAGGCTGGGGAGGTCGCTACCGTCCAAGCTGACCCGTTGTCCACAAAGCGAGCATTCCTTTTGGGACTAAAGGAAAAAGGCGAAAAAGTAGCAAGAGAGATTGAGGAAGTAATGAAAAGTGGCGGACAAGTAAACTTGGCCGATCTGGATGCCCGTTATGATCCAGATAGCGAAGAAGAAGAAGGAGACGACCTTCTGACCAAAGAGTTGAAGAAAAGGATTAAAAGACCAGAACCAGATGGAGAGTTTTGTCACGTACAACTAGGGGACGACCTTGAGAGAACGATTAAAATAGGGAAAAACCTTCCCCCTGAAGTTCAAGACAAACTCGTCCAATGCTTAATGGAGCATGCAGATTTGTTTACCTGGAGTGCCGCAGACATGCCCGGGATTCCACCACAAGTAGCCTGCCATCACTTAGCAGTGGATTCGGGAGCAAAATGGGTGGCTCAAAGAAGAAGAGTTCAGAAAGAGGAAAAGGCACGGGTAGCGGGCAAGGCCGTTGAAGACCTGCTCGAAGCGAGGTTCATTAAAGAGATAAAATACACAACGTGGCTGTCCAATGTCGTCCTAGTTAAAAAAGCAAATGGCAAATGGAGGATGTGCGTAGACTATACTGACCTCAATCGAGAGTGCCCGAAGGATGCTTTCCCCGTCCCTAGTGTTGATCGTTTGGTCGATAACGCGAGTGGATACAAGATTCTATCCTTCTTGGACGCCTATTCTGGGTACAACCAGATTGCCATATACCCACCTGATCAGGAGAAGACCGCGTTCATGACGGATAGGGGAAATTTCTGTTACAGAGTCACGCCTTTTGGGCTAAAGAACGCTGGAGCGACCTACCAGCGCATGATGAACCACGTTTTTCATGATCAAATAGGAAAAATAGTGGAAGTATACTTGGATGATATGATCATCAAAAGCAAACATGACCAAGCCCATGTAGACGACTTGAAGGAGGTGTTCAAAGAAGCCAGAAAAAATTCATTAAGGTTCAACCCAGAAAAGTGCACTTTTGGAGTAAGGGCGGGAAAATTTCTTGGATTCCACCTCACAGAGAAGGGGATTGAAGCCAACCCAGACAAATGCCGAGCAGTAACTGAAATGAGACCACCAACGACCAAAAAAGAAATACAGAAACTCAATGGCATGATAGCCGCTCTTTCGCGCTTCATTTCCAAAGCAGCGAACAAATCCTTGCCCTTATTCAAATTATTGAAGAAAGAAATCGCGTTCGAATGGACGCCCGAGTGCGACCAAGCTCTCGAACAACTAAAGATGGCCTTGGCAGAACCACCAATTTTGACCACTCCAAAGCCCGGGGAAACTCTATATCTATATTTGTCCATCACAGACGAGGCTTTGGCCACTGTTTTGGTACGAGAAGAAGGAACGAAACAAAACCCGGTCTACTTCGTCTGCAAGGTACTGCAGGGACCAGAGCTCAGATACCAAAAAATTGAGAAGTTGGCTCTGGCTTTGGTCGTGGCCGCCCAAAGGTTGAGACCATATTTTGTGGCCCATCAGGTCGCCCTGCGCACCGACCTACCCATCAGACAGATCTTACATAGACCAGATCTAGCGGGCAGAATGATCAAATGTGCCATAGAATTATCAAAATTTCGAATCAAGTATGAGCCTAGGTCGACCGCTAAAGGACAAGTCTTGGCCGATTTTATTGCAGAATTAACCCCAGGAGCAGAGAACCCGGTTCATGGCTCATGGACGTTGCACGTTGATGGGTCGTCCAATGGCAAGGGTAGTGGAGCGGGATTAATCCTTGAGAGCGAGGAAGGAACGACTATCGAGGTCTCCTTAGCTTTCTCTTTCCTAACTTCCAACAATCAAGCTGAATACGAGGCATGCATAGCGGGATTGTTGCTCGCTCTAGAATTCAATGTGAAAAGGGTAGAGCTCCGATCAGATTCATTACTAGCGGTCTCCAAATCAAATACGTCTTTTCGGCCAAAGACAAAATCCTCCAGAGATACCTAGCAAAGATTAAAGAATTAATGCAGAGATTTGAGTACGCTGAAGTCAAGCACGTCCCTAGGGCAGATATCTTGTCCAAGCTCGCAAGCACGAAGAACCCTGGCAACCACAGAAGTGTAATACAAAAATCCTTATCTCAACGAAGCGTAAGGCTAGAGGTCGCCCTTGGAACGGACGTATGTGAGATCAACTCATCACCTAACTGGATTGGCCCCATCTTTAACTACATAAAAGACGGGGAAGAACCTGAGGATCCCAAAGAGGCTACGCTCGTTCGTAGGCGAGCAACATCCTACTCGATAGTTAACGAGCAGCTCTATAGAAGGGGATTCACTATGCCCTTGCTCAAGTGCCTTCTCCCAGCAGAAGCGGGCTATGTGTTAAAAGAGATTCATGAAGGCATCTGTGGGAACCACATGGGTTCGCGGACATTGGCGAAAAAAGCTTTGAGAGCGGGCTACTATTGGCCCACCATGGAGGTAGATGCAAAAGACCTAGTCAAGAGATGTGACAAGTGCCAGAGGCACGCAGACGTTCACATTGCATCTCCAACCGAGCTCAACTGTTTAACTGCTCTATGGTCGTTTTCATGGTGGGGTATCGATCTATTGGGACCCTTCTCCCTCGCCCCTGGTCAGCTTAAATTTATGGTCGTTGCAGTTGACTACTTCACCAAGCGGATTGAGGCCGAGCCATTAGCCACGATTACTTCGAAGAATTGCCTCAAGTTCGTCAAAAGGAACATCTTGGTACGGTTTGGGATCCCAAAGGTCATCGTGTCAGACAACGGCACACAGTTTACCGACCGACACTTCCAAGAGACTCTAGTCGAGCTAGGCGTGAAACAACGTTTTACGTCAGTAGAACACCCGCAAACAAACGGGCAGGCAGAAGCGGCCAACAGAGTCATCCTGAGGGGATTGAAAAGAATATTAGACGAAGCTAAGGGAAAATGGGCAGAAGAGCTCCCTTCAGTCTTGTGGGCGTACAGAACCACACCACACTCAACCACTGGAGAATCCCCTTTTAAACTGGTCTACGGGACGGATGCATTAATCCCCGTTGAGATGGGAGAATTGAATTGGAGAACGACCAATCCTATGCAGCCGTCAGAGAACGAGCAGGCGACCAGAGAAGAGCTCGATTTAGTGGAAGAACTGCGGAGTAAGGCAGCCCTCAGGGAAGCATTAGTTAAGCAAGCGATGGCAATAAGACAAAATGCCAAGGTCGTCCCCAGAGCATTCGAAGTAGGGCAGCTCGTCTTACGAAGAGCGGACATCGGCCAAAGGAATGCCAGTCAAGGGAAGCTCGCCCCAAATTGGGAAGGCCCTTACCAGATAGCTGCCAAGATGGGAAAAGGGGCATACATCTTGCAGAACATGGATGGAGGCATCATTTCAAACACTTGGAATGCAACAATTATGACAACTGTAACACCCTATTTCGCTATAGCTTGCTTTATAGCAAAACATAACTACGATTTTTTTTTAGGAGAATTAAAACTCTACTGTCTTTTCATAAACTTGTGGTTTTATGATTGAAATCAAAAATCGTCTATTCGTTTTAAAAACAAACTCGCTCAAATTCATTCATTCTAACATCACGTGCTTGTAAACACACTATCACTTTTAACTAATGATCATCGACTTTAAACATCAAACGGTACTGGACTTACAGTGTGATTCATTTTATACTTCGTTCTAAGTACAACAATACAAATTATCTATCTATATAAATTAGCATTACATCCTCATATCTTTATTTACAAATTACGTCCTGACTAATCTAATGCCAAAGGAATACACATCATTAACAATCTATCTTCAATGCTTCCCGCTGATTCACTGTAAAAAAAATGGAATTTGAAAGAATGAGATAAAAATCTCAGCGAATGTTCCCAACACACACGCACACGACATCAACCAGGCAATCATGCAAAAACAGTTTTTCATTCGGCATGCAAAATCAACGAATGTAAAACTATACAATTACCATGCCAGCAGTAACAACAACAAATCAATCCAGTCAACACTGACACTAGGCCAGACCAAACTCAATCGCGCATACCTAAAGCAGTGGATCACAACATAAATCTTCAACAGACTCAACTCAATACAAACACAGTCTAACGACGACAACAACAACGAGGAAGGAGATACTTCAACAACAACAGCAGGACCGAGATACCATGCTCGAACGGGATACCTTGCTTGACTAGCAACGACAGCAACAACAGCAGGACCGAGATACCATGCTCGAACGGGATACCTTGCCCGATAACGCCCTACTAACAACGACAAGCACAGGACCAGGACACCATGCCTGAACGGGATACCTTGCCCGATAGTGCCCTATTAACAACGACGATGTGAGGACCGGGAAACCATGCCCGAACGGGATACCTTGCTCGATAACGCCCTACTAACAACGACAAGCACTATTGCGACGACGGCGAACAACAACAACAACAACAACAGTAGCAATAATAACGATAACAACAACTATGTACAACAACAACAACGAACAACAATAGCAATCGCAATATCACAACAACACCAACAACTAAACAACTTAACAACTTACCATCAGCAGCAACAACATCCACAACTTAATCACTTAACATCAACAACAACAACAACTTAACAACTTTAGTATATGTACTATTTAAAGATAGCAACAACAACAACCACTTTACAACTTTAGTATAACTATATAACAAGAACAAGAACACCTACACCAACACCAACAACATCGATCAATAACACAACCACAACAACAACAATATCAGCAACCACGACAACGGCGACAACCTCTATTGAAATTCTCAATAGAAGGACTAGGACCGAAAGTATTCATCATCAACTAAGGGATAACTTACCCTACAATCATCATCTCTAATCGTAACTATGTCTCGTAAGGACATAATCGATAACTAGACCGTATTGGAATCTCTCATAGTCACTCCGAGCATCACACCATCACATCAACAGGGAAAATAACTCATACGCACAACACAAGTAATTTCAAGAACTTTGCGAGTGATAAATAAAGAATGGAAGAAGAAGGGGGCAACGTATTTATAAGGCCCAAAAGTGCAAGCAGGCGAAACGACGCGACCCTTCGCGAAAAGATGCCTTGAAACCTGAACCGTCATCATTATTGCGCGCCGTCGTTTCAGAAATCGAGGAATCATTAATGACTGATAGGAGAGGAGACGTCGCTTCACTTACAGGGCCACGTGTCATAAAGATCTGAGAACAAGCACGCCAATCTGTGCAGTTGAACGAACAAAATCCCTAAGGGGTAATAGAAAGTAGTTCGCTATTCAAAGCCTTTGCCCGTCACTAGCACGGTCTTGACTTGGGGGGCAACTGTTCTGGAGTGGGTCGAAGCCCACTTCAGATGTGGAGCATAGAACGGCCCAAACAAGAGTGGGCAGAGGAGTGAAGGCGCCAGATCGACGGCGCAGATTGATCCGTACGACCATCCAACGGCCGAGCGTGATTCGCGCACGCTATATAAGCATTTATTGCGTCAGTTGTCAGGTACACACTATTCACCAGTATTGATACTCTGCTCGTTCGCTCCTGACTTGGGCGTTGGAGTGTATTTGCAGGTACACCCGCCATCTTTGCTTGCCCGTGGAGAGCGACCAGAGCAGTTCCGGATAAAGTCTGATTCCTGAAAGCTTCCATACGGCGATTTCAGGTCCAGATCAGCATATACAAAGAAATAGGGAACACTAGAGTTTGGGTATTCTAGAAATTCCCTAAGGTATCATTGGTCACCTTTAGTGTGTCCTTATCAATTATCAAGGTGGACACACTAAAGTATATTTCCTTTGAATGAGGAAGATCCTTCCATGAATGAAGACTCTTGACTTGTTGTTCCATTGTCTCGAGCTTTCCTCTAGTGATAGGTCCCATGTTGGGGGCTTGGCTCACATCATAAATTATTTTATCCCTTTCACTTTTTATCAATTAAAGAGAGTAAATTTTTCACATTTTTTGAAATTCCAAAAATTTCAAAATGTGAAAAATTCGGACTGTCTATTTTATTTTATTTTTAACTTGTTTAATACACAATTAGCCATGGTTTGATCACGACTAAGTTTTTGAAAATTTTAACATGTGAAAAATCTGGAAATCACAATATTTTTTGGCAATTTAGAAATTTTCATACTTTGAAATATGTAATTTTCAATGTTTGAAATTTCTCAAATTCATTTTTTTGTCCAACAATTTTCAAAAACTTATTCTTTAGTTCCGAAACTCTGGAGTCAAAATTGGGAGGTGAGCGGATCTTAGTGAGAAAAGGAGAAGGGTAAAATGTCAACTCAGTAAAAGTGTATGTGTGTGGGTGCGTTGTGCGTATTGGGGTGGAGAGGGGGCGGGGGTTGTCAAATTTAGAGGGTTAAATAAAAGGCACCACTAAAAGTTTTGGGCTTGATCGGATCGTGGTAGGGCTGCAAGGAGTGGTGTCCTTCAAAGTACATTTTGACTTATACTTTAGACACCGCCACCCATATTTGAAGGACACCCACCCGCTAATTATGTGAAAAGTTTCTAGTATTTTTACATTATGTTTAAAACTCTCTCTCTCTCATCTCTTTACACATTATCATAAACGGTACTTCTATTTTTACCATTTATTATAAATTATAGTACATAGTTTGTAAACTGCATATAGTAAATGTCATATTTCTGGTATAAAAAATTGGATACCCTAAATAATTAGGGTATACAGTTTTTAATTGTGTACCACAAATATATTTACATTGTTCACTAGCTAGCCACATAAGGAAAAGAGAGATAGTATCTGAGTGAGGCGAGAATGAGGGAACAAAATTGAAGGAAAACTCAATTGCAATTCAAGCTTGATCTGTTGGCGCATGAAATTGGTGGCATCATGAGACTTTTTACACTAGGAGTAAAGTAGAGGAAAGGATCTTGAATTCGTATGGTGAGTTGAAGTGGGATCGGCGTGTAGCAGGGTGTGGTGGTTTGGTGCGGGATCGGTCTGGCAATTGCATCTGTGGTTTCACAAAATTTGTCGGTTTGTACACAGTGTTGGAGGCTGAGTTGTGGGGAATCCTTCAAGTGTTGCGTATTTGTTGGGCTAAGGGCTACCGCAAGATTGAGGTGCAACTGGATTCATCTACTATTCATAGATCTGGTATTGGCCAAGTGGTTGGTTGGAGCTTGGTTCGTCAGATTCGCAAGTTACTTGAGTTGCAGTGGAATATTAAGTTTGTTAACATTTACAGGGAAGCAAATCGGTGTGCGGATGCTCTTGCAAATTTGGCTTGTAGTCAATCTGGGACCTTGAATTTTCTAGAACATTGTTCTCCTCCCTTGGAGCAATTGTTGTTAGCAGATAGATTGGGAGTTTCCTCCCCTCGTTGTATCTTCATCTAGTTCTTCCTTTTTGGGGGCTTCGGCCCCTGTTTAATACCAAAAAAAAAGTAGAGGAAAGGATTTGGATAGGTTTGACGTTGTGTTACATAACAGAGTACACAACTCAAAGTTGGAGGAGAGAAAAGTTAGAGACTGAGGGTTGATAAAAGGTTGCAGGTAGAAGGTGATTAACACAACTACACCCTATTTGAGGTAAGAGGAATTTCATTTCCTTGATTATGGAAATTTTATGTTACGATTTGATTTTGGGGAAATTGGAAATTTTAGACAGAGATTATATAAGTAGACTAGTTAATGTCGAATACTGATTTAGCCTTATTATAATATGGAGTCAGAGAATTCATCCCGTCGGTATCGATCCTCGGCGTCTCTCAGCGGCTTAAAAAGTTGGTGAGTAAATAATGAGGACTATAACAAGTCCTATATATTTCTTTTCACTCATTTTATATTTATTTGACGGCATCTTCCATTTATGATTACTTGGAGCACTTCGTTTTCTTAGAGGGACATGGTGACATGGTATTATGATCATATAGTTTGCAAAAAAGTTTGAAATGGATTTTGTTGGATATTTGGTTTGATATTTGTGATTGAAATATTTTTATACGTATGAGTTTATTTTATTGGACTTTCGAAACTATTTGGGGTAAAACTTTGTGAGAACACTGCATGCTAAAAGCAGTATGTGTTAGCTTTGATGCACCATGATTTATTTTTAGGCGGGGAACTTATTATTGGTATTTCGAGACGGGGAGCCTATGGTTGACATTTCGAGGCCCCCTATATTCCTATTTCGATGCGGGGAGCCTATTGCTGATATTTCAAGGCGAGGAGTCTGTTTCCGTTCGGCATATGTATTACCCCATTTACGACTTTATACGATTTACTTTTTTTTAGATAATCAATACTTAATGGGAGTACAAAATGGGGTACTCCAACCCTTACAACGTGTCACCGGGGGGGCTCGTTAAAATCTCCAAGGGTCAAAACCCAAAGGGAAAAGACCCGAGGAGGAAAAAGAATGCCCCGAATACAACAATTAATAAATTGAGCACAAACACCCCATCGGGCAATTAAGCCAATCCGACAACGTCAACCCACTATTTCTCCCTCTTCTAGCTATAAACCAGCCCCATGACAAATGCTTTACAATCATAATAATAGAGTTTACTGATTGAGCTTATTTATGATTTTTGTGGAGATCACTTTATGATCGGTATTATTATGCCCTGCTTGTTATGCCCTTCATTATTTGCTCACTGAGTGGTGACTCACATCGTCTCTTTTATATTTCAGATTCTCAGGTTCGTGCTGAACCGAGCTCCTCTGCGAGAGTCTAGTCTCTTACTTCTGGTGAGGCCCCTTTTTTGTTTTGGAAGGTCACTATATATCTATTACCTATATTTCCTTTTGTCATTGTATGTATTGCCTTGTAAATTCTTTAGAGGCTCTGTTATAATATTGGGTTGTCTGATAGTAATTTGAGAAGACTCTGTTGGCCTCTGTGAGGAACCATATATGCTGGTATTTTGTGTTTCAAATATACAGAGATATATATTATTTTAGGATGTCCATATTTTAGAGGAAGTTCTGCCGAATTTTTGTTAAAAGTTTCTTCGAAATATAGGCAAGTATAGGTTTAGTATGATGAGTCTTCTTCAGATAGACTTGAGTTGTCGAGGCTTGCCAGATTAGTGTAGTAGTATCTGTGCGCCGGTCATGGTCCTGATTGGGTCGTGACAGGAGAGTATTTTGTACGTACATTCTACAAGACAATTCAGCCTATATTCACCCAAACTTTGGAGATCCTTCTTGGGAATAAGGGTCAAAAAAGAAACGATAATTGCCTTGGGGAGCTTTCCATTGGCGTGAAACTCATTAATGAGCCCAACAACGTCCTCCTTCACAGTATCCCATCTAGTCTTTATGATTTATATGATCTCCCTTATATCCTGCTCTAAAAACGGGTCTGATAGAAAGGAATTGCTTTTCGGCGAGAGTTGCTTAAAGTTCAGGATATTAAGTACAAACTGGGCTTCATTCTTCTTAGTGTAACTTTTGCCCAAAATGGGATTTCACTTCAGCTTTGATTTCCTTAACTCTTTCCACGCACTTGTCCTCCTTCTTAAGACTCACTAGTTGATTTCTACTCGTCCCACGCTCAACCTTGAGTGGATGTGATTTGTATTAGCATTCTCTTCTCTAATCCACTTAACTCTGGATGTCTTTTTGATGAGGCTCTCCTTATTGTGAACATGTAACCAAAACGACTTAAAAAATATCTTTACTTCTCTCCTGGATGTTGAAAACCAAAATTTGTGGGGTATCCGTTGGACCCAAGATCAGTTTTGGTATAAACGAAATGGGAAAAACTAAAATTTGCTAAGTCATATAAACAAAACAAAAACAGAAGAAAGTTATACACGTTGACAGAGCACGAATTGCCAAAGGGGTGCTTCGACAAGAATGGTTACATCGAGGCAAATCTATCATCAATGTATTGGTCAAGTATGAAGTGTGCAGAAGAAGCCAGGGAAGATTTGACAATCGACTAGACAATTATTGCCAAGCAAAGGCAGTGATGTCGAGTTTTATGCACGTGGTATATTTGTAACTGGTGTGTACATGTTACACATTCAGTATACAATTTTCACTTAATTTTTCTATAAATACCTAGCGTTACGATGTAATCAAGGATGGACACTTGAGGTTTCCCTACATCTCGCATTCATAAGCAGAGTTGTGAATAGACTCAAGTGTACCTTCTTATAGTTTCAATGAGAACTATGTTTATGTAAGATTTATCTTTTTGCCTGTTCATCTTGTTGGCAATTTAAAGCTTTCTTTTACTTTCCTATTCAAATTACTCTAGCAATCTATTTTCCCGCACTTTTACAATTACAATTTCTGCACGGTTTTTCCTTTGAACTTTTCTTCTTCTCACTCTTACAGAATTTCTAAGTTTTAACTCCTTTTCACAAACATAACCACACCCAGTTTTGAACGTTGATTTTTGAAAGACATCTACCATACCATTCTCTACCTATTTCATGGCGAGAATCTTCGACCCACCGACTGACTTGAGTCTCAAGTAATTGCAAGAGAGTTTTACATAGAATCCTTAGTCTACGAGGATTTCAAGTTGATTCTCGTTCAGTACGAAAAACACACCATAACTGTTAAAGTAAGACAAAATTACCATTTACCTTGTTTCAATTTCACAACTCGCTTGATAATTTTCTTTTATTTGTTGTTTGATGATTTTTGATAAACCCTTTAACAAAGAAACCGAATTTCCACGCCTACAAAACTATAAAAGCTAGACAAACGAGACTTTAGACTTTTGAAATATGCAACAGAAAATTACATCATAGAGATGACAAGAAATGTATCACATTAGTGTTTCCTCTACAAGCAGATAAAGAAGCACTCTATCTCAATCTAGTAATCATCCAATAATTAGAATAACACCATATATAAATAGACGTAAATATGTGTCTGAGGCCCCTCCTCCCTTCAAAACCATAGATAGAAAAGTGTCCAATTTCAGATATTGAAATTGAAAAAAGTGCTACAAAGGGCACAATGTCTCTATCAACCACACTAATTTTCTACCATGTTCATTGAATTAATCCTAGACACACATTTCCCTTATTGTAGGCACTAGAAAGTTCTCTTTCTTATTGGCCAACTTTCACTGACAGATTCTATTTTTGTCAAGCTCAAGCCTTTAAATTTTCACCATCATATTTTGTTGGAGTAGCTACACACATTTCCTCTATCCCCGACAGCACCACTAACACAACACTAGCAAGTGAAGCTAGTGGCAGTAAGTCAGCCCCCGAACCAAACTCAGCATAGGGTCCATTTTTTTCACATAATGGTGTGTCCAAGTTCATTTGTTCTGTAATATATATGCTAGTGGCCATTATGATTGCGACGTTTGTAGCACTAATACTTCGGATTGAAGACGTGTCTGATGTCCGACACGATATTATTATTGATGTCTGTGTCACTGTGTGTCTGTGTCTGTGAAATTACTTTTATTTTTTCAAGTTATTATGTATTTGTATCTGTGTCTGTATCTATATGGTGCTTCAAAGATTGTGACAGTCGGCAAAACCTTTAGATTATGGCAACAAAGTTAGGTACGTTAGTTATGGATTAATATAAATATATATATATATATATATATATATAATAAATGGATAGATATTGTGGTCGGCCAAACCTGTAGGGAAGATCTTGAAAGTAAAGTGGAGAAAAGTTTTGAAGGCAGCAAATGGGAGGAAAGTTTTGATGCATTGACTATGGTTCTACCATTTCTGAAAAGTAAAGATTTTCATTATTACTTGAAGACCCTTTATCATGAAAAGGACGTAGACATGATGTAAAAAAAGTTGACACCATAGTGTTGAATTTCTTTTTATCAAACGGAAAGAATATACGTATCATAATATATCATTTCATAATTATATAATTTTGCCATTTGAGTAGAGTCAACCTTAATAGTTAGAATTTTATATATTTTTATTGTTTGATCCTATCATCTATATAAACGTGAGAAAGGAGGAGCACATGACGTGTTTCAGCATTTTGCAGAAAGACTATTGGATAGCCATTGTCATTTCTGAGCATAAAAGTAAGCTTTGTGTTTAAGAGATACCTTGTTTATATTTTTATAAATAATGTTATATATTATATATGAGTAGAGTTCAAGCTAATTACTCCAAGTCCAAGGTAACTTTTATTGAATTACTCTATATTCTAGCAGTTGATTTGAATATAATCCAATAGTAACTTTTATTTATTTTAAGCAAAAGAAAGATATATGGAGTCTCGTTAAAATCTTCTGATGCAAAACGCTCATTAGGGAAAAAGCAACAGGAAAAAAGAGTACTCCCCCTAAATTTTATTGATAAAAAAGAGAAAAAAATACAAAAAACATAGAGGGACTAGACCAATACTCATGAGCATAAACATCGTTGTCTCAGAAAAGAAATAAAAAGCAAATCTATAGAGGTGTGCAAAAGGGATCTACGACATGTTAATATATCAAATATTAGATAAACACCTGGATCCATAGCAAAGAAGTAGAGAACGGATCCTGAGAAGAAAGAGTGAGTGATAAACAAGCAACAACTACTCGTCGCCTTTATGGTTCTTCCTCAACCAGGACTCGTAATGTCTTAGACTTTCTTCAGATGGGGAGAGGAGAGAAAACGTATGTATATTGCGGTTGGTCCGGTATATTGGGGACCATAGCCTACTTATAGTGGGACAGTTTATTAGGGTTCTCATTATATTACTGACATCCACTCATATTGAGCTCATATCAATAATAATTAATTAGTTATATATAATTGGAAAACCAATATAACCTTTTACTTATTTTGATCCCAAGTAAGTAGCTCAGTTGGCGAGCTAAGGGATACCGAAGAAATGCACCAAATGAGTGCAAGAAGAGGTCCCGGGTTCAAGCCCCGAAAACTAATATTTCCCCGACCTTCACTAATATTGCCTATCAAAAAAAATCAAGGCGGCTAATTGATAAATAGCTAATATAATTAATAAAGTGTATATGTCCATTATTTATGATATTGGAATAAAACATTCCAGCAAAATATTACATATATATATATATATATATATATATATATATCTAAGAATCTAATGCGGCTTGTCACTTGCGCGCGCAAGTGACAAGTTTTTTGTTTTTTTTTTATTTCAGATTTTTTATTTTGCTTTTTGTTTCTTTTTTTCTCTTCTTTTTTTCAGTTTTTTTTTTGTTACTTTTTGTTTTTTGCTTTAGTTTTTTTTCTTTCTTTTGTATTTTAAGAAGTACTTTACAGTATCGAAAAATTTTAAATGTTTAAATATGCAAATTTTGTTCTTCAATAATCAATTAGATGGAAAAAATTTTAATTTCATAAAAAAATACATAAAGTGATATGCTAAAAAGTATGCTTTGGTGTACTTGATGGTGAAAAAAATTATTTTGTAACAAAATACGTAAAGTGAAATGTTAAACAGTGTGTTTTGAGATACTTTGGGATTCGAAAAAAAAAACTAACTTTTCAAATATCAGAAGTTTTTTCGTCTATAAACCGGTTTGGTAAAAAATAATAACTTTGTGAAAAAATACGTTTGTGAAAAAATAATAATCTTCTTATTTAATTTATAGTTTTAATTTAATTTTTATTTTCGGAAGCTTAAGTTACATTTACAATAGATCCCTCAATCGCACACTTTCGACTTTCTATAGATGCTTTTATTTTATTGGTAATTTCTATCCAACCCAACACGATACCACGTGTTTCATTTTCTATTTGTGTTTTCTTTTTTATATTGGTCATTTCGCCCCAACGGGTATTAAAACTATTCTATTTATCATGAGTTTTCCTTCAACCATGCATGATACCCATCGTGTTTCACTTTTTAATTGTGTTGTCTTATTTTTCTATTTATGGGTTAACTTTTTATATTTGCATTTGATGAGTGTGAATTATGTTATTAAAATTTTCTTCTTATTTTATCTATGGAGGATGTGTGTCTTTGTTAATGTTCCTTTTAAAATTGATAATCTTTTTATTTAATTTATATTTATATTTAAATTTTATTCACAATTATTAGATTTTATATTTTGCTAACTAACACCATTTGCCCAATGGGATAGGCTATCCTAGGGCACGGGAGTCGATCCCGTGCTCCTGAGTTTGATTCTCACCGTTGACAAACTCTGTGTTGGCCAATGCGAAATTTGCTTTTAAGCACGATGGGATATTAGTCTTTCGAAAAGATTTAATTATATGATAGAATTTAGCCAATTCCGTGCATCGCACGGGTTATGGGTCTAGTATATATATAATAGAATAATAAACGCATTGGCCCTTGTGTACTGTTTCTACGGTTTTGACAAATATAAATTGAGGCGTAAGTGTATACAGTCAAAAACAAATAGTAATACTAAAAGTGGAGATTTTTTTTTGACGATAGTGAAAGCAAAGATTATTTTCACGAGAAGATTAGATTAATCTTTAAGTTTTTGATACTGTAGAATTAATTTCTATTGTCCGTTAAATTAGTCCTTGGTTAATGAGATCTCCCAGCTTGTTCCATTTTAGTTTTTACCCCTTATGCACAGACATATAGCACCATAATATTCACTTGATCTTGAAATTGAAATTAGGACCCTCTAAACAACGACTTTGTTGAACTTTTAAGAATAGCTACTAAGATGGCAAAACTACAATAGGAAATTCCACAGTAGGAAATCCCTGCTTCATTGGTTGTTGTTCCTAACATCAATGGGAATGACCAATGACACGGATGGGTCAATGAGGGGATATGCTATTTTTGAGCCTCAAATTATGGTATACCGGATTAGTGAGGCCTGAAATTACTAATACTCAATTTGAGTTCAAGTCTATGATGTTCCAAATCTTGCAAATAGTGGGGCAGTTTAGAGGTTTTTTTTTAGATAAGCAAAATGTATTAAGGGGCGCACAAGGGGTGCACCAACCCCTTACACCTAGGGGGCCTCGTTAAAACCTCCAAGGGCCAAAACTCTTTGGGAAAAAGACCCAATGAGGGAAAAAGAGTACCCCAATTACAACAATTCTCTACTAATCAAAAAATATTACAATAATGAGAGACAACCCAACGGGCAATTGTACCAATCCGACCATTGTACCCACAATTTCTCCCATTCCTCGCCTTGAACCAAGACCATGCCCAAAACTTGATCTCCGAAACAACTTCTGCACTAGATGTTCTCTCACCGTTAAAAATTGCTTTATTTCTTGCCAACCATATTGTCCAAATACCCGCCAACCATATGAGATGTTTGACACGTTTTCGCCTTTTGCCTTTCACTATTTTCCCAAACTCCAAGAAATGAGTAACCATGTCTTTCGCTACGTCTACCACTTCTCCCATCCACGAGCCAACTTGCTGCCATACGCTCTTCGACAGCTCGCAATCATTAAAAATATGCGCTGATGTTTCCAAGTTGCTGCTACAAAAAACGCAGCAAGCGTCAGATTGTTGCAGCAGAATTCCCCTCCTTAGAAGTGCTTCTCGGGTAGCCACTCTATCCAACAACACCCTCCAAGCGAAAATTAGCACCTTCGATGGAACGTCATTTCTCCAAAGCTTCTGACACGCAGAAATACGCTGCTGATCTGCTGCACCGAGGACGCCTGAAAAAGAAGAAACTAGAGAATTGTAACAAGACCTCACCGAAAACCAGCAGCTGAATGTGGCGTCCAACACCAGCGATCGGGAACCAGCTCTATCGGACAAACATCCAGCAAAATATCTTTTAAATACTGCACATTTTGCTGCTCTTCAACCAGCAATTCATCCGCCCACCGCCAGCTCCATTGCCAACCCGATTCAGTCCAGTTTCCCATCTCCTCGATAACTAAGTTTTGCGTGTTGCATTTGTTAAAAAGCGAGGGGAATAACTCAGAAAACCGATCTCTTCCAAGCCAACAATCTGTCCAGAACTTCATCATATTGCCCCTCCCCAATTTTAATTTGACAACTCCATCAAACCACCCTTCCTCCAAGTTGGATCCTTCTCCTAACAAACACATATCTCTCCACCAAATCGAGTGCTTTGTCCACCCTCTTTTGTACTCGGCTTCCTTTCGGCCATCTACCGCTTAGTTCATACCTTTTAATTAAAATTTCTTTCCACAATGGATTTCCCTCTTCCACCAAGATTCTCCACCTCCACTTTGTTAATAACGCTACGTTAAATGCCTCTAGATTTTTCACTCCAAGCCCCCCTTATTCTTAGGAGAACAAACCAAGTCCCATTTCACCCACACCATCTTCCTATTATCCTCATCCCCCACCCCCATAAGAACCTCCTTTGAATCTTTTTAATCTCCTCAATAACTTTCTTTGGTGCTTTGTAGAACGAAAAAAGATATAATGGCAAAGAAGCTAGCACCGAGTTTATAAGAGTCACCTGACCTCCAATGGAAAGTTGCCGGCTCTTCCAACTATTTAACCTTGCTTTTAAAGAATTGATCACCGGCTGCCACGTACTTGTTCTTCTTGGGTTTGCTCCGACCGGAACCCCTAGAAATTTAAAAGAAGCCGATCCCACATTACATGCTAGAAATTGAGAAATCCCTTCCCTGAGTCTATCTTCCATATTAATACCGATGACATTACTCTTTGCAAAATTCACCTTGAGCCCCGAAACCATCTCAAAGCTTCTTAGAATTGTCTTCAAGCACCAAATACTCTTCTCCCCACCATCACAAAAAAAATATGGTGTCATCCGCAAATTGTAAAATCTCCACCGAGAGAGCATCATCAACCTTAAATCCATAGAGGTTGACCTTAAGAGGACCCTCACCTGCACTTGAGACAATTCTTTGTGGTTTGCAGCAATTTTAGAATCCTTGGGGTCAGTGGTGGAGCTTGCCCAAAATATTGGGGGGTGCTCTAACTACTAACTAAAATATTATAATTGAAATTCATAAGATCAAACTATAAATATTATCAAATATTCCAATTAACATCAACACAAGAAAAATATAATGTATAAAAAGAGAGATGTACCTAGAATTAAAGTGCCGCCCTTCGTTCTTTTAAAGACTTGAAATCATTAATAATTGAATCAGAGCTAAAGCCTTCAACTATTTCTTTTTCAATATAAACCATCATACTATCAGCAAAAAATTCATCCTCCATCTTATTACGCAACCTTGTCTTGATTATCTTCATTGCTGAAAATGATCTTTCTGTAGTAGCTGTAGAAACTGGAAGAGTTAAGATAAGCCGAATTATCCGATCAATCAAGTAATATCTATCTGCCTTCCCTGTTTTTCCCAAAGCTTCACACAATTCAGAAATAGTTGACAAGCTACTCAAATCTGGATGACTAACAGCTTCAAGAATAAAGTGTTGAAGTTGAAATCTCAAATTTGTTTTCTCTTGCTCATTAAAATCCACAGGATGAAATTTGTCTACAAGAGCACATATATCATCAATATCAAATGCTTTGTAAATATCCTTAGGAACCAAACTATTGCTTAGACTTAAAAGCTCCATTGTTTGCTCACTAAACCTGTGATTCAATTCTTGTAATTGTTGATCAATTGTAACACAATAGAGATTCACTTTTAAATGTTAACCCACCGTGATGTGATCCTTCTGATGACGAGCACGCCCTTCACGCTCTATATAAACATCATTAAAACCAGGAGAATCAATATTATGTTTTTCACAAAATAATGTCACATTTTTCAATAATTTATCCCAGCCTTCATCTCTCAACTTCTGAATTAATACTTTTGTAGTGCCGACTATATGTATAGCATTAAATATATCTTGGGCTTTATGTTGTAAAGCTTGACAAAGACAATCTGTAATTCCCATAATCTCTTTCATCATGTGCAAAATCAATATGAACTCGAATGATTTCATAATCTTATAAGAACCATTAGCATCCCCACGTTGAAGATAAGACGATCCATTTTTTCGAATATCTTGAAGAACCACACAAGTTGCATCATACATATTTAGCATACTACAAACAGAAGAAAAATGTGAGCTCAAACGAGTATCTCCAACTCGCTTCAAAGTGCCAATCTGATTTTGTCCTTTACCACTATCAAGTTCACTTATAAAGACGTCAGCTCCAGGATGCCCACTTGGCTTTTCTCTAAACAAGTAACAAAGCAAACAGTAAGCAGTATCATTAGTCGGTGAGTACTCTAGCCATGAAGGGAACATTTTGAACCAAGATGCTTGAAATCGCCTTGGATGCTTATCTCCATTGAGGGGATACTCTTCAACTTGACATTGATAGGGACCCCAATTGAGATAAGCTCTCCAAATTTCATCTCTTTGATTCACTGGATATTCCCAAATTTGGGGACGCTTTCCGGGGTCACGTTCTAGACAATTGACATCAAATGCATCAATGATGACTTTTTGAATCTTACAAGGTTGCTCATCTGGTTGAACCGTTTGATCGTCGGAAGAATTCTTTTCAAGTGTCGATGTTGAAGCTATACAATTTCCATCTTTGTCGGAAGCTTTCCTCTTAAAATATGCATCAATTTGGTTAAGCTTAACCATTATTTTACACCTAAAGAATACATAAAGAATTGAATGATAAGACAAAGCAGAATGCAAGTGGTGGGTGCTACTGGACCACACATTGTCATTGTCTAAGACTTTAATCTTTTATCACGTGGGTACAATAGTAGCTATTAGCTAATGCGTAGTGGGTTCAGGCTTCAAAAACTTAAAAATCAATTTTATATAGCAAATCCAAAGCAATAGCATGTGCAATAACTCAACCTTACTTTAGGACCGACTCACACAACACAATCAGACACCCAAAGCAAGCAAATACAAAGCAATATTCTATGATTCTATCATCTTCTCATTCTTTGAATTAGAATAAAAGAAAAGCAGTGTTCTGTCCAAAATGGCAGAAATTTAAGGCATACCTTCCTCAGAGTTGGAAGACGAAGGTACTACCAGATTAAGCTTGAAAGATTTGTTGCGAAGTGAAGGAAGACAAAGGGCTGCTGCTGATTTCTTTAATTTTTTGTTCGTTCATTGCGCCTTTCTTTCTTCTAATTTTTCGTTAATTACTTCTGATTTCTCGCTGAAGTTTGATATTAGGGTGAAAAAACAAACCCCAAAACGACGTCGTTTTGGGTATTAGTATGGTAAAAAAAAACTTTTTTTATTGGGGGTACCACGGCTCCCTCCCGCTCCTTACATCCTCCGCCACTGCTTGGGGTGATAAATCATGCATTTAGGTTGAGGCTTTTCCGTTACTCTTTGAAGGATAAGGCCAAAACTTGGTTGAATGATTTATAGCCCAATTCTGTTGATGAATGAAATAAAATAATGGAATCACTAAATACTTCAACCTATCAAAAACGCAAGAATCACATCCTTCAAGCAAACTGAGGACAAGTCTCTTGAAAAAGTTTCAAGAAGCTATTAAGGAAATGTCTCCATCATGACATTCTAATTTGTATTCAGATCGAGAAATTCTAAGAAGATGCTAAGTTAAAAAAGAAGCGATGCATTACCACCCCAATAAGAGTGAAATTGTAATCTTCCACAGAGAAGAACCAGAGAAAAAATAGATCATTATTAATGTCAGAGTCCTAGTCATGTACACATCATCCTTAGGTGTGCATATATCAATCATAATTATTATTATATACAACCTAGTGTGACCCAATTGAGACACACAAAATCAAAAATTCAATATGGTATCAGAGCGACCTCGTTTATGTGCTTCAACACCGCTGCCAGTGGCGGCATTTTCCGTTGGCATCACCATCTTTTAGTTTTTCAATTTCTCACAATTTTCTTCATTGTCGCGACTATTTTTCGGTACTTCGTTGTTTTTCTTCCTTGCAACTATCTACTGCTGTCCGCTGAAATCATCTACGGTGATTTCAAGATCCGCCCCTAACCACCGTGCGTGATGGTGCCTCCAACTGATTCCTGATCTGGTCTCAGATTATTTGTTTTGTCATGACTTCTTTTTTCATTGATGGATTATATTGTGGTGACTTCTCTTCCCTCCGACGATCATTCTGGTGGCGATTCTTTTCACACATATGAATCACTAATGATGACTTCTCTTCCCATCGACGATAATCCGATGGTGACTTATGTTGGTTATAACTCACAATATCTCAGTCGGAATTAGGTTCAAATTTTGTGGGACAATGCTTTGTTTTATTGTAACAAGATTAAATTTGTGGGACAATGCTTTATTTTATCGTAACAAGATTAAAGCTTAGTGAGCTTTAGCTTGAGGGGGAGTGTTAGAATCCTAGTAATGTACACATCATCCTTAGGTGTGTATATCTGTCATGATTATTATCATATCAATTAGAATTAGAATAATCATCCAATTGAGACACACATAATCACAAATTCAACAATTAATATCAAAAATCAAGATTTTCGACTTTGTTTCCCGAAGCTATCCTAATTTCAAATAATCTAGCATTAATATGAGAGTACAAAGGATACTCCAAACTGGGTTAGGATCCTCTCCATTTCTCAAAAGTAATGGGTGGTCAATTACCTAAGTTTTGAGTATATAAATATACACATTCCTAAAATAGAAAATATATATTAGGCATTTATATATTTTATGCACTTAAAACTTAGGTAATTGACCATCCATTTCTTTTGAGAAATGGAGAGGATGCACTTAAGTGTGTTCACGAATTGGTTTGGATGAGTTTTGGCTAAATCTATTATCCAAACCAATCATATTTAATTGATTTGGGTTGGTTTGAATTTTGAGATTTTTCTATAAAATCCGAACCAAACCTCGTGGATTTTGACCTGATCACGAAAATTGCACAAACCAAACGCTTCAGATTGAGGCTCTGTTTGGTAAAAAGTAGCAGATCTGGGATAAGCTATAGGATAGCGAATAACGGATCAGCTAGCTGATAGCAGATGATGTATTTGGTAAAGGCTTAAATATTCGTTCGGCCCCTGCAAATACACGCACAATCCAAATAGGCCACTGTAAAAAAAAACTTTAAAATAACCCTTGCAAATATAAATTGTTTACGGTTAAGCCCCTCGGTCAGTTTTCCTTTCAAAAAACTTTAAAATAATAATAAATGCCACGTGTCATCATCTCATTGGACCATTATGTCACGTGTCACTGACACCATGGACACATGGCGCTAACATGGGCCACGTTAGCAACCAATAGGTGGTTGCCACGTGGCACCCACATGGCAAAGTGGAGGATCAATGTCACTAAAAATATTAAACATTTTGGTTGAACTGGGAGTTGAACTCATGACTCTCAAGTGACCCACTTACCCTTTAACCACTAGACCAACAGACTTGCTTGTGTATATTTATGCAACTGTTGATATATATGACATAAATAATTACTATCTTCATCATCTTCATACCATCTTCAATGAAAGTAGCCATTGAAAACCCATTAACAGTAATCATTGAATAAGAACTCAAACCCAAAAACTTAAATCCCACAAATCCCATATGAACGAAATCCAGAAACACAAAACGAAATGGAGAGGAAATTTGTTTGCGATTTTTCAGATATGAGTTTCTTGGTTTGATTTCTGAATTTCTCGTCTTTTTTGTTTGATTTCATTTGTTAAATGTATGAATGATTTTTGGTTGTGTTAAAAAACAACTAATTTACAAATAATCTGGCATGACATTTGAAGAAGAAGAAGATGAAACAGTTGCCATTTAAACGGAAACGAGAGAGGTTGCAGTAGGTTATTAATGGTGGTGTGCGCACCCTGGAGAGGAAGGAGAAGATACTGTTTTAATTACTTTTTCTATTTTTTTATTTTTTAAATGGAATTACATATTATATATTTCTAGTTGGCTATACATACTCAACTGATTAAGTGGCCAAGTGGTAATTCAGTGTGTTCATCAGCTTGAGGTCACCGGTTCAAGACCCATGCTTGCCAAAATCTGGTTTTTTTCTAATAACACATTATTCTCCACTTTGCCACATTAGCGCCACGTGGCATCCACCCATTGGTTGCTGATGTGGCACATGTCAGTGCCATGTGTCCATGATGACATGGGGGTGCTGACGTGGCATGTCAGTGACACGTGGCATAATGGTCCAATGAGATGATGACACGTGGTGTTTATTATTATTATTTTAAAGTTTTTTTGGATGGAAAACTGACGGAGTGGCTTAACCGTAAACAATTTATATTTGCAAGGGTTATTTTAAAGTTTTTTTTACAGGAGCCTATTTGGATTGTGCGTGTATTTGCAGGGGCAGAACGAATATTTAAACCTTTGGTAAAACTGCGGTTAAAATAGTTGATAAATGTAAATTGACATAACAGAATATTTAACTAGTGATTAAATTATTTAATGATGACAAAATGTTTAATGAGGAAAGAGAAATAGTTTAAGAAAATAAAAAGGATAAAAATGTTAAAAAAAAAAGTGAGACGCTATCCGCTAGCGTTTGAAAAAACGCTACTTGAAGTCGCATGCAACCCAAAAAACGCTAAATGCTAATGCTTACCAAATATGCGTACTCTTCACCCGCTAGTTTCATCTGCTATCACTAGCGGATGAGACGCGCCCAATAGAGCTTGGATCGAGGTAGGGGTGGATTCCAAACCATTGAACACCCTCCAATCTATATACAAGCAACTTATGGGAATTCAAACACCCCATTGGACAAATCGCCAATCAAAATACACATAGCTCAACCTCCTCTATTCCCTCCCTTCCTATAAACCATTCCAAAAAGTCTCTTTTATCTGTATCACATTCTGCAATGGCACCATAGAAAAAAAAATTCTCAACTTCGAAAGTAGCCAAACTGGAATATATAATTAATATCTTGGAATTGACTAGAATATTCGTTTATGCTCCATCATTTTATGAATATAATCAATAATTTATAGCAGTCTGTAGTGTATTCTGCCTTAGATTGAGAGGAATTATTTATTTTGACAAAGATTGAGAGAAATTATAAAAGCTATAATTTGTGTCACAAAAAAAGATAAAAGTTATAATTAAAACATATATAAAAAAACAAAATAAAGCACTAGTTCATCGCATTGCGGAAAGAATGACAATTCCCACCTGTTAGAGAAGAATACTCATGTTATGCTTGTCTTTGTGGAATCAAGGCCCCATATAGAATTGTCAGTCAGTGTTCACAACGAACGAAAAGTAAAGAATCAAGACTGTTGTATGTTTATTAAAGACAAATATGAACTAATTTCACGATGCATATTATAATGAAGAAGTTTATTGAATACTTTATGATATAGAACATTGTTGGGGTAATTAAATTTATACACTAAACTAAGTTTAGTGTAGTTTGTATATCAAGGTTTAGTTTGCGTGTATTACGTGTGTGAGCGTATCGGGTGAGAACTAGTTCTTACCGTGATAAATGAGAACTAATCATTATAACCATGTATTATAACTAGTTCTCATGTGAGTTGTAACTAAAAACGAAACAACCACACAACATCCTATAATTAAGGAGGTAATCTTGATTTTAATCTAACGGTTATAATGATTAGTTCTCATTTATCACGGTAAGAATTAATTCTCATCCGATACGCTCCCTATAGCATGTATTACGTTTATATAGTTTCAACTCTTATACATGAAATAATCGAAGCATAAGAAGTGGCTTGAATTGGGTGCTTCTAAGGTGAGGGAGCAAATCAAATCCCTCACCAGTGAATCATCAAATATGATCGTAGGATGTAGTATAAAGTTTATCAACGGTTGAGATTTAATATTGGTTGATTCAATTTTACACAATATCCCATGGTCAATTTTAGTGGTTCACCCGGTGATGGGTTTTATTTTCTCCCTCAACCTAGAAGCACCTCTTGAATTGTGTTTTATAATTTTCTTTTTTTTTGAAAATTTGAGTTTTATCGCTACGAATGTCAAATATTTTCAAGAAAAGAACATTTTTACTTAAGAAGGCTATGTTAAAAGTCGTTTAGTGGTCAACGCAACATATTCATGTACCTATAAGTTTCATGGTTTTTTCCTTGAGAAAGTTTTCCACACTAAAAGTAATCAAATTACAAATACTTCACCTTTAAGTGAATCTCACTACAAAGTATCTTTCACAAAGCAACTCTCTTTGAGCCTCTCTATTTTTCTCTCACTACTTTTCAATCTTGACTAAGGCTTCTGTTTCTCTTGTTGTTGTGTGCCTTTTGCCAAAGTCCTATTTATAAGAGAGGCAAACCGAATGCCACTTGCAATGGATGCATCATACCAAGTGTATCTGATGCATCTTGCAACTTGTCATCACATGAAATGTTGAGAAAACATCTGGATGAACAAGATTTATAATATGCTTTCGTCTTCTTGCATCATCTAATCTTTGAAAAAATACTCTATGTTGTTTTCCTGCTAGACAATCTTCACATGATTCAAGTGGTTTCCCCTTCATATTTAAAAGATGACCTTTAGAAAGAACCTCTAGTCCTTTCTTGCTCATGTGGCAATGTCATTTGTGCCACAATTCTTTGTTTGCGTCTTTTTAGCAACATTGGTCTCTCCATTGTTTATCTTTCTCCACATGATGTACAAGGTGCCTTCCTTTTTGCCACGAGCAATTGCCATGCTTCCTTTGCTAAGCTTCCATCTACCACCACCAAACTGATTTATCATCCCAGATCATCTAACTTTCTTGTTGATGTAAGATTTAAACGCATTACTAGAACATGTCTTATTCCTTCAGCACGAGCTTATTGTCATTATCTGTGATCAGAGTCACTTCATCAATACAAACAATCTTGCTTGTGAAATGGTTGCCCATCTTCACTGTAACAAAGTCTCCTCTTTGATATGATGAGAAGAATTCTTCATGAGTTGTAACGTGGAGAGATAATCTTGTGTCAACTATCCATATGTAGTCATTGGATGAAACATTTAAATAACTGTCCAATATATATTCTTATCAGTCGAGGCTACTGTAGCGATGGTTCCATCCTCCTTATTCTTCTTTGGGTTAATTTGATCAGGATAGGCTATTCTATCCTGTTTGATCTCTCTTCAAGAATCTACACCCAGACTTTTTGTGGCCCGGTTTGCTACAATTGAAAAAATTTAGTATTGTGTGAGATTTGGATCTCACTTGTGATTTTTCACGACCTCCTCTTTCACGAAAAATACTCCTTCCTTTGTTCTCTACAATGCTGGCTTCAAACTAGTTGTTGAAGCCTCTTTCCCTCAGTCTTGACTCTTCGATTAGGAAGGAATCTATAACAAAATCCATGACAAGTTTTTTGTTTGGAGCAGAATTACTGAGAATGACGAATAGAGTGTCCCAACTCTCAGGTAAAGAACTTAGAAGTAGAAGAGTTTGCAACTCATCATCTATCATCATATCAACTTTTATCAATTTATTCAATACCTTTGAAGGTATTCAGATGTTTGATCATGTTTTGACCGTTTGAGTACTCCAACTTCACTATTCGCCTAACAACGTAGGCTTTGTTCCTCAACGTCTTCTTTTGAATCAACCATTCAAGTTTTGCCCACAAATCATACGTATTGGTATAAGTTGATAAATGCTCAAATAAACTGTCGTCGATGTATTTTCTAATCATAGTTGTTGCCTTTTGATTTTGGAGCTCCCAAGCTTTCTCATCATTCCCCTATGGCTTATCCTTTTGGGAGATTGGTTCATGCAAATCTTTGTTGTATAAGTGATCTTCCATCATCCGCTTCCAAGAGGTATAATTGTTAGCAGTTGGCGTGAACATATCATGAGTGATAAAACCCTCCATTTAAGTACACGGGAAAGTAATTCCTCCAACTATAAGATCTTGTGAATAGTCTCCTTTAATGGTAGCTAATAATGGTAACTTTTAATTTTCAAAAACGACATTAGCAGCATCCCCTTTAAGTTATCTGTTTGGTCGTTACAAACTCTCTTCAATTTCAAAATAAACATTCAAATAATACACAAAATACCAACATATACCAAGCACAAAAAAAAATAATTTTTTCAGTTATTTTTTATAATATTTTATATTTTTTTAACACAATTAATTAAAAGGTAACTATTTTTAAAATGATGTCAGATGGTGCTAATACATTTCCTACACAAATCGACTCTCGAACACAAACCTCATTTCAAAGACTGTTTCTATTTTCAAAAGAGACATAAAGATGGCAATTGGCACCCTCTGGACAGAGTACTATAGTTCCCGTACTCGAGCCTGCACACTCATTGACAGTAGTTTTAGCGTCTGTCTCCATACCCTTTGCACACCTAAGTGCCCATACCTGCACCCGTTACCCGCACTTTAACTGCGAAAAAAAAAATAACATAAAAAAACATCATGATTCAATTAAAAAGCAATTATTTTTTTTTTAAAAAATCTACTTATTAAAGTATTATAAATGATTACTTAGCAATATAAAAACATCCAAAAAATATTAGTAATTGGGTATAAGTGCTTAGTTGTCATCCCTAAAGATATATTTATTAAAGTTTTCCCTAATAATTTAACTTTGATGACACATTCATTCAAACTACGAAGAATGTCTAGATTTTTAGGTCACTCATTCAACAATGTAAGAAACAATAAGGTTTTTTTTTTGTGGTCTAAAATATAAGAAACAAAATCTACTTTCATGAATTAAATGATCATTTACAACTTTACTCTCATCATTTAATGAAAGTGGCGGTTTTTGAAAAAAAGTTAAACTTTTAGGCTTATTAATTGAGAATAGCTGATTTTTATTTTCTTTCTTGATTTGGGTGATGTAGGGAATTATTTCATATATTATGAACCAGAAGTAGTATATATAAGAGTTAAGATAGGAATTTTTTTATCAGAATTAAGATAGGATTTTTTTGACAATAGGATATCTTGATGTTGAGACCAGGGTATCTACCGCCAAACGCAATGACTAATCCCCTCGCTGGATTGGAGGCACCTCGAAGGGTGAGACAACTGGCCCAGAGATTTAAAGATGCTCCATACCCAAGGCGAGGATCGAACTCTCGACACTTAGTTAAGGGAGGATAAACCCCAACTGCTTAACCACACCCCTCGATTAATAGGATATCGTGATGTCTAGCTTATTTCAAGATATAAATTTCAAAATATAAATGGTTTTTGAAAGATTTTTTTCAACGTAAATGTTCTTGCTACGTTTTCCAACACCTCTTTAATAATGGAATCAATTCAAATCTTTTAAAGTCAATGCAATATTTATTTCTACAGTGAAAGTGAAATGAATGAAAAATAAAGTAAATTAAATAGATTAGTTGGTATGAGAGAAAGATCAAAAAGTTCTGTTTTCTATGGTGTTGCAACCGAAAAATCTAGACGATTTCCCGCGTTCAATGAAGTCGCTATCAATATTTAGTTATTAGGGAAAACATTAAAAAATCCATTTGAAAACGAAAATGGTCTTAAAAACTAGATTTTGAGTTCAGGAGTCGATTATGTGTGGGGAAGGTATTAGCACCCCACAACATTCTTTTGAAAAATGTTATCTCTGATTAATTGTGCAAAACTATATTAACTTTGAAAATGATTACTTCCCTTTTATTACAAAATGAATTGGAAAAGAGTTAATAAAAATTATTTATTTTTGCGCTTGACGGGCGGGAATGTGCCCCCGCTCCTACGTATCTGCTGATAGAGAATCAAGGTTACGTAGTTCTAGGCAGTGGCGTATCTAAGACCCTGAGCTAGGGTGTGCAAAAAATTTTAAACACACGCATCGCTATAATTATAATAAAGGCGGAAGAGAAGAAAAAAGAACGAGCTCAAGGGTGAGAGTGTAAGTAATCGTGTGAGTATGGTGCATTAGATTGGTGCAAAACTAAGAGTTTCGATACAAACAAATATTTTTAGTGTGTTCAAAATATTTTTTTACTAGGATATTGGTGCTACTATTAATTTTTAATAGGAGTATTGGTAGTAATATATTTTTTAGGGTGTGTGGTTGACCACCCTGAGCTAGGGGTAGATCGACCCCTGGTTCTAGGGTATAAAATATTTGTTTGATTTTATTTTTTTAATTAACGTCTTATGGATTGGTTATAGGGATTTTTAAACTCGTGAGCCGTACAACTCATTCGTCTTAAAATGCAGATTAATCTGACCGTAGTTGACTTAATCCCTTATTATTATTATTATTTTGTGGTTTTGTAAAAGACGTATTAAGAAAGAAACGTAATGAAAATTGTGTATTTTTGCGCTTGACGGGAGTGTTCCCCCGCTCCTACGTATCTCCTGATAGAGAATCAAAGGTTACGTAGTTCTGGGGTATAAAGTATTTGTTTGATTGTATTTTTTTAATTAACATCTTATGGATTGGTTATAGGGATTTTAAGACTCGTGAGTCGTACAACTCATTTGTCTTAAAATGCAGATTAATCCGAAGTACAGTTGACTTAAGTACTTAATCTTTCTTTAATAAGCGAATTGGCAGCTGCGCGCCAACTTTAAGGTTTTTTTTTGTCTTTTATAATTTCTGTTTTTTTCCCTTTTATTCTTTTATGCCATTCTTTTATTTTTTAATTCTAAATTGAAACCTTATTACTTTTTTTGTTTGCATATTGTAATGTTGTGAAAAAAATAGTTTCGTTACTAAATACGTAAAATACGATGCTAAGCAGTGTGTTTGGGGGTACCTTAGCGTTTGAAAAGAAATTTAACTTTTCAAATACGTGAAGTTCGTTCCTCAATAAACGGTTGGACGGGAAAAAATTAATTTGATGACAAAAGTGAGATGCTAAGCAGTGTGTTTTGATGTATTTTATGGGTTCGAAAATAATTTAATTGTCCCAATACGCTGAGTTTGTTCCTCAATAACTGATTTGGTAAAAAAATAATTTCGTGTCAGAATAGTTAAAGTGAAATACTACATAGTGTCTTTTGAGGTACTTTAGCGTTCAAAAAAAAATTTACGTGTTCAAATACGCGAAGTTCAATGTATTTGTTAATATTCTTTTTTAACTTTATAATCTTCTTATTTAATTTATAATTTATTTTTTACTCACGGAAACTTTGGCCACATCAACGATATAAACTCATATCATATTCTTTTGACTTTCTATAGGTGCTTCTATTTTATTTGTGGTTTTCATACTGCCTTGCATTTCGCACCAATAACTATTGGGAGTATACTTAAATTGGGATTTATATTTTAATCTTTCTTTTATATTTGAGTATCGCGTTGCAGTATTTACCCCTTGGAAACTTCAGCCACATTTACAATAGATCTCCCATCATCTTCTCTCAACTTTGCATAGTTGGTCCTTTTTATTGGTGGATTTCATTCAAATGCTGCATGATATCGACATATTTCACTTTCTAATTGTGCTGTCTTCTTTTCTATCTAATTATGGGTTAACCTTCGGGAACTTAAACCACATTTACAGTAGAACCCTGTGTTTCACTTTCTAATTGTGTTGTCTTCTTTTATTTTTAATTACAGGTTCAGTTTTTATATTTACTTTTGATGAATATAGATTATTATGTTATTAAAATTCTTTAGACTTTTTCTTCTTAATATCTATGGATGCTCAATTTCAATGTCTTTGTTAATGTTCCATTTCAATGTATAATCTTCTTATATGATTTATAGTTATAATTTAATTTTTATTCCATATTATCAGACTATCTATTTTACAAACCAATATTGTTGGCCAGTAGGCATAAACTACCTTGGGAGTCTGGGACACAAGTGTTGACCCAGTGCTCTCGAACTCGATTCCTACAGAAAACAAACTCGGTATTGGCCATATTTAGAAAGCGCTATTTCAACCTAAAATTAGATTTTATTTATTTTATTTATTACTCGGTATTTCAACCATATTTAAAATAGAACCCCTATCATCTTCTTTCAAATTTGTATAGTTGCTTCTATTTTATAGGTGGCTTTCATCTAACCTTCATGACACCCACGTGTTTCAATTATGGGTTAATTTATGGGTTAATTTGATGGAATGTATTGGTTTTTGCTATTTAATTTTATTTGAATTTTTAATTATGCTTAAATTACTATTAACCATTATTAACTTGGTGTATTTGCATTCGTCGATACTAGCGCACCCCGTGCATTATACTGGGTTTAGAAATAATCCCATTTATGTATTAATCCCAAATTTGAACACATATATAGTAGTATTCCAACTACTTCATTACACTAATTTAATATAAAAATATTATATTTCCACCAATCTGCTTAAAACCCACAAAATATAAAAATATATAGAAACATCCTATTTTAAGTTTTTTTTAAGTTGTTCACTATAGCGCAATCCGTGCCCAACCCGTGCATCGCACAGGTGATAAGACTAGTTATTTAGAAAGGCGATGTTTTTTTTTTGAGATTGAAAAAAAAATCGTGAGGGTATAAATGTGTTTATCATTGGTGAAAAAAAGAGAGGCGCAACTAGTGTGGGGGATAAATGTGAGGCTCGTGGCCTAAAAATGAGGATTTTGAGAGAACTAGCTGTGTTACCCGTGCCGTGTACGGGGGGCGGAAAAAAAACCAGAAGTTGTGACACAAAAGGTCTAAATATTACATTCCCACAGCAATAAAAGTTTCAACAAAGGTTTGAAGATAGAGCAAAATAAACAAAACAAAGATAAAATGTCTTGAAGATACATGCCACTAAAAAAAGTCATTACATAATAATAGGATTGTGAGCACTTTGGCCAACTTCTTCATGATGAGAAGAGTTAGTCCTATGAATGGGACGGCAGCCTCGATGAGGGTAGAACATCGTAAATTGGAGGCGGCTGATTGCGCATTATTCTAAGACGAACACGTGCAGCAGTCATCGGACAATGGATTTTGAAGCAACCCTTTGAAACATAGGTTAAAACAACCTCACTCCTAGTAGGTGTTCCAATTAAACCATCAACACCAAAGAGATTCATAATCTCAGTTGTCTTGGTCTTAATATAAGGCACGTTGTGTTGCTATTAGGTTGTTAGCATACCCACCATCGGCATAAACACCGTTAACATTTCCAACATAAGCATTTTGATTAAGATACTCCACTTGGATGGAAGGTCATTGATTACGCATAACACGTAGTCAACGACGATCAACAATAGTAAGGAACATGAATATTGAAATGCCCTTGAGATACATAAGTGAAATCAAAAAGTGCAGGACCTTCAAGCAAAAAGATTCATTATAGCAGTGATTTTGGTCTTTAAGTATGATTGCCCAGTCTTATTCACACAAAGAGTATACATCAACATAAAATATTTCTCAAAACATAAAGAAAGTGATTTTAGAGTACTAAAAATGCCAAGCATTTAGTAAGTGATACACATTTTATCAACTTCCCAATTACTGAGCCTGACCCAAAGTGCTTGATGACAAACCCATTCAAACTAACTTACAAATTAAAATATGATTCCAATCAACGACTTTCAAAATTTAACCCCTACCAAACCCTTTACTCGCCCCAAAGAAAACAATCTGAAGACAAATCAAACTCTACTCGTTACAAATTCAACACAAGAAAAAGAATGATATAAGACGTCATCACCCTACTCTCAAAGTGCGGTGTTTTAAAATGTGGTGTAGAATGATACTGCAAACTTTTGTCCCCTGTAGCTTTAACTTTGTCTTCATCTTCATCAACCCACCTTGTAATCCTATGAACAAAACAGAGTTTTCTGGTTAGTGTCAACTTATTATAGGCCGTAGCTATTCACATGCTAGAGAAAATATCCAAGTTTTATAGGTTTATAGCTAACATTTCTCTTAAATAGGTGGCATTGGCACGAGGTAAAAGCTCTACTTAATATAGAATTGTTATTGGGTAAAATTTATTTTTTAATTTGCAACATGAGAATACTTTGTTTAAATTGAAGGTAAGTATAAACTAAAAAAATATTTATTTAATAAAGGCAATTGCGAACTTAAAAACTAAAATAGAGTGCGTACATATTTGTCACGAAATTATTCTTTCTCACTAAATCGGTTATTGAGGAATGGACTCTGAGTACTTGAACGGTAATTTTTTTTTCAAACACTAAAGTACCCAAAAATACGCTGCTTAGCATTACATTTTACGTATTTAATCATGAAATTATATATTTTTTCACTAAATCGGTTATTGAGTCACAAATTATTGACATTTGACTAGTAGATTTTTTTGGAAACAATAAAGGATAAAAAACACATTACTTTTTGACAAGAAAAAAAAAAAAAAACACATTACTTAACATTGTACTTTACATATTTTTTTGAATTTATTTTTTTCACCAAACCGGTCACTGAGGAACAAACTTTGTGTATTCGAACAGGTAAACTTTTTTCGATATTTAAGAATGAATTTCGAGTATTTGAAAAAGAATCACAAAAACACACTAGCCCGCATCATAATTTACATGATTTATTATGAAATTAATTTTCATTTTTTAGCAATCCGATTATTAAGGAAAAATTATTATTTTTTTGACAACTAATTTTGTTTCAGACTCTAAAAAGGAAAATATTTAAAGGGGGGGGGGGGGGGGGGGGGGGTTTAGAGGGAAAGTGGAGTTGGAGACTCTACAAGATTTATATTCTAAAGATAGAAATGGAGTGATAGTGAAAAAAGAAAGCGGTGCAAGTAATAAGAAAAAATTATATTTTTAAAAATTTAAATAAAACGAAATTAAATAAGTTGGATGGATAGTGTGGTCCTTAAATCAGACTTATGTCAGTCCATAAATCAGATCACCTTGTTGATCCTTCAGGCCTATTATTGGTCCATAAATCAGACCTATTATTAGTCCATAAATCAGACCCATTGTGGCCCATAAATCAGACCAGTATGCAGACACATGTTGGTCCATAATTCAGACATGTTGGTTGATAACTCTTATTTATATAGAGTTTGTTATATGTTCTAGACTTAAATCAATGTGAGTTTCTAAGTAATATTGTTGTTAAAGTAGTTAATATGTGTTGTTTAGAGTAAAACAGAATTAGGAATTGATTTATGATCATTTGGCACTTTTGGTGCCCCATATTATATTTTAATGTGTTTGTTCAAGGCAACAACATTAGACGCCCCAGCAATCAATGCCCTAGCATTGACGGCAGACTGAAATGCTCCAACATTATGAGTGGGAAATTACTCCAACCTTAAGTAATTTCATCATGAAGAAACCTCACT
The DNA here is from genome assembly GCA_963573325.1 of Astragalus glycyphyllos. Lineage (NCBI taxonomy): Eukaryota > Viridiplantae > Streptophyta > Magnoliopsida > Fabales > Fabaceae > Astragalus > Astragalus glycyphyllos. Next base: position 105,596,168 of record OY754307.1, read on the forward strand.
CAAGGGAGCCACCTTTTAGGGACACTTGTCAATTCGCTATAGGATTTTTTCTCTTTAATAAAGCAAAGGTCAAATCTACCTTTTGAAGCACACAGATTCAAAAGAAATCAACTTCTTCTCCACGTAAATCCAACCAGGAAGAAACCTCTCTCAAGGAGCCTATAAATACCCTTCACCTTCTCATTCACAACAAAACCATAATTCACTCACTTAAAAAATCATATTAGAGATGGTTTCGAAGGAGAGGGAAGAACTTGACAACTTCTTCCTTCACCTTCGCACAACTACATTCTGCACAAGGAATGCTCCCTGCACAGTGATATTGCGAGGCGATGCTGCAGCATTACGATGCTAATTTATGCAAAGGGAACTAAACCGTGTATCTTCTACTCTATTTATTTTCCTTTGTGTTTTTCAGTAATATGAACATGTTATTTATATCAGTTTGTATGTCCTTAGTAATGTTAAACATGAGCTAAACTCTCTTGTAGTTTTACGTTATATAATGATGTTTTAATTAGTTTATAATGATCTTTTAATTAGTTTTACGTTATATAATGATGTTTGCATTTTAGTTCTTGCATGATAACTCTTTCATATTCATCTTTAGAATTGGTCAGTCAAAAGTGAATGCAAATTATAAATTCAGACATGGTTTATAATTGGAACTCAAGAACTAATGTGGGTAAGTGTTTTAACAAAGGAAACTTTTGTCATTCCATGCTAAAACCTAGACATAGGATAACATAGTCCATAGGGTGATAATGTGGGTACTTCATATACATGGGTGCACTTATTTAGAGCTTAGACATAAGACTTGTAATGAAACCCTGACGATAGTGACTAAAAGGAACACAACAAATGTTACAACATCCAATGCTCCAGCATCGTATATAACATAATGCTGTTAAAAGTGACTTAGTGGGCAGTATTCCAACTACTCTCTCATCATATATTTCACCCTAATTCGACTTACCTGCTTGTTTATTTTCTGTCTTTTACATTCTTGCATTCCTTAATATTGTGATATTTTGTTACTCCTCACTAAAACTATTACTTTAAACCTTGAAATTAATTCAATCCCTGTGAGTACGATCTCAACTTACTTCTTTATTACTTGTTAAAGACTATGCATACTTGCACATCACCTTTTCACACACCATTGGTCCATAAATCAAACCAATTGTGGTCCATAAATCAGATCACCCAGTGATCCTTCAGACCCCCAGTGGTCCTTCAGATCTACAGTGATCCTTCAGAGCCCCACTGATCCTTCTTTATTGCTTTTCAATCGACTTCAAGTGTCGATACTTATATTTTTGTTTCTTTTGATTAGGGCGACGAGTGTTGAATCCTATATCACACACTAGATCGCAATGTTAGCACCGAATCTAGCATAGATCCTTCAGACCAAATCAGTCCTTCAGTTCAGTCCGGGTCAACGCGTCAAATGCCGACTCCGAACTGCACCTTCAGATCATTATGCCACCACTGAGCCTGACGAATCCTTCAAACTCCAGATTAGCTGTGTCCGCCTAAGACATAGCATAAATCTTTCGTGGTCAACATATAAGTTTAATACCTGATCTTGACCCTCACGACCACTCGACGTAGGTCACCCTCAGACTGTTATACTAGTACCATAGCTAGCTGCGGTCCATCAAACCATTTGGTCCATTAGGCCCAAACTGCCTTTCAAACCTATCGGTACTTCAGTTCAGTTCAAATCAAGGCGCCAAGTGTCGATTCCGAATCAGGCCTTCAGATCATTTTGCCAACACTTAAAAAGGCATCGATCCTTCAGACTAATCAGTCTTTCAGGCCAATCGGTCCTCCAGATCTCCAATGATTCTTAATTACTGCTTTCTCGTTAACACGTAAAATGTTGACCACCCTCTGTTAATTCTAAAACTCTCATAAATAAATAAATAAATATTTTCAAAATAAATAGGGGATTAAGTCGGTTGTACGACCGCGTTAGTCAACTTTTTAGGATGACGAATGAGTCGTACGACTCAAGTCCTAAAGTCCCTATTAAAAATAAATAATGTCAAATTCAAAAAACTAGCATACAAACTATTTTTTGTTTAGCACTTCGCGATTCTTTTTTGGTTTTGGGATCAGAGTCGTGTTAGTCTAGCACTTCTTGGTTTTGATTGGGTTTTATCTTTGCTTCGTTATTGGGTTGCTATTTGGTTCTAGTTGCTCTTTCTGTTTTCGTTTAACCTGGATTTTGGCCTGCTGGTTGTTGCTCCTGTTATCAGTGAAGAAGAAGACATTTTTTTGTTTGAGAAAAAAAACAAAATTTTATAAAACAGAGTACAATAAATAAATAAAAAACCATTAGGATAAAGAAAAGCAACCTGTAATTGACACCTCAGCAAAATGTTAGCCCAGTCAGCATGATTTAACGACAAAGACTAATAATGAAAATGGAAAAATAAGACGGGGATCAAGACATCTATTTCGTTAATGTAGAAACTAAACTTATAAATTTGTAAGGACCAAAAACATATTTTACCTAATTAAATTCTTACAAAAAGAGTTAAACATTTTTGATAATTTAATTTCGGTGAATAAATACTATTACCTTTGGTCTATAATATAAAAATGAATCTTATATCACACGAACTAAGAAATGACATTAAAATCAAATATTCTCATTTAATAAGACTAAAAGTTCATTTTCTTTCAAAAATTACACTTTTCATTAAATAATGATTTGTACTCATAATTAATGAAATTATCTTTAATTACACCACTTGTATAAGGATAAAGTAAAAAATAATCATTTAATACATCTTAAAGATAAAAAATCTTATATTTTAAATCAACAAAAAAACATATTTTATTTCTTATATTATAGAAGACAATAGGCAATACTAATTAAACCCATATTTTATTTACCCCTTTTGTATAAACTCTACATGGTCAAAATGGTACCAACCATTTCCAAATTCCCATCCCAATTCCTAGTAGTGCTTCTTTTCTCACACCTACAAACTCAAAATCAAAACTAGTAGTCCCATAATTTTGTCTATATAAAGAACCAAATCCCACAATGGAGTTTCTCATAACTTAGAATTTTCCCAACATTATCAACATTTCATTTCCACCACTTTCTCCTAATTTCTCAAATCAATTATGGGAGACATGAGTCCCAGCAAAAGCAATTCCCTCATCAACCACACAACAACCTCAAAGGGTGGTTGGCATGCTGCCATCTTCATCATATGTAAGTTCAAAATCCATTAATCTCCAATACCCATTTCTTCTTTCTCTCCATTTTTCATCATATACTATAATTAATTAATTAATCATGATTATTATATAGTTGTGGAAGTTGCAGAGAGATTTGCATATCAAGGTTTAGCTGGGAATTTGATAAATTATCTGACAAAAATTCTGAAAGAACCAACAACAACAGCTGTGAAAAACGTGAATACATGGGTTGGAGTTTCTTCAATTTTTCCTTTGCTTGGTGGTTTCATAGCTGATTCATATCTGGGTCGATTCAACACTATACTCTTGTCTTCACTCATTTATCTCGTGGTAAATAGTAATTAAATGTTTTAATTTAATTTCACACTATATCTTTATTAAAGTTTAGTTTGATTAATTAATATATATATCTTGTTCTTGATTCTTGTTGCTGGTATCTAGTAATGTGCTCTCTGTTTTTTCTTTTTGTGATGCAATGCTTTTGTCTTCTTCTGAATTTCATGGGTCCCACACGTGTGGGAAAGTAAGAGCCATAAATCCATGATAAATATCACACTGAATATTAGTACTACCTTTCTTTTTTCCTGTTTATTTACATTTTTTTGGTAGTCACATTTTTTTTGGGTCTTTGATGATGTATAATTTGTGATGAGTGCAAATGGTTAATAGGACTCTATTTTAAGAGAATAATCTGGTTAAATATTTAAGGTCGAATTCCAAATTAATCAGTATTTTTTTTCTGATACTAGAAAGTAAATTTATAGTATTTTTATAAGCAAAAATTTATATTTTTTGGAGTACAATTAAAAGTAAACATGTAAATTGATTTTTGAAAATGATTTGGCAAGATTTTTTTATTTATAAACTCATTGCAAGAGAAGCTTTGCCTATTGTAAAGTTTGACTCAATTTTAACTTTTCATTGGTTTTTATGTGCAACATTAATTAAATTAATGGTATATTTTGTCTGTATGTGGGTGTGCAACACTAATTTAAATGTTTGTATTTTTTATTTAATACAAATTTAATGCCCACAGATTTTAAGGTCTGATCACATTCATTTTTTTATTTACTCATTTATTAATATAGACTATATGTCATAAATATATGTCATAAATATGTACTATATTTATTAAAAACTAATGAGTTCATTGACAATCGCGACATTTATAAATACTCCATCCGTTCCTATATAGTTGTCGCTTTTTGGCTTTTTACACATACCAATAAGATTAATAAATTTTGTTACTTTTAATACAATTAATTTTCTTGTACTTATAATACCTTTAGTGATTTATTATCTTATTTCATCTATTTATCTCTCTGCAATAAATACTTGAGGGTTTTATGGACAAAACAATAATAAATGTTACATTTGACTTTGAAAATGACATGTAAATAGAAATAAATTTTTTCTCCAAAAACGACAAGTAATAAAGAACGGAGTGAGTAATAACTTTTCTCATACAGCAAAATTAATATTGGTATTAACAATTTTATTTAATTCGTTATATATTATTTTTTCACAAAATATAATATATCGATTAATCAGCAAAAAGCTTAATCCTAATCCATATGAAAGACTTTTAGTATCATATCTTGAAATTTTCCCAAAATTAGTACTCCAAATCAATTGTTGCTTTTTGATTTATTAGTTTTCTTCTGAAGTGCTACTACATCTTTTCCACGAACCCTTTGAAAAAACGCTTTAGGTTAGGCCATCTCACATGATTCCAATATTCCATTTTAAGATTTGCATAATATTTTCCTATGATTTGTCATTTTTATATAAGTCAACTTATTATCCCTAGCTAGCTAGCCCATGCATGCACTTGCAATTAATTTAATAACTTAATTAAAGTGTTTGATAAGAATCTCACATTGTTGTAATGTAATATTGTAACGTCAAATAACAGGGCATGATTTTCTTAACACTATCAGTGTCGGCACTCAAGCACAAAACCCTTTTCTTCTTAGCACTTTATGTGCTTTCCATCGGAGATGGAGGTCACAAGCCGTGCGTTCAAACTTTCGCTGCCGATCAGTTCTATGACGATACGCCAGAGGAGAAGGATGCCAAGAGTTCGTTTTTCAATTGGTGGTATTTGGGCATTGTTGCGGGTTCAACTGCTGCTGTTTTTATACCAACATATCTTCAGGTAAACTAACTTCTTCCTCTCTCTCATTTTATATGTTGTTTTAGAAAAATAAAGGCTAAATACCACTTTTAGTCATTTATCTTTGCTCTAAGTTTCACTTTAGTCCTTTATCTTTTTTTTGGTCCGTTTTGGTCATTTATCTTTCATTTCTGTGTCAGTTTGGTCCTTTATCTTTATTTTTTTTCACTTTGGTCCTTTATCTTTCATTTATTGTTTCATTTTGGTCCTCTTAAACAAAAATTCAAAAAAATGAAGAACACTATGAATGTGCTCAAGAACACCAACAACACTTTGATTTCTTGTTTCATGAATAACTCATGCAATACGCGACCAAATTGAATGAAACTGAACTCTAACTTGAATAAAGCTTCGCAAGGAATTCAATGGAACCAAAATTAAGCTTGGAAAAGTGTTTATGCGTAAAATCATTTCTGGAACCGAAATCTTGAATTTGATGTTCAAAAAACCTTTAATCTCAACAATGGTGATTTTGCTATAGAGCACCAAATTGAACGATTCTTGAGTCTAAAATGATCAAAATTCAGTAAGGAATCAGAATATGGCATTCATTTTATTGAGAAAAGCGCTAAAATGCAAAATACAGTGAAAAATCAATTTACACCTCTAAAACATGTTTTGGCTCTTATTTGCTCATTTCTCAACCAATTTGCGTCAAACCAATTAATTGCATTCAAATCGTATTGAGTGCAGAAATTGAACTAAAGTAAAAGGTTTCAATGAAAACGACGCAAATTCGAGAACGATGTGAAAAATAGAAACGCGAATGAAAGTTTCGGTTTTTCACATCGTTCTCCAATTTGTATCGTTTTTGTTGAAACCTTTTGCTTTAGTTAAATTTCTGCACTAAATACGAGTTGAACACAATTGGTTTGACGCAAATTGGTTGAGAAATGAGCAAATAAGAGCCCAAACACGTTTTATAGATGCGAATTGCTTTTTGACCGTGTGCACGTTTTACGCGCTTTTCTGAATAAAAAACTTGCCATATTCTGATTCCTTATTGAATTTTGAGCATTTTAGGCTCAAGAATCGTTCAATTTGGTGTTCTATAGCAAAATCACCATTGTTGAGATTGAAGGTTTTTTGAACTTCAAATTCAAGATTTCGGTTCCGGAAGTGATTTTGCACATAAGCATTTTTCTGAGCTTAATTTTGGTTCCAGTGAATTCCTCACGAAATTTTATTCAAGTTAGAGTCCAGTTTCATTCAATTTGGTCGCGTATTGCATGAGTTATTCAAGAAACAAGAAATCAAAGTCTTCTTAGTGTTATTGAACACATTCATTGTGTTCTTCATTTTTTTGATTTTTTTAAGAGGACCAAACTGAAATAATAAATGAAAGTTAAAGGACCGAAGTGAAAAAATAAAGATAAATGACCAAACTGACACAAATGAAAGATAAAGGACCAAAACGGACCAAAAAAAAGATAAAGGACCAAAGTGAAACTTAGAGCAAAAATAAAGGACCAAAAGTGGTATTTAACCTAAAATAAATTTATCTCAGATTAATTGTTATTTTACTTTTTCAATGAAGTATTATTTTTTTATCTAAACCTTTATTTATCACGAGAACATTTTACAATTCATTAAATGATTCACATTTATCTAAATGGAGAGCTAAATGGTCAAAAGGTAAATTATATTATATTTTTTATTGAATTTAGACAAGCAATAATTTTTTAAACGGTAATTTGGTAAACCGCTTCTTAAATCTCCGTTATAAGATAAATGACAGATAGTAAGAAAATAAAAACAAGAGTAAAAAAAGAACAAAATAAGACATTTGACATGTAGTGTTATTTGGTGCCTACAATTCAGCTTATTGTGTTTTTCTCAAATAAGAGTACTCTTGTTCTAATTATATGCGTTCAAGTATTAGTTAGTCCTACTTTTCGTAAAGAAGGATGACAAACTATTATTCATAAATTGACAAATGTTGAAAATTAAAATTGAGATATGCCAAACGTGACGTGTAAGGAATTAAGTGAGTCACAAACAAACAAATCCACATTTCATTAACTCTCATTTTTTTAACTCGGAAGATTTTCTAAAAGCAGTTTATTACGTCAAAATTAAATCATAGGTATGCAATATTCCGTCTGAGTTTAAATATAAATAAATAAGTCTATATAATTTGATCTAAATTCAGATTATAGTTTTGTAAAAAGTTACAAATTTTTCAAAATATCTTTTTACCAGTCATTATCATCGTCAAGCTTGTTTTTGACAAAATCGTCAAGTTATTGAACTTTGATTCATCTTTTCAGAAAGTAGTTAATTTAAATATTTCATCTATAAAAGATATATAGGTAGTAGGAATCGTTAGATGCGAGAAGCAATATATAAAAATTGGAGTGTAACGCCAAAACCAATAGAATATTACTACTATATAGGGGATGATATGTTACAAAAATACAAAGTTTCACCAACATGGGAACATATGCATTATAGAAATGTCTATTCAAATTATATATGCATCATCTATCTATATGGTCAATTTAATTTAAGTGAAAGGAATAGTTCATTGTAAAAAAAGGTGAGACAACTCAGACTAGTGGGGTTCATATGAATAAATACACAAACAGTAATTTATAAAGAAATATTCGGCATATAATTAGATTTATATTCTCTGTCTTATCTTTCTTTTATAAACAAAATTTTAGGGTGAGAGGATGACACCCATCTAAGGCAAGAAAAAGGAAAAAAACTTCAGACTTTTTTAATATTTACGAAAAAGATTACATTTATCTCACTCCAAAGGATTCGTGAGGAGTCTTTTATACTATTATCTAATGATGAATTAATAAGTGATTTATGTGGTAAATTTTTTTATATATAATTGGACAATGATTAATTAAAAACTATATAATATTTTATTATAATAATGGGTGAATCAAAATTAAATATTTAAACATTATATAACCATTAAAAAACAGAAATTAACCCTAAGGGATTGGCCTAGTGAATAATGGCAAGATTTGTATTTGGGAGGTTTCGGGTTCAAATCTTCACTAGTTCCTTGAGGTAAGGTAAATGTAATTACATTCTTAAGTGTTTAAAGAGCCCAAAGGTCTTTGCTTTAGACTTAGGTGTCATCCCCATACCTAAAATTTTATGTAACAAAAAAAATTATAAACTAGACATTTTTAATTTTAGAGTTTAATGACTATTAACTGAAACTATAAAAAAATTTATACACCCACATATTATATTTAACCATGATGAGATATGCATAATGATTGGGTTCATAATTAACTTTATGATATACTCAAAACATCACACATGCATGATTTATTATATGATAGTGATTTCAAAGGATATTAAATATTTTTTTTTTCTAATAATAATAAACAGGACAATGTTGGGTGGGGAGTGGGGTTTGGAGTACTAGCAGGGGTATTAGCAATGGCATTGGCACTCTTCTTGTTAGGAATCAAAAGGTACAGAAAAGAAAGCCCTACAGGGAGCCCATTTACTAGGTTGGCCCAAGTTTTTGTTGCTGCATCTCGCAAATGGCGCGTGCATTACACGCCTGGTCATTACAATTTTTGCTATAGTGAAGAAGATCATGATGAGCATCATTATCATCAACATGTTCAACATAAGTATCACACTTTGCTTCATACTCCTCAGTGTAGGTGGGTCTCACTCTTTCTACTTCAACTATCTTTTGTTTATAAATTCAAACTTATATATGCTTTTACGTCATTTCCATTTTAATATAAAGATTAACTAATTTTCTCTTTATAGTAGAAGCTGGATTAATTAGTAATTAAATTAATTCTGTTGGGAAAAGTTCAGTTTATTGAATAGTTTTGATTAAATTTATCATTGTTGATGATAATGACGTCGAATTTTAATTTTGAGGGAAGCTTTATTGAAAATTTTGTTTGTGGTCAAAGAGTGCAGACACACTATATAATATTATCAATGCGTAAATATAATTTTAGTCATTATAATTACGGGTGAGCAAGACCCGTCTCGTCTTCATCCCATTAAACTCACAAAATATCGGGTTTGTTCGGGTCAAAAGAAGGGTTAGAGTCTAAAGAATTGGCCCGACCAAAATTTAGGGACGGATTAGAACAAGGTGTAACTCATCCCAACCTGTCTCTTACTCCTCATTCTAATTTTTAACTATATTACTCCCTCCGGTCCACAATATAAGGGATAAAAAGTGAGTTTTTGTGGTCCACAATATAGGAAATAAACACAATTTTTAAAGTGCATTAAATGATCAATCCCAAATTTGCCCCTATTTAAATGGTGTAGTTAAGAATGATGTCATTAATTAGGAGTGTAAATCAACATTTAATGCAAAGGGCAACCTTGAAAAGTAGATAAACTTTTAGCCTTATTAAATGATTATAGTTGGTTTCAATGTCATTCATTGGTTTGTGTAATGTTGTGTTTTTTCTCTTATAAATAAAATATTTAATTTGAAATCGATGTTAGTTTAAGTAAAAACATTATTGTAAAGTAATATTGTAAAAGTCATGTTTTAAGTTTGAATACATGATTAAAATACTAAAAAGATTCAATTTATCACTTTTAACTTTTAGTCATACTTGAGTGATCACCTTATACTTTTATTTTAATTGTCCTTTGGGCCAACCCGGTCTCGCCCTAAATAGACCCAATCTTACTTTGTCCTTAAGAACATCGGGTCTATTCAGACCTAAGGACGGGTTAGGATCTAAAAAATGACTGTATATCAATTTAGGGCCGGGTAAGGGACAAGGATAACCCGTCCCAACCCGTCATTTGCTCACCCCTAATTATAATTATATACTCAATTTTGGTAAAAAAATTTTATATACTCAATTTGTTGTTTTAGTTCTTTTAAAAATATTATTTCTATTTCATCCATATGATATGTTTTAATCATTTTAGTCTTCATTATTTTGTTTTAGTTCCCACAATCTACTTTCTTTTTAAATTTTTGTTTAGATATATTTTTTCATGTTAGTCCCTATAATATTCGTTTACTGAATATGGACCAATTATTATAATGACTAAAATAAATAATAAATATATTATAGAAGCTAAAATTAGAGCTGTCAATTTTGGCCAAGTCAGATGGACCGATCTAGTTGGCCCACATTTTTGGTTGGGTTGAGCCAATTTTGCTCGACTCAGTTTGCGCAATAGGCCCTATCAAGTTTTTATGCGTTTTTACAAAACTTAATCATTTTGCTTATTAAAAAGTTGGGCTTGGCAAGCTCGGTCCGGCCCAAAGTATGGATGGAGTCCCAAAATACATGTCCCAATGATTTTATGGGGTGGCTAAGCTTGACCCAATTTTGCAATTTTGTCCAATAGGTTGGGTTGCCTCGATTTGACACCTCTAACTAAGAGGACCAAAATGGAAAATATTTATTACAAGGACTATTTTGAAAAAAAATAAAAAAATTTTAAACGAAAAGTATGTATAAATAGAGACAAAAACATATTTTAATGTATATTCAAATTGAGTATTAATAACCTAAGAGCATTTGGATGAGATTGTAGGAGTCTCTTCCACTTTAACCAAAATTGTGGGTTCGAATCCAGTCGACTCGAGAGATTAGTTTTTGCAGTTAGTTACGCGCAGAGGATACCTGACTGATAAAAAAAGCATTAATAGAATAAAGAGGTTTCTTATTGATACAAACAATTTATGCTGCATTTAATCATTTTCTTTTGATCTTTTTCCAATGATTTGACCCTTTATATTACCACAATTCTTGTGACAAAAACAAAAACATGAAAAATGTGTAACAGGTTTTTGGACAAAGCAGCAATGATAGATGAAGTGGATGCAACAAGCAAAACAAGAAATCCATGGAGACTATGTTCAGTAACACAAGTAGAAGAAGTAAAACTAGTCCTTCGATTAATCCCAATATGGCTAAGTTGCATAATGTTCACAGTAGTACAAGCACATGTACACACATATTTCACTAAACAAGGTGGCACATTAATCCGTTCAATAGGTCCCCATTTCCAAATCCCACCAGCATCACTCCAAGGCCTCGTCGGCATAACAATCCTCTTCGTTGTTCCGATTTACGACAGAGTTTTCGTTCCGCTAGCTCGAAAATTCACAGGTCACACAACAGGAATAACAGTGCTACAAAGAATTGGAGTTGGTTTATTTCTATCAATTCTCACAATGAGTGTTTCAGCTATAGTTGAAACCAAAAGGGTAAATGTTGCTAAAGAGTATGGTTTAATTGATGATACTAACCCTAATACAGTTATTCCAATGAGTATTTGGTGGTTACTTCCTCAGTATATGATAACTGGAATTTCTGATGCATTTACTATTGTTGGACTTCAAGAGTTGTTCTATGATCAAATGCCTGAAGGAATGAGAAGTTTAGGAGCTGCTGCTTATATAAGTATTGTTGGTGTTGGAAGTTTTGTTAGTAATATTGTTATTGTTGTTGTTGAGGGAATTAGTTCAAGGTTTGGTGAGAAATGGTTGGGGAATAATCTTAATAGGGCTCATCTTGATGATTTTTATTGGGTTATGGCTGTTTTGTGTGCTGTTAATTTGGGTGTTTATTTGTTGATTTCTAAATTTTTTGTGTATAAAAAGGTTGATGGAGATGAATCAAGTAACAAGCTGGAGGGTTCTGGTGGCAATAATTTTAGTGGTAGAGTGTGATATAAGGGAAGAAAATCTTTTGATTTGATGCAAGTTTAGAATTAGTATATAGTTTTAGATGTGATGTAAAATATGAATAATAATTAGTAAGCAATGTTGCACTTTGGCTTTAATCTAACCAGATTCTCTGTGTCTGTGTTTGCTTCCCATTTTTTGATTATTAGTAGTTAATTTTATGATATTATACTTCCCATGTGCATTTAAAAATCACTAAATACAAAAAAGAAAAAAAAGACAATGGCCTATAAGATAAGACACTCTATTGCAAGTTCACATCATCACCAAGAGAGTTATTGAGATTCTCTGATGCACCCTTTCAGAGAGATTACCCAAAATCACATAAAGGAAGGTGCAAAGATAACCATTTAGAAGTGCATCCTAAGAACCCAAGGAAACCATCTTAGGCCAGATTCTCCAAATAAAAGGAATTGGCGTTTTGAATGATCATATTTTTCGGGACCTGGATCCTCTGCTACTACACAGTGTGCAGCAGCAATAGAGGATCCAAACTCATATTTTTGTCGGTAAAGGGTACGTACTTTGCAATATTTTCCCTCCATCCATTAAAATCTCTCTCATCTCTCTCTGATTCTCTTGTCTGAATCGATTAGACTCTTGGGAATTGGGATCCAAATGATGATCCTGATTCCTAACTAGCTATTTTTTTTTAAATGATATTCTTTATTAAACAGTGGAAAACGTTCCATTAAAGGTGGGAGTTACATGATAAAACATAAATACATCCTTACTAGGGTATCTGGTCCACGACCTAGATCCACCCCTTCTAGCTCAACTAGCTAAATCATGCGCTGCAACATTACAATTTCTATTGACATAAGTAACAGATAAGTTCCTCCTATCAATGTGCAAAATGGTATCAGTTCTGGGAACAAAATGGAGCTGTGAGAGGGGTTAGCATCACAATATTCAATTACAAAATTAAAAGCATCGACAACAATCTTCTGAGGATCCACAACTACATTACGGAAAAGCAACTGGTTCCTAGAGACCAAATCTTCCATAGAATCATGCTGAACAATCGTGAGCCATACCTATCCTTACATGTGAGCCAAGAGAGAATCCAACAATTAATATTTGGATGATCAGGGACTCTAACCCCCAAAGAAAAGCCAAAGAGACACAACTTAATTTGAAATACGGCAGTGCATAAATAAGTGCTCAGAAATTTCTTCACCATTTAAACAAAAGGGACACAACATATCAGTTGCTACACCTTTCCTTGAAAGGTTTGTTCTAGTTGGAAGTATGTTGTTGCCCAATCTCCAAAGGAAATTTCTAATTGAGTTAGGAATAGGATCCCTCCAAATTTCTCTCCACAAAGCCTCATCAGCATTTGAGGATCCACAAGGAAGCATGCTATCCTTCATCTTGCAGAAGCTATGGTAAGCTGACTTCACAGAATAATCACCACTCTTCTCTTCAGCCCAGAACATTTTGTCAACAGTGCCAGAAAAATTTATAGGAATACTGACAATTTGCCTAAAGTTCCTAAAGATTTCCTCTCTATCCCATTGGCCTCCATTAAACTGTTGTAACTCAGTAACCAGAGCAGTAGCAGGAACCTCCACAGAGGGTCTACTTTGTATGAAAGCATTCTGTTTAAGCAACCATTTATCATTCCAAACTTCAACAGCATTTCCCGTTCCAATAAGCCATTTGCAACCCTGAAGCACTTTCTCCCGCACACTCATGATGCTCCTCCAAGCATAGCTTGGTTGGTAGCCCACCCCAGCAGTTCTAAAGCACCCTCTTGGGTAGTATCTGCTCTTAAAAACACTCTCTAGCAGCAAATTTCCACCATTCAACAGTCTCCAGCAGTGTTTCCTTAGCAATGCTTTGTTGAATTTGCTAAAGACTCTGAATCCCAATCCACCCTTGCCCTTAGGTCTAGAGAGCTTGTCCCAACTTATCCATTGTACTTTCCTTTTTTCCTTAGAAGATCCCCACCAAAACATCCTCAGCATGGAGTCTATTTCCTGACAACAACCATTAAGCATCTTGTAGTAGCTCATAATATAGTTAAGGATTGATTGAGCCACAACTTTCATAAGAGTCTCCTTACCTGCCCTAGACAAGCATTTCTCCTTCCACCCCTTCAGCTTCTTCCAAACCCTGTCAATGACAAACTTGAAGATGACCTTCTTTGATCTCCCAAAACGAATTGGGAATCCAAGGTATCTTGAGTGGTTCTCCACAGTCTTTACTCCCAACAAGCTACTGATCATATTTCTCTCATGAATAGGTACATTTTGACTAAAGGAGGGCTCAGATTTATCCAAATTGACAACCTGTGCAGATGCAAGTTGATAGGTTTCTAGGATTTTGACAATTTTGTTTGCCTCAGAATTGTTAGCTCTTGAAAACAACAGACTATCATCAACAAATAGTAGGTGAGATATCTTACGAGCACCACGAGCCACTTGAATGCCACAAATCTGATTAGTCTCAGAAGCTTTATGCAGCCGACCAGAAAGGACATCAGAACACAGTATAAATAGGTAAGGTGATAGAGGATCACCTTGCCTAAGTCCTCTTTTAGGTTTGAAGGAGGTGGTAGGTTGACCATTCACTAGAACTTGGTACAAAAATGTTGAAATACATCTCAAGATAAGCTCCACAAGCTTTGTGGGATAACCATATTCTCCATCACAGTTTGAACAAAACTCCATTCCACTCTGTCATAGGCCTTGGACATGTCAAGCTTTAGAGCCATCACACCCTTTTTTTCCTTTCTTCTTATTTTTAAGTCAATGGAAGCACTCCATGGCAATGAGGGCATTGTCAGCGATCAACCTGCCTTGAACAAAGGGACTCTGCTCTTTATCAATAACCTCAGGCAGTGTGTGTTTGACCCTATTAGCAATAACCTTAGTGACAATTTTGAGGATCACATTAGACAGACAGCTACTGACCCTATTTGCATTTGGGAATAAGCACAATGAATGTCTTGTTCAATTGTTCTGGAGACAGGTTATCATTGAGAATCTTCAGGACAAGGTCTTCAACATCCCTCCCTACAATTTTCCAATACTTATGGTAGACCAATGCAGGGAATCCATCTGGCCCAGGGGCTTTTAGAGGGCGCATTTGTTGTATGGCTCTTTAGACTTCCTCACTAGAGAAGGATTTGCCACACCAGGCTCTGTGCTCCATGGACAACTTGTCCTTCACCACCTCACAGGTTTCATCCACCAATTGTGGTCCTGAAGAAGAGAAGAGATTTTGAAAATATTGGATCACCAAGTCTCCCACCTTATCATCCCCTCTCAACCAAACACCAATCTTATCTTTAAGCTTTCTAATGTCTTCTTTCAAGGCTTTTGAAGTGTCGGATAGCCTGTTCATTACTACCCCAAGGCAATGGTTCTTTAAGTTCCTTTTCAATAAGCACAAGATCCTTCTTGATCTTACCAAGATTGTGGTCCTCAAATTCCCCATCCATAACTCGAATGCCATCAATTTTACTTCTGCATGACCCTGGCTTCTGTTCCAGCATTGAGCAACCATCCCTTCACGCCTCAGATCTTTTGACCAAGATTCCTCAAATTTGAAGATCTTGGTTTTCCTCCTAAGTTCATGGCTTCTGTGGTCCTCCAACAAGATACTAATAGCCATATGATCAGAACCAAATTTAGCCAAGTGCTTGACACTAATAGGGTTAAATTAATCTGTTCTGGAAGTCCTTATTGCCCATAGCCCTATCCAGCCTCCCTTGCATATTATCCTCTCCCTTCCTGCCATTAGACCAAGTAAATGGATACCCCTCAAATCCCAAGTCATTAAGAGCACAATTCCTGATAGTGTCCCGGCCAATGCTTAGTTGTGAGTTGCTCCTTATATTACCCCCAAAGCAAGTCCAGGCTTTCCCATCAACCGGTTTGAGGCTCTTGATAAGCTCCCAAGTTAGTCTCTTATTTTGCTCATCGAGGTGGCCATATATTCCAGTGAAAGACCAAGGCACGACAGTTTTAGGATCTTGGCATGAGCCCATAAAATGATTAAGGGAGTAGGATTCAATTGAGACATCAAAATTGTCACCCCACAACATAGCAATAAGGGTTCTCTTCCCTAGTTCAAGACCTTTGGCTCCTTGTTTAGGCTTCATGGGAGTCTTAGAAGCCCTCTTCCTAGTCCATTTACGAGCTTTGGGTGTTTCCTTAACAACAGCACTCTCACCAAGGTGAAATTGGCCTGATGTAGCCACAATCCCTAGTGATTCTGCCACTTCTCCAATTTCCTTCGAGGACTATTTTCCTATGGGAATTACTCGTTCAATCACCATAGTTTGGACAACTGGGAGGTTTGCTTGTTGGTTCACTTCACCATCAGGAGTTTTTCCCTTATCAGAGGATATGCATTTGCTATGGCTTGAAGGAGAAAACGGGTTTTTGCTGAAGTGACTTAATTGCACAAGGAAGGGGGGGATTGAATTGTGCATCCCTTTTTAAATTTTATCCTGCAACCTTCTCCAAATGATCTTAAGATAAACTTAGAGTAGAGAAGGTTAAAGTGTTAATTCAAAACACACAGCAAGCAAGCAAATACGTACTGAAGATAATGTAACTTAGATGATTCTGAGTTGATGTTAAAAAGTTGTTTTCAGTATTAAGAGTATACCTCAAAGAAGGTTGTCTTAAGTTGAAAACTTATCTACAGAAGATTGAAGTAACTTGAAAATAGTTAACAAGTGTATGAAAGATTAAACACGTAATAAGGAAAGCAAGTAATGACACAGTAGAGTTATAGAGGTTCACCCAACTATGGCTACTTCCTCTCCTCACTTCCAAGTGAGTATTTCCACTATTTTCCAAATAGATCTTACACTTGCTTTTGTTCACCAACAAAAGACTTTCACCACACTCTCTTTTGATCAACACACAAAAGACAAGTGTTCACTGCCACAGCTTAGCCGAGCTGTATTTACCACTTACAAAACTTTCTCCTAGCTTTCTAAAGGTTCCTTTTTCAAGTAGGTTCACCTACACCACTCACCTCACACTAGGTAGTTTGTAGAGAAACTAACACAATGATTCTTACAATAAGGGGTTTGGGATGATTTAGGAGCTTGACTACAGATTAATACAATGTATTTTGTAGGGTAAACAAGCTAACACACACTCAACAAAGTATTCCCAAAAACTGAACGTGATGTTGCTTTGAGTGTGGACGAGAAGGTTGATTGCTTTTTAAGAAGCTTGAACTTTGTGTAGATTGCAATTAACTCTCATAATTTGAAACTTCAGAGATCTGTCTTTAAATAGGCTTGGCAAGGGAATGGAGTCGTTGAGAAACTTGGAGATAGCCATTGGGAGTGACCATTGGTCCATAAAGATGAATTGTTTGTTGGACAAAAGACTTGGTTATCCGTTGAGGCTTCTCCAGCCTGTAAATTAGCTTTATACACTTTACTCAACCTTTTGGAGTTGACATTGTACTCTCTTCTGATTATCCTCTAAGCCTATGACTTGACATATCACTTTAGGCCTTGCTTTTCCAGCTTGCAATGAAGCTTCTTGAGTTTCATGGTATGAGACAAACACCTTTTGTTTCTCTTAGGAATAATCAAGCATTTCCTCTTTTGGTTTCCAACATTCTTCAACATATTTATTGCATGAGATCTTCATTTAATGCACTGGAACACATTAATTCAGGTGCCAAGATGTTTGAGTTCAAGATGCTTGAGAAGGCAACCTTCTCAACCAACCTTCTGCAGTTTTACTCTTCTTGACTTGAACTAAGCTTCTTTAATACGTTGATGAGGTCAACCTTCTTTTGACTCATGATCAGACTATAGTTGACTTCTGGTCAACCTTCTTTTGACTCATGGTCAAACTATAGTTTACTTCTAGTCAACCTTCTTTAGTTCTGGTCAAACCTTCTGTTGACAATTTTTCAAGCTTCTGCAAGTTAACCTTCTTGAGACTTCTCTTACCATAGAAGTTTCTTTTCTTTTTGGTCTTAGATAGAGTCTCAGATTGCTATGTAGTAACCCAGTTCTACATCACTTTAGCACACAAATTAGATCACACATATTTAGAAAACTAAAATCTTACTTAGTTTGTTTCATCAAAACTGTTGCGTAAAAAACACACTTGAGAGCAAGTGTACTCTCTTGCAGAAGTAGTATAAAAAAATATCGTCTCCACGGGGATTAACTAATAAGTACCAAACTATTTAAGGTTAATTATTATTTAGACGAACGAGTGTTTGGTTGTATTAGAAATTAAAATAAAACGAAGTAAATAACAAGAATTAAAATTGAAAAGTTCGATCAACGGGGGGAAGCCTAGGGTCTCGGTTTCACTTGCTAGGTTCGATTCCTCTATGTCTAATTCTACCTGAATTCCCTTAGTTTATTCAATTACCAATCCCTTTACTAAACCTATTAATCCGTTTGGTCATTCGTGATTAATATTCTTTTCCCTAAATTAATCCTAGTTTGGTCATGCTAGAATTTAAATTTAAGAAAAGCATGAAGTACAAAAAGGTTGAATGATTGGAAGACTAAATTAAAGTTTGGTCATTCTCTAATTATAGTCTCAATTATCCTATAGGTCCACCAACTAGTTGTAGTATGGTCGCTAATCAACTAATTGATTATAGACATGCAAAGGTTGTCAATCCTAATTATGTAATAAAGCAATAGGATAATATTAATTGAATAAACATTGGGAATTCAAAATATAAATTAAGACATTAAAAGGTCTCTAATCAAGCAAGATCCACCTAAGACCCTAGAAAAGGAATTTAGCTATCCATAGTGTTCAAGAACATTGGATTAAAATATAAAGTCATGAATTACAGAATATAAAAATAACCCGGAGATTGAGTAAATTCTGATCCTGTAACCAGTCTCTGTATTCTGCTCCGAAGCTCTCTCACGGTGTCAAGAAGGTACCCAAAACTTCACTCTCCCCCTCGTATGCGTTACTGTTGCCGTCCTCCAATTGTGATGTTGTAGTCTACCCCTTGGTTTGTGTTGTGCCGTCTTTTTTAGTGTCAGTGCGGCTCTCCCCTGATTTCTTATTGCCCAAGCCTTTTATAATTTGATGCCTTAGGGTTATTATGTTTCCCCTTGCCGAAGAAACCTTTCTTTTTGATTATTGTTCCCACCAGCATTTTGGGCTTTCCTTCTTTCAATTCCAATTGACCCATGTGCCATGTGCCATGTGCCTTGTGCCTTGCTTCGTATATCCAACGCCCTTCTTTTGCATACAAGCGCGCGCACATATATATAGCTCTAATTTGGATTATTATCCTTTTTTATATTATTTTTCTTTCTGCAAAATAAAGAGCAAATTTAAGTCAATGATTTATATAACTAATAATAATTGCTCTAAAATGATCCAAAAATGTATCTAAAAATACACTAAATTGGAGTTTATCAACTCCCCCACACTTAACTTTTGCTTGTCCTCAAGCAAATTTTCTGGCTAAACAAAATTTTAAAATGAGTAATAGAGAGCCAAATAAGAGACCCAAAATTAGAAGCACAATGATAGACAGTATATAATATATCACATATGAGGTGTTAAAAGGTTGCCCAATTAGAGGCTCAAGTCCCTGAAGAATACATTTCTGTGAACAAAGGCACTCGCTCACAATCTCTCTAAGTGTTTAGGGACTAGTGAAAATATGCACTCAACTTTCAACAAAATGCACATTACCATAAGCTTGTAATTTGACCAAATCTCCACTAAATAGTTCACATGCATGCAAAAGATGGGGTTTCGTGGGTTGTAATGGGGCTAGGGTGAATTCATGCAGGGTAAGAAATAAGAAAGAAGGGATAATCAAAGGGCTAAAAATGCAAGAAGCAAATAGTAACCTTTGAAACAAAATATGGAGCTCCATTCTATTCCAAACTCCAAACTAATTTCTCTTCCATTTCTTCATTCTCTTTTATTTTTTTATTTTTTTTATTGAGTCGACTCTTTTTGATTTGTTTTTCTTTCTCTTGAGTAGACTCTTTTTTTTTTGTTGGATTTGCCCTTTGGCTCTTTCTTTCTTTTGATGTGCCCTTTGGCTCTTTCTTGAGTACACAAATTCAATTCCTTTTTTTTGGCACAAATTTTTGTAAGAACATGATTCACTTTTTTTTCTTCATCCCGACAAGATAGACAACTAATATTATGGGAAGGAATTTCAGTCCTGACAAGATAGACAACTAATATTATGGGAAGGAATTTCAGTCCTGACAACATAGACAGCTAAGATATAGGACGAAATTGTAATTTTCAATAGTTGCTCGACATTCAATTTCAAATGGTTACCACAAACTAAAAAGAAAAAATTATATCTGGGTACCAAAGAAAAATTATAACAAATAGGCTCAAAGGGGGCAACTAAGGGATAAATTCATCAAACAACTCTGAGGCCAGAAAAATACCTAAATCCCCAAATCTTTTTACATGATGCAAATCAATTTTCGCCTTAAAACGGTCAAAAGACAAATTCTAGAATGTAGCAAATTGGGAAACACACTCATAGAAAGAAAAAAGGGGTAAAAATTTATGATTTAGTATCAATCCCCTTATGAAGGCTCAGATCTCACATTTAGAAGCTAGTTCACAAAAAGTACTCAAGAGGGACAAATGCTAATTATCAGCTTCCTAAGGACATCCTCACAGTTACAATTAAGCACAAGTCTGTCAAGTAAATTAATTATGAGATCCCCTAAAGGCAAAATCTCTATTCTT
This sequence comes from Astragalus glycyphyllos, assembly GCA_963573325.1. Lineage (NCBI taxonomy): Eukaryota > Viridiplantae > Streptophyta > Magnoliopsida > Fabales > Fabaceae > Astragalus > Astragalus glycyphyllos. The sequence continues at coordinate 105,616,941 of OY754307.1, forward strand.
TTTTTCAATTTAAGCATAGTTTATGCAAAACAAGCCAGAAAAAATGCTATCAACATTTACGGTGGGTATGTGCATTAATAGAGATCAAGTGACAAAAATAACTATCCTCCCCCACACTAGCATGAAGCATGGTCCTCAATGCAAAATGATCAAATAGAAACAAAAGAAAGTAAATGAGAGAGAGAGAGTAAGTAAGAGTGACTTCCCTGAGAGAGCTTGCAAAATGAGCTAATTCCTAAAAAAACAAAACAAAATAAAAATAAGAGGAAATAAAACACAGGTTGCTTCCTGCGAAGCGCTTGTTTAACGTCCCGAGCCTGACGGTCCTAGGGTCAATCCTTGAGAGCAGTGACATAGCTCGCTTGGAGTAACCCTTCCTCAAAATGCTTCACACGCTGGCCATTGACTTTAAAAGTGGTACCATCTTCATGAGATACCTCAAGAACTCCATAAGGAAAAACTTGAGTAATAGTGTAGGGTCCATACCACCTTGAGCGCAACTTTCCTGGAAAAAGACGTAAACTCGAGTTATAAATTAAAACTTTCTCACCAACATGGAATTCACGCTGCTGGATGCGCTTATCATGCCACTTTTTAGTCCGCTCCTTATATAACTTGGCATTCTCATAAGCTCCCAGACGGAGCTCATCCAATTCATCGAGCTGCAGCAACCTATTTTCACCTGTAAGCTGAGCATCAAAGTTTAGAAATTTTAAAGCCCAAAGTGCTTTATGCTCTAATTCAACAGGAAAATGACATGCTTTTCCAAAAACAAGACGGTAAGGAGACATCCCAATGGGAGTTTTAAAAGCAGTTCTATAGGCCCATAGTGCATCATCAAGTTTCAAAGACCAGTCTTTTCTTGATGCACTAACTGTCTTCTCTAAAATCCTTTTCAGCTCTCTGTTTGAAATTTCAACTTGCCCACTAGTTTGTGGGTGGTAAGGAGTTGCTACCTTATGAGTGACACCATATTTGCTCAAAAGATTTTCAAATTGTTTATTACAAAAATGAGTGCCACCATCACTAATAATGGCTCGAGGAGTGCCAAATCTGGAAAAAATATTTTTCTTTAAAAATTTCACCACCACCCGAGCATCATTAGTGGGTAAGGCTACAGCTTCCACCCACTTAGACACATAATCTACCGCAACAAGAATATATTGATTTGAAAAAGATTTAGGGAAGGGCCCCATAAAGTCAATACCCCATACATCAAATATCTCACAAACCAAAATATTGTTTAGAGGCATCTCTTGACGCCTAGAAATATTGCCACTCCTTTGACAACTATCACAAGCTTTCACAAAATCATGAGCATCTTTAAATATAGTAGGCCAATAAAAACCACATTGCAAAACTTTTTATGCAGTTCTATTTGGGCCAAAGTGGCCACCTACCTCTTTAGAGTGACAATGCTCAAGGATAGAAGTTACCTCATCCATAGGCACACAATGCCTAATTACCTTATCTCCACAAACTTTAAATAGGTAAGGGTCATCCCACAAGTAGTGTCTAGCATCAGAAATTAATTTCTTCTTTTGTTGAAAGGAAAAATCAGGGGGAACAACCTTACCCACCAAGTAGTTGACAATATCCGCAAACCAAGGAATAGTAGAAATAGCTAAAAGTCTCTCATCAGGGAAAACCTCCTTGATCTCCCCATCATTTGAGGCCTGCATCACACTATGTTCAAGCCTTGAGAGGTGGTCCGCTACAAAGTTCTCTGAGCCTTTCTTGTCTCTAATCTCCAAGTCAAACTCTTGTAGCAACAAAATCCACCTGATTAACCTGGGTTTTGCATCCTGTTTTCCAAGAAAATATCTAATAGCAGCATGATCAGTATAAACAATAACTTTAGAAAGAACAAGGTAATGACGGAACTTATCAAATGCAAATACTACAGCTAGCAACTCTTTCTCTGTGGTAGTATAATTTCTTTGAGCATCATCAAGAGTGCGACTAGCATAGTAAATGGTATAGAATACCTTATTCTTTCTTTGCCCCAAAACAGCCCCCACAGCAGTATCGCTAGCATCACACATAATTTCAAAAGGAAGCGACCAATCAGGGGCAACAACAATAGGGGCACTAATTAATTTTTCCTTTAAACATTTAAAAGCCTTTAAACAAGTGTCAGAAAAATCAAAAGTGGCCTCCTTAACCAAGAGGTCAGTCATAGGCTTTGCAATTTTTGAGAAGTTTTTAATAAACCGTCTGTAGAAGCCAGCGTGGCCTAGAAAACTACGAACCCCCTTAACAAAATTGGGTGGGGGCAACTTTGCAATTACCTCAACATTTGCAGGATCAACTTCAATGCCTCTAGTGGATACCTTGTTGTTGGACTATATGATAACCTTAGAGGGGGGGTGAATAAGGTTATATGCTAAAAATGACTTCTTTTGGATTTTCGAAAAGTTAACGATGCAAGTTTAAATCAAATGCGGAAAAGGGGATTTAAACTATATGCAACAACTTATGCAAACTATGACAATGGCAGAAGCAATTATAATTATAACGATAATCAAATATGCGCGTGATAATAGCAAATGCGACGACAGTTAACAATTATAAAAGATAAGCAATATAAAGATAAGGGAAAGGAGTACACCGTGATTTTTACGAGGTTCGGGATAAAAGCCCTACGTCCTCGGCCTCCGGCTTTGCTACCTTTGGACTTGATAATAACCACTATATGAGAAGATACTTCTTCAACGTCTTACAAGCAAGCAACTTCGATATAGCTACCACACCAATCTCAATTTTCCCCAAATTGAGAACCCAAGCTCCCCGCTAAGGATTTCGCTACAATTCAATCTCCCCGATTGAATTACCCAAGAAAACTTCCCAGGATTTCACAACAACCAAGTATTAGATGATTACAAAATGAAAGCTAGGATCCAATCACTCAAGCAGTATAACAAGATGTAGTTGAGAGAGATGAGAGATTTGAAACCCTAGATGAAGAACGTGAAGAAAGAATGTGACGGTGAGTGTTTGCGTTCTTTTCTTTTTTTGATTTGTGTATTGTGTGTATTTAATCGTGAAAACCCAATCCTATTTATAGGGATTGTAAAAATATGACCGTTGAAGAACTTTTTAACACAATTGATGATAAGTGAAGAATCGATTGATTGCTTAAAAGAAGTAAGTTGAAAATCGATTTTACTCTTTAAAATATAAGTTGGAAATCGATTTCTTACTTAAAAGAAGTAAGAGAGAAATCGATTGCTAGCTTCAAAAACAAGTTGTGCTTACAAAAAAAATAAGTGGAGAATCGATTCCTTACTTAAAAGAAGTAAGATGGAAATCGATTTTGAGCTTCCCAAATGAGTTATAAAATCGATTCCTTGCTTCCCAAACTAAGTTATCAATCGATTGTTTTCTTTCCAAAACAAATTCTTTTCTAAAACCAATCTAATATAGAAATCGATTATTGGCTTTAAAAGAATAGAAGGGAAATCGATTTTTGGCTTCCTAAACAAGTTATAAAATCGATTCCTTGCTTAAAATACACAAAGTCATCAATCGATTGTTTTCTTTCCAAAACAAGTTCTTTCAAAAACCAAATTAGATGTGGGAAATCGATTGTTGGCTTTTAAAGGAAGGAGGAAATCGATTTCTTGCTTCCAAGGCAAGAGGGAAATCGATTCTTGGCTTTAGAAATAAGTGGGAATCGATTTCTAGCTTTATGTACCAAATCAAGAATCGATTCTTTACTTCAAAAACAAATTCTTTTTAAAACACTAACTCATGAATCTATTTTCTTAAAAAAAACAAACTCAAACTATTTCTTTAAAAACACTTTGTGCCTAACCTAATTAAACATGGTTTTATATAAAATATTTTTCCAAGACAATTCAATTTTAAAAGATCATCTCTCAATTACAAAAGTTATAAAGCAGAAGTGACGGGATCTTACACGCGTCCTATGCAAAACAATATAACACATAAGTCTTGAATGCTTGAGTAGCTTCTCCTTCGAGCTTCTACACTTTAAATATCATGTCAAGCGCTTTGGTTCAGCCCTGTGCTTTGGTTCAACTATAACCATTAGTAAACAGATTGTAATTTGTTATCATTCAAAACAAAGAGTGTTTGACCTTGGTTCAACAAACTCCCCCTTTTTGATGATAACAAATTACCTTATGCATAGGGAGGCGATAAACAAGAAATAACAGCTTAAGCTCCCCCTAAGCATAAGCATCAAGAAAATAAACAACTTACACGCAAGAGAACCAAACATAGTGAGTTAAATAAACAAACATCAAGAAAACATCAAGACTTTCTCCCCCTTTGTTTTCATCAAAAAGGAGGGAATACAAGCACATAATCACATAGCATATAATATAACAAGCACATAGCACCTCAAAAATACATCACATAATCACAGGCTGGCAAAATCAAGCATACCGAGCTCTCTCCGGATCTTACAAAATTGAGCTTCGGCTAGTGGTTTCGTGAAGATGTCCGCTAGTTGGTCATCGGTGCCTACAAAGTTTAATGCTATGCTCCCCCTAGAAACATGGTCTCTAATGAAATGATGCCTTATGTCTATATGCTTAGTTCTAGAGTGTTGGATGGGGTTCTTAGCAAACGGGTTAGTCTCATCAAAAGAAACAGGTATTGATTCTTGCATACATTTATAAATTTTATTGTAAACAATATATGCTATACTATGACTTGAATAACCCATAAAGATACCTTTAGTTGATTTTGCATCAAACTTACCCAACTTGTCCTTTGTGTTGAGAATGTAGCACTTACTTCCAAAAACCTTGAAGTATGAAATATTTGGAGCTCTACCATTCCACAACTCGTATGGCATCTTGTTAAGAGATGGCCTCAGGTATACCCGGTTGAGCACATGGCATGCTGTATCAACTGCATGTCCCCATAAATACGTGGGAAGGTTGTGCTCATTCAGTATTGTTCTACTCATCTCTTGTATGGTTCTGTTCTTCCTTTCCACCACACCGTTTTGTTGAGGAGTCCTTGGAGCTGAAAAGTTGTGATGAACACCATACTTTTCACACCAAGTCTTGAATGATGAATTTTCGTACTCTCCTCCATGATCACTTCTAATTTCCTTGATGGCTAAGCTTTTCTCATTCTGTAACTTTCTGCACAGCTTAGCAAACTCATTAAAAGCATCACTTTTATTTGCAAGTAGAATGACCCAAGTATACCTAGAATAATCATCTACAATCACGAAGACATACTTGGCCCCTCCTAGACTTACAACATCAATCTCACCAAATAAATCAAGATGGAGCAATTCAAGCACATTGTTAGTGGAAATAACAGGTTTTGAATTGAAGGAAGTTTTATGCAACTTACCTAGCTGACATGCATCACATAATTGACCCTTTTCATACTTTAGCTTGGGTAGACCTCTAACATGCTCATTCTTACACAACTTAGATAAAAGTTCTATACTAGCATGTCCTAGATGTCTATGCCACAGATTCACATCATCAAGCAAGGAAGGCATGCATACAATATCATCACTCACATTGTCAAAATCAACATAATACACATTGTTTTCTCGAAAGCCAGTAATATAAAGTTTAGAAGTCCTATGAGCAATAACACATTTATCAACAGAAAAATACACATCAAAATCACTATCACATAATTGACTAACACTTAGCAAGTTAAATTTTACACCATCAACTAGTAAAGCATTTTTAATTTTGATTGTGTTTTCCTTACCCACACAACCTTTACCTATTACTTGAGCAGATTCATTGTTGGCAAACTTCACAGATCCACTCGCCTTGTTGCTCAACTTCAAGAATAGTAAGGCATCACCAGTCATATGCCTCGAGCATCCACTGTCAACCATCCACACATTTTTCTTCTTGGATGACTGACCAACCTGCAAAAGGAACACTAACAACTAGTACGAGGTACCCAAATTTGATTGGGTCCTTGGGGGTTAGTCTTCAGGGGGTTTGTTTTCACAATCCACCTTGGTTTCTTACAAGCAGGTATAAGGGTACCAAGCTCACACAATCTACGAATAGGGCATCTATGAGAGCTATGATTCCCTTTCTGACAATAAGTGCAAGAGAAAATAGTAGGCGTCTTACTTGAAGTGGCAGCTACAAAAATCACTTTCTTTTTCAAATCAGAGGAGGTGGAATTACCTTCATACCCAATACCTCTCCTATCAACATATTCATGTTGCGAGTGAAGTAACTTGGTTAAGATCTTTTCACCAACCTCAAACTTTTTTAAGGATTCTTTCAAATTTTCATTTTCAACCTTGACTTTTCCAAAATTTTGTTTAAGCTCAAGAAGCTCAAGGTTGAAAGGTTTAGTTTTATGTAGCTCATTCTTCAACTTAGCTACTTCCTTCTCAAGAGTCTCAATTTGAGTGAGCATGCTTTTGTTGCTCTTTCTCAAATCCTTAGATTTTATCAAAAGAGTTTCATGTTCATTATAAAGAGCGTCAAAAGCCTCACTCAAGTCTTGACTACTACACGCATCATCAAATAAGTCATCATGTTCAAGTGAATCAGAAAAACTATGGTTAGCAATGATTACCTTAGGGGTGTCATTTGCCATAAGACAAACAACATTTGCAACCTCCTCTTCTTCATCTGTTTCACCCTCAGTGTCAATATCGTCCCATGTAGCCTTCATGACTTTCTTTTGTGGGTACTTGGACTTTAGCTTTGGACAATTCACCTTGAGATGACCCGGTTTGTTGCATTCAAAACATTTTGGTTGATCATCTCTTTTCTCATAACTATCTCCTTTGTTGTACCCATATTTCTTTGAATAGTCATCCTTCCCAAACTTGTTGAATCTCATGAACTTTTTGAATTTCTTGGCCAACATAGGCATGTCTTCATCATCGGATTCTTCATCAGAGTCAACCTCTTTCCTTGCCATCTTAGGAGTCTTGGCAGCCGCAAGAGCAAGAGACTTCCTTTCTTTGACCGCTTCTTTTCTTGAGTCTTCTTAGCGGCCAACACCACCTCAAATGCAAGAAGTGACCCAATCAAGTCTTCTTGAGGTAAAGTGCCAATATCTTTGGCTTCAGTGATAGCACAAGTCTTGGGAAAGAACTCACTAGTCAAGGATGCAAGAATCTTCCCATTCAAATCCTTCGTTGAATACTTCTTCCCAAGTGCTCTCAAGTTATTCACTATCAAGTTCAATCTCTGGTGCATAGCTGCAACAGATTCACCTTCCTTCATCTTGAATGCTTCATACTCAGAAGTGAGAACTCTAATCTTTGTATCCTTCACTTGACTCGTACCAACATGTGTTGCTTCTAGACAGTCCCAAATTTCCTTTGCTGTCTGACATCCTTTCACCCTTCCATATTCTTCTTCACATAGAGATAGGTGAAGAATATTCATTGCTTTGGCATTGAGAGATATTTTTTCTAGCTCAGACTTTCTCAGCTCACTCAAGTCAATGGCATAAATATCTTCAATAGGAACTTCCTCAGCTGTACCAGTGGCTTGAGATTTGGTAGTATCTCCCTCAGCAGCAACACCAGGTTTAGTAATCTTGATTCTCATAGGCGTGAGTGGTCCATCAACAATGATCCTCCATAAAGTGAAATCTATAGCCTGCACATGACATTTCATTCGACTACTCCAATAGTCATAGTTAGTCCCATCGAACAGGGGTGGCCTATTGAAGGACATCCCCTCTTTCATAAATGAACCCATAATCAAAAATTGCGAGATGTTAAGCTCTATATGCAATTTCTAGCTACTGATAGCAATTGTTGGACTATATGATAACCTTAGAGGGGGGGTGAATAAGGTTATATGCTAAAAATGACTTCTTTTGGATTTTCGAAAAGTTAACGATGCAAGTTTAAATCAAATGCGGAAAAGGGGATTTAAACTATATGCAACAACTGATGCAAACTATGACAATGGCAGAAGCAATTATAATTATAACGATAATCAAATATGCGCGTGATAATAGCAAATGCGACGACAGTTAACAATTATAAAAGATAAGCAATATAAAGATAAGGGAAAGGAGTACACCGTGATTTTTACGAGGTTCGGGATAAAAGCCCTACGTCCTCGGCCTCCGGCTTTGCTACCTTTGGACTTGATAATAACCACTATATGAGAAGATACTTCTTCAACGTCTTACAAGCAAGCAACTTCGATATAGCTACCACACCAATCTCAATTTTCCCCAAATTGAGAACCCAAGCTCCCCGCTAAGGATTTCGCTACAATTCAATCTCCCCGATTGAATTACCCAAGAAAACTTCCCAGGATTTCACAACAACCAAGTATTAGATGATTACAAAATGAAAGCTAGGATCCAATCACTCAAGCAGTATAACAAGATGTAGTTGAGAGAGATGAGAGATTTGAAACCCTAGATGAAGAACGTGAAGAAAGAATGTGACGGTGAGTGTTTGCGTTCTTTTCTTTTTTTGATTTGTGTATTGTGTGTATTTAATCGTGAAAACCCAATCCTATTTATAGGGATTGTAAAAATATGACCGTTGAAGAACTTTTTAACACAATTGATGATAAGTGAAGAATCGATTGATTGCTTAAAAGAAGTAAGTTGAAAATCGATTTTACTCTTTAAAATATAAGTTGGAAATCGATTTCTTACTTAAAAGAAGTAAGAGAGAAATCGATTGCTAGCTTCAAAAACAAGTTGTGCTTACAAAAAAAATAAGTGGAGAATCGATTCCTTACTTAAAAGAAGTAAGATGGAAATCGATTTTGAGCTTCCCAAATGAGTTATAAAATCGATTCCTTGCTTCCCAAACTAAGTTATCAATCGATTGTTTTCTTTCCAAAACAAATTCTTTTCTAAAACCAATCTAATATAGAAATCGATTATTGGCTTTAAAAGAATAGAAGGGAAATCGATTTTTGGCTTCCTAAACAAGTTATAAAATCGATTCCTTGCTTAAAATACACAAAGTCATCAATCGATTGTTTTCTTTCCAAAACAAGTTCTTTCAAAAACCAAATTAGATGTGGGAAATCGATTGTTGGCTTTTAAAGGAAGGAGGAAATCGATTTCTTGCTTCCAAGGCAAGAGGGAAATCGATTCTTGGCTTTAGAAATAAGTGGGAATCGATTTCTAGCTTTATGTACCAAATCAAGAATCGATTCTTTACTTCAAAAACAAATTCTTTTTAAAACAATAACTCATGAATCTATTTTCTTAAAAAAAACAAACTCAAACTATTTCTTTAAAAACACTTTGTGCCTAACCTAATTAAACATGGTTTTATATAAAATATTTTTCCAAGACAGTTCAATTTTAAAAGATCATCTCTCAATTACAAAAGTTATAAAGCAGAAGTGACGGGATCTTACACGCGTCCTATGCAAAACAATATAACACATAAGTCTTGAATGCTTGAGTAGCTTCTCCTTCGAGCTTCTACACTTTAAATATCATGTCAAGCGCTTTGGTTCAGCCCTGTGCTTTGGTTCAACTATAACCATTAGTAAACAGATTGTAATTTGTTATCATTCAAAACAAAGAGTGTTTGACCTTGGTTCAACACTTGTGTCCCAAAATAATTCAATTTTGCACCATAAACTGACATTTCTCCCAATTGAGCACTAAATTAGTATCCCTGCATCTTTGCAACATTGAATTCAAGTTATGTAAACAATCCTCATAAGAGGATCCAAAAACAGTAAAATCATCCATGAATATCTCAATGCATTTTTCAACAAAGTCAGAGAAAATAGCCATCATGCATCTTTGGAAAGTGGCAGGGGCATTACATAAACCGAATGACATCCTTTTATATGCAAATGTTCCATATGGGCAAGTAAAAGTAGTTTTTTCTTGATCTTCGGAAGCCATTGGTATTTGCAAATAACCGGAATATCCATCCAAACAACAATAATAATCATGACCTGCCACTCTCTCAAGCATTTCATCAATAAAGGGAAGGGGGAAGTGATCCTTTCGGGTGGCATCATTTAATTTTCGATAATCAATGCACATACGCCACCCGGTTGTTTTTCTAACTACAATTAATTCATTTTTATCATTTTCCATTACAGTAATACCTCCCTTTTTAGGAACACATTGAACGGGACTTACCCACTTACTATCAGAGATAGGATAGATGATACCTGCATCAAGAAGCTTAATCACTTCCTTTTTGACCACCTCTTTCATGTTAGGATTGAGGCGGCGTTGAGGTAGTGCCCGAGGTTGATAATCATCCTCCATATATATCTTGTGAGTGCAAATTGAGGTGCTAATGCCTTTTATATCATGAATAGACCAACCAAAGGCCTCTTTGTTGGCTCTTAGTACCCTCAAAAGCTTATCCTCCATGGTGTCTGTCAAATCTGCAGAAATAATCACAGGCAAAGAGGAAGGGGGTTGCAAGAAAGCATATTTTACATTTGAAGGAAGAGGTTTTAATTCAAGCTCAGGAGCCTCTTCAATTGAAGGTTTGGGCTTTGGAGTATCACCCCATTCCAATTCCTCAAATCTATGATTACTCCAATTTTTCTGAGGGTGGTGAGCTTGCAAAAACATTAAGAACTCTTCTTCCTCACCACCCTGCAACATGCCAAGTCCCTGCACAGTAAGTACTTTTTCTAGAGGATCCTGAATTCTAAACTCATCAAAAGTTTCGGAGGTAACCACATCATTAATATCCTTAGCTTGAATAAAATTACAAGAAGCAAATGATGAGGGATTTTTTAATGAGTTCAAAACTTGAAATACAACTTCCTCATCTCCAAATCTCAAAGTCAATCTTCCCTGTTGTACATCAATTAAACTTTTACCTGTAGCTAAGAAAGGACGCCCCAAATAATTCGGACTTCCTTATCTTCTTCAATATCCAAAACAACAAAATCAGCGGGAAAAATAAACTTATCAACCTTGACTAAAACATCTTCCACCACTCCACGGGGGTGGGCAATGGATCTATCAGCTAGGTGCAAAGTGATGTTAGTAGGGTGGGGTTCCTGCAAACCAAGCTTTCTAAAAACAGAAAAAGGCATCAAATTTATACTTGCTCCTAAATCACATAAAGCTTTTTCAAAATGAGTGTTACCAATGGTACAAGGGATAGTAAAACTACCTGGATCTTTAAGCTTAGGTGGTAACTTTTTTAGAAGTATAGCTGAACATTCCTCATTAAGGCTAACTGTCTCAAAGCCTTCTAACTTCCTCTTATTGGAAATAATTTCTTTTAAAAATTTGGCATATTTAGGCATTTGAGCAATAGCTTCAGCAAAAGGAATGTTGATATGCAATTTTCTAAATATTTCAAGAAATTTAGCAAACTGCTTATCATGCTGCTCACTTTTAAGTCTTTCAGGATAAGGAACATTTACCTTTGCTTGCTTATATTTTTCCCTTTCCTTTTTGCTTTCCTCAGAAGTGCTCCCATCAGTAGAAGCTTGTATTTCTTTCTCGGGCGCCTGCCCATCTTGATTGTTTTCTTGAACCAGCTCCTTGCCACTCCTAAGAGTGACAGCCTTGCAATGCTCACTTCTTGGATTAGGCTCAGTTTGGGTAGGCAGTGAGCCTTGAGGCCTTTGAGACAACACAGTAACAAGATTTGAGATTTGGCCCTCCAAGCTTCCAAATTTCTTCTCCAATGTTTCAAATTTTCCATTTGTCTGCTCCATAAACCTTGCCAACACATCATTGGTATCTAACTTCTTCTCCTCTTGCCTTTTCACATGTGGAGGCTTGTAGGAGTTTGAGCTTTGCTCCTTTTGTTGTCCTCCCCAAGAGAAATTGGGGTGATTTCTCCAACCTGAATTGTAAGTGTTTGAATAAGGATCATTTTGGCCTCGGTTAGAATTCTGAACATAATTAGCATCCTCAGTTGAAGCAGATGGTCGACCCTGTGCTTTTATTAAATCTTCAATAGATTGTAACTTGTCATCAGTCCTGTCCATGTAATTGGCTAGGACACCCATGCATGGATGTCCAACCTTTTCCAGGTATCTAACTAAAGAATCTTGCATACCAGGCCTTAACTCACTTTTCTTCTGACCAAGATAGTTGACTTCTTCAGCGAGGCCTCCCCAGATATTATTTGTTATGTCACTAGTGGAGGTAACTACGGGAGTAGATTGAGCTTGTACCTTCATCAAAGATTGAACCTGTTTAGAGAGAGCTTCAAGCTTTATATTAACACTAGTGTCATCGTCAACCTTGTACATCCCTGCTGATTTCTTAATGTGTCTATCACTAGTCTCTCATTGGGCATTATCGGCTGCTATCTCTGCAATTAAATCATACACTGTCGCAGGTTCTCCATTCATTAGAGAGCCATCGCAAGCCATATTAATAATTCCCCTATTTTGAGAAGATAGTCCGTTAAAAAATATTCAAGCAATTGCCACTTCTCAAATCCATGATGTGGACAACTTCAGAGTAAGTCTTGAATTTATTTTTGATTAAAGGTAGCATACTATGCGTTGTACAACATTGCAAGCTTGAGTTTTAAAAAATGCTTTGGAATTAGTGTTTGAAATTTAGGCACGTAAAAATGTTCTTTTTGAATGCTGACTACATTCTATTAAATTAGTTTACTTTTATTGTTGGATGCTCAATAGGCACTTAACTCATTTTAATTAGTTGATACTATGTCTTGGGTAGAGTGGTTTGTGGAATCACATTCTTTGTTATTTTAAGTTGTTGCTTTGCTTAACATGCTGTAATATTCTAATCACTATAAGTAATAATTTCCTTTTACCTAAATGCTACAACTATTGATTTTTATTGTGTGTAATTAGATGTAATATGGTTTCAAATGTTAACTACATTCTTATGTTATTTATTTAATTGTTTTGTTCTATGTGTCAAATTTCCCTCGACATACAATACTGTGAACTTTGTATTTTCGCTAATTGTTTCATAACTTCCATATATATAGTCTATACCTGTAAACTCTAATTATGTGATTATTTTTTTTGCAATCATTGTGCACTTTGTAAACTTTGTGGTGAAACTATTAGACTTGTTGTGAGCTCTACATGAATTATTGATATGGTTGTTCTAGTTTGTGCTTGTGGTGCTAATAAGTTTCAAATTGGTTAAGATTGTGAATAATAGAACAATGATGTTGTCATAGGAAGCTAACCAAACCATTAGTAGACTATTAGTGCGCTCTGATATTTTCTGTTATTATTTATAGGTATATGCCCCCTCAGATTCCCATCCCATATAGTCCTTACGTAATAGTTGTGATGTTAAGACTTAAGTTGATATCTTAGGAGTGAGCCTAATGAAGAAACTGTAAAGATAAATGAGGGAGGTAGAATACGAGTAATGCTTATAGCTACAAGTTCGATTATCAGAGTAGCGCAGCGGAATCATGACATGCTATAAGAAGGAACTTTAATAGAGCTTGAGGGCGATAATGTGGTACCAACATGTTTACGCTCAAGCCCCTATCAAGGATCCTTACAAAACCCCTAGAGAATATGTTTGGTTGTTATTTCTTGGGTTACCTGGCTGACGAGTAGGAGGGACGGCCGCCCAATCACTTACCGCCGGTAAACAAAGCAATAGCGATCAACATGATAGATAACACATTGTCAAAGAAAAAAATTGATAGATAACACTAGTTGTCTAGATGACTTTAGTTTGTTAGTGGATCTTAGAAACCCATATAAGATTAGTTAGCGTACCATATAGATCTATCAACATCTATTTGAACTCTAAAGTTAGATACTGAGTATAGAATTAAGGAAATACGTACCACCCTTAGGAAGTTTAGAACATCTAGTTGGAGAATTACGTTCGTTCGCCTATTAGCACTTGTTGGAATTTCGAGGACGAAATTCTTTTAAGGGGGAGAGAATTGTAACACCCCTTCTTATTTATTAATTTTGTGCATATATTCGTAATGGTGTCATAATTTTGTGTGTGTCTATTCTACATTTAGAATATATGTTGGTGATATATTATTTGTTATTTTTACTAAGTAGTAGCTTTAAATTATCGAAGTATTATTTTAAGATAATTATTTATTTAGTTATGAGGATTGTGAGTTAGTGTTTAATTGTTTATTTTTAATAATGAAAACTTGCTGTCTGCACCCCCCTACTTTTCTTTATTTTAATTTTTTAGAATCCTTAACTGTTGATTGTCATCAACCTTGCCAACCGTTCTCCCATAACCAAACTCAGCGAACAACCAAACCCTTAACTCCCTCATTCTTTGATTTCGTTCTCTCTCCTTAGGCAACCATTTGGTCTCAAATTTCACTACCCAACTCAAAATCATCTTCTGAATTCGATTCTAACACCTGTTTCGTCAAAGGAAGCACCGTTTATCGCGTATTTTCACTCTGGGCGGACTGTATTTCGAGCTTTCCGACCACCACAGTCCCCGGTTGAAAAAAGGACGTCGTTTTCGGATTCTACTCGTCGAAACCTTTGGGAAGAACCGGTCTCTTTTTCGTTTCGGTGAAGTTGACGTCGGACCCCTTTTTCGGTGAGACAGTTACCGTAATTCAGTTTTTGTTTCTTTAAACTTCGTTTCAGTTTTAGAAATTTCAGAAATAATCTGTTTATAATTACTATTGTTTTTGTCCAGTCATATCTCACTCTCTATACAACCTGTGGATTTTTCTTTGTGCCCGTTGAGTGTTGAACCGTCGCTACAGGCAGACTTCCTTGTTCTTGTTGATTTCACAGAGTACTTTTATCAAGGTAAGGGGGTAGTTTGACTCTTTAGTAGTGAGTGGGTGAGAATATGAGCAATAGGGATGTCCCATGATCCCTGAATTTCGCGCAGCCTTAAGCGAATTAGTACCATTGCCATTGTAATGGGAAAAGTTACTACTAGTGATATTTATGAACCTAAATGATTGTTCAAAAAAAAGAATGATAGTGTTGTTGTTGCTGGTGTTCTTGTTTAAGTTTTTGTCTTTTTGCTGTTAAGTAGTATTACACTAGATGCTAAAGTTGTTAAGTTGTTAGTATTGTTATTGTTGTTGATGATATTCTGGTTGCACCTGTTGTTGTATCATTGTTGTTGTTGTTGTTGTTCTTGTTAAATAGTGTATCATTAGATACTAAAGTTGTTGAGTTATTGTTGTTGCCGATGTTAAGTTGTTAATTAGTCGTTGTTGTTGTTGATTATGATGATGTTAAGTGGTAAAGTTCTGGTCGTTGTTGCTGGTGGTTGAAGTTGTTGCTGCTGTTATTTTGATGTTAAGTTGCTGTTGTTGCTATTGATGTTAAGTTGCTAAATTGTTGTTGTTGCTGTTGATGATGTAATTTGTTAAGTTGTTTGATTTTCGGGTTAAATAGTATTCCACTAGATACTAAATTGCTAAATTGTTGTTAAATAGTATTATACCTTATACCAAAGTTGTCAAATGGTTGTTGTTGTTGTTCAATATTACTTTTACTAAAGTGCTTAAGCTGTTGCTGTTGTTGTTAGACACCACATTTGAATAGGTTCATGCATCATGGTGTCCACATTGTCGTTGTTATTGTTGTTTCGGTTGTTGTTGATGTCGTTGTTGTCGTTGTTAAGGGGGTGTTATTGGGCAAGGTATCCCGTTCGAGCATGATATCTCGGTCCCGTTTGTGTCGTTGTTGTTGTTGGTGTTAGTAGGGCGTTATCGGGCAAGGTATCCCGTTCGAGCATGGTATCTCGGTCCTGTTTGTGTTGTCGTTGTTGTTAGTAGGGCGTTATCGGGCAAGGTATCCCGTTCGAGCATGGTATCTCGGTCCTGTTTGTGTTGTCGTTGTTGTTAGTAGAGCGTTATCGGGCAAGGTATCCCGTTCGGGCATGGTATCCCGGTCCTGTTGTTGATGAGGTATTACGGACAAGGTATTCCGAAACGGGCAAGGTATCCCGGCCTCGTTGTAGATTGGTCCACCTGCATGTAGTTACGGTCTCTGTAAATACACTTTTACATGGTGGTGCGTTTAGTTGTGGTTAATATCATATGTTCTCATAAACGTTGCCTGTGATGCTTTGTTATTTTATTAAAGTTGTTGTTACAAAGTGTATTGCTTCTCTATCTCTCCTACGATGAATGCTACTTGAGTGTATGATGACTAACCCATTTGTTGTGGCTATACATACACCATTGTGTATGTATAGATGATGTACTTGCAGATGTTGACGTTGATGGAGCCGATGAGTGATTTTTGTTCTCGGAGTTATCCGCATTTAGAATTAGCTAGTTTATGTTTTGGAAGTTTATTTTCGGATGTGCTTTTATAAGGGTCAGCTCTGAACCGTTGTGACATCAGGGATTTGGATTATTTGTTTTAATTAGATGTTGATGCATTTATATTTTTTTGGATTTCCGCAAGTTTGTGAATGTGACAACTTTGCCTCGTTGAATCAAAGTTTTATTTCGGACAAAATTATGTTTGGTAGCTTTATTTATTTAAATTATTTTTTTTGTATCTATGCTATTAAAATGTCATGACGGGGTAGAGGGTGTCACAACTGTTGCCGTCCTCCAATTGTGATGTTGTAGTCTACCCCTTGGTTTGTGTTGTGCCGTCTTTTTTAGTGTCAGGTGCGGCTCTCCCCTGATTTCTTATTGCCCAAGCCTTTTATAATTTGATGCCTTAGGGTTATTATGTTTCCCCTTGCCGAAGAAACCTTTCTTTTTGATTATTGTTCCCACCAGCATTTTGGGCTTTCCTTCTTTCAATTCCAATTGACCCATGTGCCATGTGCCATGTGCCTTGTGCCTTGCTTCGTATATCCAACGCCCTTCTTTTGCATACAAGCGCGCGCACATATATATAGCTCTAATTTGGATTATTATCCTTTTTTATATTATTTTTCTTTCTGCAAAATAAAGAGCAAATTTAAGTCAATGATTTATATAATTAATAATAATTGCTCTAAAATGATCCAAAAATGTATCTAAAAATACACTAAATTGGAGTTTATCAAAAACCTAGAAAGAGATTCTTATTTCAAAATTTGCTGCACGTACCCGAGCTTGTCTCTCTTTTAACATCATCAGTAAATTTGGGGAGAGGGGATGCCCTGAGCCATGGTCCAAATGCTTGTTCTATCTCCTCAACATCACCGTAGCAATCACTATCCATGTCTTCCACCTCTTCATAGTCTTTTTGCTGGAGTCCAATCCTCCCAGATCCATAGCAGAAATTGGGCAGTCTCTCATACTTAAAACTGACCCACAGATCTCTACCTTGAAATTTCACCATCATTCCTAGTTTTAGCAGGTGCCGTAGGTCCACCGCAGCCTTGATTCTGAGGAACTTGCCCAAACGGGGAACATCCTTCATGTCCATGTCTTCATACGTACAAATGAAGTTTCCCAATTTCTTTGCTAGCGCTTCGGAATGACGTTTTAGAGGGAGGTCATAAACCCTAACCCAGAAGGCCACCTTAAACATCTCCATATCGAATGGTTGTTCATCCCAGATATTTTTGTGAGGGTGACAGTATTCCTATCGAAACTCCAAGGACAACTTTGGAGAACCCCTTCAGCTTCCTTCTTCGTCATGAATTGAAAGAGGAACAGGTTTTTATTCAGCTCTTGAATCTCCATAGGGTTTTTCAGGCGCCACGCTTGGAGAATGGTGCTTTTGAAGGCTCTAGGATTGAAGGGACTATCTATCCAGGTCTTTCTTACCAACGTGTGATTGAGCCCTTCATCTTTGAAAACCTTATTTTCATCAACAATGATTCCTTCGACCTCCTCCGTGGAGCGATGAATAGCATGACCCTTGTCCATGGTAACAACGAAAGAGCAACAGAGTATAGTAGAAAGGTATAGAACTAGACACGCTAGTGGAGAACCCACACAAGGAAAGGGATGAGCCAGAAAGGATCTGGGGAAGAGCCAGGAAGAACCTGGAGAAACACCACCATGTAACCCTAACAGACTAAGGTTAGGGGAAAAAACTTTTAAATTGTCAAAAGTATGGTTGGGGAGAGATTTTGATTCCTAACTAGCTTAGATGGGACCATCCCAAGTAGTAACCTGGCTTCAGGTTAGGACGGGTTCAGATTGACTCTCGGGTTACCAAACCCATTCCTAATACACGTGCACATATATTACTATATAATTATTACACTTATACTTGTGGATTGTGATAACTTAGTTAGACGTTAAACTCAAAAAAGTAGTTTGATGCTAAAATTATGCATTTTTAACAAAAGTCGGACACACATGAACATTACTTTTATAGAAGTTTAAGGAATTTATCTATTAAATTTCAATGTTAAATATAAAAAATGTAATTGAAGTAGTAACGACATTTCTAAAAATTATATTATTTGTATTTTAGGACAACCCGGTCCTGTCTTGATTAAACCCGACCTTTTAATTAACCCATAACTTATTGGGTTTGACCGTTTTAAGACAGGTTAGGGTCAATAAAATGACCCAATCAAAATTTGGAACCGGGTTAGGGTTAGTTATTACCTATCCTAACCCGTCTCATGCTCACCCCTATTCATAGGGATGGCAAAGCGGGCAAATCCCGGCGGGCCGACCCGCCAAACCGCCAAAAAAATGCGGGCCGGGCTAGGATATTGGGCCCGTTTACCCGTTGAGCCCGCCCCGCCAAAAGGGAAAAACCGCTGGCTAAAGACAAATACGGGGCAGGCATGCCCGCAAGCCCGCATTTTTTTTAAAAAAATACTTATTTTGGTTGCTTGATGGTTAATTCTAGTCACCAAGTAATCAAAATGCTTATTTTGGCTACTTGAAGGTTAAAACTTGAATTGTGGTTGATAGTTTAGGTGAAATTTCTTGATGGTTCTAGTTGTTTTATAGTTAATCTAGTAATTCCAATTGTTGGTTTTATGGTTTTAAGAAAAATTGTTTTAAAAAACAGGTGAAAAATCTAATTGAAATATAAAAAAATGTGAAAAGTCTGTTGAAAAAACTGCAAAAAAAACTCGACGGGCTAGCTCGCTGCCCGCAAGCCCATCACTTTGGAGGGCGGGCTAGAATTTTGACCCCGTGTTTAGTTTGCGGGCTTGCCCGCCCCGCCTCGTTTTCTGCGGGCTAAACGCGGGGCGGGGCGGGGCGGGGCGGGCTGGCCCGTTTTGCCATCCCAACCTATTCACCTAACAAGTTTCTTATCAAATTTGCTGACGTGTCGCATGTGGGAGGACCCGACACATCACTTAGTTTGAGTGTTAGATATGAATGACATGTTATGTTAAACAATTGTAATATGAGTTGGCCTAAAAATTCAAAAAATTAAAGTAACCCAGGATGGTCGAACCCAAATTTTTAGTTCAGTAAACAACCACTTTACTCCAGCACATAATATGGCGCCACTTTATAAGTCCCTGAAAGTATCAAAACCACAAAAAAAATTATTGAATGTGTCTTATGTTAGTTATTTTGATCCATGAATTTGTCTCCTTGGTCATTTTGATCCCAAATGTGTCTTCCACTTGGCATTTTGATATTTGACATCAGCTCACTTAGCTAGGGACCAACATGCATGAGGGACTAAAGTTGACATCGGGGATCAAAATTTTGTCACAAGTTCAATTGGGTGCAAAATTAGGAATACTAGTGCAAATTTAAAATTTCAGTGAGTTCAAAAACCATTATATACGAGTAAAAAAGCATATATTTTTTCAGGGGTTCAAGTGAACCCCCTCAAAAAAACTTGGATCCACCACTAATCAAAATGATTTACAGAAAACACATTCGAGGTTTATTTACTGTTTCGATACATTTAGAGACTATATGGACAACATGCACTTATTCAGAAATTATAGTGTTTGTTTATTCTTGTTAGTTTAAACAATGATGTGCGTGTGTCATAATATGTATGTGTGTATATATATATATATATATATATATATATATATATATATATTCTGAGAGGACTTTTATAATGAGAGGGTGAGATGAACCAATCATGATCATAGATCAAATCATGAGTAGTTGAAATTAAAGCAAAAAATCAACGTGGTAACTACCCACTTATAAAATGCTACATTGACTTTTAATCCTCGCAACATTTCTCATCGGCAGTTTTTTTTTTATAATATTTTTGTCAGCAGTTTTAGTCTCTATAAAATGTCAACTCATATATATCTTTCATATTTTTGAATGACGCTTTGCATACATATTAAGAATATTATAAACATCTTCTGCATAAAAAGTTATATTTTTTTAACAACGGATGAATTAAATATAAAGATTATCATCAAAAGCTCAAACAACAAATAAAGGAAATATCGACCTAGAAATTTTGAGCTTATTTTTTGCGAAGACTTTTATCATAACACATATAATATATCTGTAAAATTTTTGATTTTATAGGGACTTCAACTACTGACCAAAGATATTATGAGGTAGTAAAAGTCGACGAAAATTTTATAGGAACTAAAGATGAAATTGCAATGTGACATCTGTGGCTGACGAGGGCGGGGAGTGATCGTCGGTGCTCAAAAAGGTGGCATGGCGAAGGACGAATCCTAGCAGCTTCAAAGCGAATGGGCATGTGAATGAACCGAATACGCAGCAGAATAATAGGGATCCTGAAGTTGTGTAGGTATAAGACTGCAAGTGAGGACAACGCATGCTGGAAAGACACGTGTTGGTTTGTTGGGGCAGTCAATAGTTCTGGAAGCAGTCTGGTTTGACTTGTAGTAGTAGTAGGATGGGTGACCTTCTGGAAAGTTTCCTATGCAAGTGAGGACAATGCAAGCTGGAAAGACGGTTTGTGGGGCCAATCAAGAGTTCTGGAATGGACTAAAATGTTTAACTATTTTGTCAAAAAAAGTTTAATTATATATATATATTTATTTTATATATATATAGGTTAAATATGTTTTTAATTTCTATTAAATTTTAATAGGCGTTTTCGTTTCTCACAAGTTTTAGTAAGGGCTATAAAAGGTTCCAAAATTTGCTATCAGAAGTCACTATGTAAATTTATGAGGGGAAATAAGCCTATTAGAATTTAATATGGACTAAACTTGAAAGATCTCAATTTCATAAAGACCAAAAACATATTTTTACATATTATTGTAAAAAAAAAAAATATTTATATGCGCACTTTATTTTCACCAAAAAATATATGTTATTTAATTTAAAATAGTCGTAATGATTGTTCTAAATTCTAATGGATTCCGGAGTGTACGTTTTCTTTCCATTTGGAGATAATGCATATCATATCTCATTTATTTTGGTTACTAATAAAACAACAAATTTGCATAAAAAACTAATAATTTGCATACAACGTGTATTAGTGTACTGTCATATGATATGATTTGCAGCGAAAAATCAGTGTATGAAATCTCTCTAATTTTTAAATATATGTAAGTCACATGCTGTCTTTTTTTTTTGACAAATAAGTCACGTGCTGTCTTGCACATCATGTTTCAAATAGAAGTATTTTTTTTAATATAGAATTATTTTATTTAATTTTGACAACAAATAGAAGTATTTTATTTGTAGACTATGCATAATTCAAATTCAAAAGAATATGTAATAATTTGGCCAAGTTATTATTATCATTAAAATTCATAAAACTTTAATTAACTTCTCTCACTCAAGTTTATTTGAATTTGAATAGCACCAAATACACACAAAACGGATAATAGAAAGAAAGTATTACAAAATACCAAGTAACAAAAAACAATTTTAAAAGTAAAATAAGAATATTGTCAAAAAAAAAGTAAAATAAGAATAATGATACGAAAGAATTTAAACTATAAACAATTTTAAAAATAAAATAGAATAAGGATGGAAATGGATTTCACACAATTATGCATTTATTCATTAAGCAATATCGACCATTGATTTTGATTCAGTGATTTATATTTATCGACCTAAAAAGTGAATCATTTGATTGATCTTGATCTAACGACTCTTAATATCTTGACCGTGTGATTCTCTGACTGCGGAATATTCGATTGTCTCTTAAATATGGATTTGGTCAAAGTTGTCTCTTAAAATTTGTCAAAGCACAAACAAGTCAAAAAAAAAATGCAAAAAAATAAAATTATATATTTTTTTGACAAAAAAAGATATTTGATGATACTACTAATAGCAAGTTGGGCAAAGTGCAAAGCACTCAGAAAGTCATGCACATGCATGAACGAAATTAAAATACTTTTTGTCTCTAAAAAAATACCCTTTAGGTCTTATGAAAGGACAAATGAAATGAAAAAAAGCATAATATACCTCACCTGAGTTGTTGCTTACTATAACCAAAAGGGTCAAATAAAATATAAAATAATAATTTTTTAAAAAAAAGTACAACTTTGAAAATTTGGTAAAACAAGACCACCTTCTTTGCTTCTTCTTGAATTCAAAAATCAACATTGGAAGATCCTTAAAGATTCTGGATGAAATCTGTGGGATATTATTTTCCTAACTGTCAGATTTCCTATGCGGATTATGTATCATATAGCATCATATTTAAAATGTCACATTTTGATTTCATTTCCATCTTCATTTCTCTCCCTAGGCCTTTTTATTCAACTTCTTTTCTTCTCTTATTTCACTCATTTTTCTTTCTTCCTTCTCTTGTGGCTTGCAAATATTATTTTCTAAATTATTATGGGTATGGCTGCAAATCCTCAGTTTCATGTTTTGGCTGTTGATGATAGTATTATTGATAGAATGTTGATTGAAAGACTCCTCAAAACTTCTTCTTTTCATGGTACTTTTCTTCTCCATTTCTTTTTCTTTCTTTTCATATAGATCTATATATTCTAATGTGTCTTATGATAATGTTTTTTTCTTGAGTAAATAATGTTTTTAGCATAACATATGTTAATGTTTTTTTTTTTGGACTAAATAATGTTGAAAATTTTTGATACCTTATATATGAATTTTGTGGATTTGTGTTGAAATTACAGTTACTGCAGTGGATTCTGCAAGTAAGGCTTTGAAATTTCTTGGTATAGTTGAAGATGGAATGAAGAATTTTGGCACTCCAATTGCTTCAGAAATTCATCAGGTTCAATTCTCTTATTAAATTAAAAAATTACAGATTACAGATATGTATGTGTATGGTTTAAACTATTTAATTTGAGAAGTTTGTATTAATTATATTTTATTTAATTTAATTATTATTATTTATGCAGGATGTTGAAGTAAACCTGATCATAACAGATTATTGTATGCCAGGGATGACTGGCTATGATCTGCTGAGAAAAATTAAGGTAGGCTCTAATCCTGATTTGGTTTTGTTAATTTTTATTTGATTAGTCTATATTTAATTTCATTCAATTTTGCCATAATTTTATGCTCATTTAAAAAAATTGGTCAAATTAAGATCAAATTATGCACTATGAAATTGATTTTGCTTTTTCTATTTAGGAAATAATTTGAAATTGTAGGATCTTATTTCTTAATTACAATTGATGTGAAATTTCAAACAAAAGTTTTTTTAAAAAAAAAAAAAGAGAATCACTTTTGCAATATAACAAATCTGAAACCAAATTTGTTCATGCCATTGAAATCATAATCTTCAATTGCTTGTGTATTTTCTGGCTTGATGTTAAAAAATAATAAAAGTGAATTGATTTTTGCAGGAATCTGAATCTTTTAAAGACATACCAGTTGTGATGATGTCCTCAGAGAATGAACCATCTAGGATTAACAGGTGAGGAATTACAACCTATGTATATTCTAATCAAATTTCAAATAATTTTTTTAAAAAATGTCAAATTCTCGCATTATGGGGCTTCAAATGACTACGGCCCTGTTTGGATAAACAGCTAATTTTCAAACATTTATGGCATAAACGCTTATTGCATTAGAGTTTATGTTGTAAACACTTAAATTCAATAAGTTATTTGCCTTTGGAAATGTTTATTGAAAAGCGCTTACACAAAGTTAGAAGTGTTTAATCCGTAACAAACACGCTCTAAATAAATCTAATTATTGTTTGTATCAGATGCTTGGAAGAGGGAGCTGAGGAATTCTTCCTGAAACCAGTTCAGTTGTCAGATGTAAACAAGCTGAAGCCTCATATGTTGAAATCAAGATCAGTTAAGGAAGAGGAAGAAGAAGACCAACTCATCAACACCAAAAGAAAGGGCATCGAAGAAAGCACTTCTCCTGATAAAACAAAACCAAAGTTAAGCACTTAAAAATTAGTATCAAAATTAATTTGATTGATGACACTTAGGGAGTGAGAAGCAATACAAGTGCTTAATTAATGTAAATAGCTGAGAAATAATTTTATTCAATTTTGATGCACAAGTAGCAATTCACTTTTACAATGATTTACTTTCATTTATCTATTAACTAATGGTTTTCTGGGATACATTTTTCTTTTCTAATCTTTCCTTCCCTCTTTTCTGTCATTTTACTGCTCTATGTACGGATTATTGGCATATTTACAGTTTCAACAATATTTTTAAAAATGTGACCTCTTTTTTGAAAATTGTAAAATGTGAATTAGCCTATATAAAATTCTCATGAATATATCAATTAGTTGTATATTTTTTATATTTTAAATAGATTATTATTATTACATTAGAGTAAAGTAATAGAATAAAATTTTTTTGACACCATGTGAAATTGGATTGTCATGTAAGCAGGAATTGTCACGAAAGGAGACACGATATTGGTCACGCAGTTCGGCCAATCGTTGCCTATGTCTGCGACTAAAGAGCAACTGTAGTTCCGTTTTATTGATTGTATAATCGTGTCCTCGAGTACAAGCACTAATGCGTTTAAATAAGCTATTCTATGTGAAAACCTAACGGGCCTGGGCCGAATACATATATAAGTAAATCAACTATTTACAACTTTCATATTTCCTTATTCACATCCCCCCTCAAATTGATGCGTGTCATCAAGGAGCATCAATTTGCTAACAAGAAACTGATGGCGCGGACGAGAAAGAGCTTTGGTCAAAATATCTGCAACCTGAAATTGAGTATTGATATGGGGAATGGATATAACACGATTATCATAGGCTTCACGAATAGCATGGCAATCAACTTCAATATGTTTACTACGCTCATGAAAAACCGGATTTGCAACAATCTGGATGGCATTTGTATTGTCCGCATAGAGAGAGGTCGGCTCAGTTTGAGGAAACCCAAGTTCACCCAACAGACCACGAAGCCAAAGTATTTCAGAGCATGCCGTAGACATAGCACGATATTCCGATTCAGTTGAGGACTTAGAGACTCTTGTTTGCTTCTTACTTTTCCATGAGATCAACGAAGAACCAAGAAACATGCACCAACCAGTGACAGAGTGGCGAGTGTCAGGACACCCAGCCCAATCAGCATCACTGTAGGCAATCAACTTAAAGGGGGTCCCACTAGGAAAGAATAAGCCCCGTTGAGATGTACCTTTCAAGTAGCGAATTATACGACAAACCGCCGCCAAGTGCAGATGACGGGGAGAATGCATGAACTGACTTACTTGCTGAACAGCAAACGAAATGTCGGGTCGTGTAATGGTCAAGTAGTTAAGACTACCCACGAGCTGTCGATACAATAAAGGATTGGTCAAAAGTTCACCCTCGTCACAGTGGTATTTAACATTAACTTCAAGAGGAGTATCCACAGGATTAGCGGATTGGAGGCCAGTCATAGCAATAAGGTCTGTAGCATACTTATGTTGATGGAGAAATATACCCTTAGAAGTAGAATGAACCTCAAGTCCAAGAAAATAATGTAAAAGACCAAGGTCTTTCATTTGAAATGAGGCTTGAAGCTTTTGTTTAACTTCCTGTATGGATGCTGCATCAAAACCAGTAATGATCATATCATCAACATAAAGAAGGAGCAGAACAATGCCCGTAGATGTGCGGTGAATGAACAATGATGAATTATACGGACTTTGAGTAAAAGAGAACTCAATTAGAGTCGAACGGAATTTGTCATACCATGCTCTAGGCGCCTGTTTTAAACCATATAAAGAGCGTTTGAGCTTGCACACCCCCTTAGATGAAGAGAATAGGCCACGAGGGGGAGTCATATAAATATCTTCAGTCAGGTCGCCATGAAGAAATGCATTCTTAACATCCATTTCGTGGAGAGACCACCCATGAGACGCAACTATAGAGAGCACCATTCTAACAGTAGTCATTTTAGCAACCGGTGCAAATGTCTCATCATAATCAATACCATATTCCTGCTTGTTGCCTAAAGCAACCAATCGAGCCTTGTACTGATTGAGAGATCCATCAGAATTCAGTTTCACAGAATAAACCCATTTACAGCCTATGGGTTTGATATCCGGAGGACAAGGAACAATATCCCAGGTGAAATTGTCTTGAAAGGCATGAAGTTCGTCATTCATGGCATTCACCCAACGCACATCTTTAACAACCTGCGAGTAACAAGTAGGAATAGGTGTGCTAGAGAGAGAAGCAGTTAAAGCAGTATGAGAGGAATCAAACCTGTCTGGTTAATATCTATCAGGTGCTCGGGACGTTCTACCAGAACGCCGTGGAGCAACAGGTACAAGATCAGGATCAGGTGGCAGATCAGTGTCGGAAGGGGGAATGGGAACCTGCAGACTGTGGTTCCTGACATATATGAAGGGCAAGGAAACATAAACTGGTCATCAAAAAATGTCACATTCCTAGAAATACGAAAACGATGGTTAGAGACATCATAACACACAAAACCCTTATGAGAATGACTATACCCATAAATGCACATTTGACAGATTGTGCTCTAAGCTTATGTCTTTCAGTGGATGGTAGGTGAACAAAACATACACACCCAAAAATATGTAAGCTATTGTAATCAGGCTGAGTGTTAAAAAGGCGAAAGTAAGGAGAATCAAACCCAATCACCGTGGAAGGAAGACGGTTGATAAAAAAAACAGCTGTGGAAAGAGCCTCCACCCAAAATTTGGATGGAACAGAAGCCTGGAGAAGTAAGGTACGTGTCACATCCAATAAATAACGATTCTTACGTTCTGCAACACCATTTTGCTGAGGGGTATTAGGACAAGATCGTTGAGACAATATACCTTTATGCTGTAAGAACTCCTGAAACTCATCAGACATATACACACCACCAGAATCAGACCGAAGAATTTTAATACTGGTTTGAAATTGATTTTCGACGTACATCAGAAATTTCTTAAACATAGTAAACACTTCAGATTTAGATTTAAGAAAATAAATCCAACTAAACGACTATAATCATCGATAAAGGTGACAAAATATTTATAGTGAGCATGAGAAGCGACAGGTGAGATTCCCCAAACATTACTATGAATCATCTCAAAACAAGTAGAAGCACGATGAGCACCAGCCGGAAAGGGAAGTGTTTTACTTTTAGCTAATTTGCAAACAGAACATGAAATAGAGGCACTAGAATCCATAGGTTTAGTACCTAACAAGCCAGTCTTAAATAAGTGAGACAAAACAACAGAGTTTGGATGGCCCAATTTCCTACGCCAATCCTCACATACATTCAAAACACTAGTACAAGCAAGAGATGAATGATGTGGAATAAACTGGAGTGGGAACACTCTCCCAACTTTAGGCCCCTTCGCGATCACCTTTCCTGACACCCGATCCTGCACAAGACAACCATCCTGAGTAAGATTAACATCACAACCTTCATCCACTAATTGACCAGCAGACAATAAATTTGAGGCAAGCCCAGGTGCTACCAGCACATTTCGAAAGATAGAATTTATGTAACCAACATTAGTTATAGGAAGGGTACTACCATCAACAATTTGAATTTTCTGATTACCAATATAAGAACGGAAATTATGCAAGAGTTTAGAGGAATCCGTCATGTGATTCGATGCACCAGAGTCAAGTAACCATTTGATGAAAGAAGACATACCAGTAATGCCCAAGGCAGAAAGGGCATATAGTACCGCTTGTTGAATTAATTCAAGCTGTAGAGCACCACCATCAGAGGCACCAGTGGTGGAAGGAGCAGCATCAGAGCTAGATGCACCAGTGGTGGAAGGACCAGCTGCAGAGCTAGTAGTGGCATGGAATGCCTGCACCAGACGCTTAGTCGGACGTGGAGGACGCGTAGGACATGCAAAGATGACATGACCCTACTGCTTGCAGTAATTGCAAAATTTTTTAGGACAACTACGAGAAACATGTCCAAATTGTTTACAAGAGAAGCATTGAGTATGCCGCATATCACGGCCTCTATTTTGCGCAGCATATGCAATTGTCACAGGTTCAGAAAGGACGGGATCATGAGCCATGGTTCCTTGAGTATGGAGACGTTGTTCTTCCCTGAGCAGTTCACCAACACAGATATCCAAGGAAGGAACAGGGTTCCTATTCAGCAAAGCTCCTCGAACAGCCTCAAATTCAGGACGAAGTTTCATGAGGAATTGATCCCGTTTACTAGTATCATAAACATCTTGGACGGCTGAAAGTGACAGCTTGGGAACAACAGCATAGATAATAGCAGAGTGTTCTGTCCATAAATTCAGAAAACCAAAATAATATTCTTGAATTGACAAATTTCCTTGTTTGTAATTGGCGATTTCTAACTCCAATTGAAAACGCTTGGCCGTATTGTCCTGGTTGTAAATACGCTTCAAATAATTCCACATTTCTTGAGCAGTTGAAAATGATCGCAAATTATTGATCATCTGAGGATCAATAGTACTGAGGATCCAGGAAATAATCTGAGCATCTTTGATTTCCCATGCGTCTAAGTCAGTTTTATCTTCCGACGCCTTAGAAATCCCATCAAGGTGATTCCATAATTCTTTTCCTTTGACATACATCTTGAATTGAAATTTCCAAGCAGCATAATTCTTGCCGGTAAAGCGAACACAAAAATTATCCTTTTCTCTTTCAGCAGCCATTAAAATAGCAATAGAAACCAACAACTAGTCTTCAATAATAATAAAAAACTAACCAAGGGAGCAAATACTTTTCAACGCAACAATAACACTCAGGGGAGTTTTCAACGTAAAAGGAACAATGAACTTTCAGCAATATTCCAATAACACTCTTTGTTAATAAGAAAATACTAACCAGAACCAATCAAACGAAGAAAGGCTGCAACGTACGAACCAGAACCAAAATCACGAAGAACGCAGAAGATCGCACACAAGGAACAGTAACCACGAACCAAAACGTGAGAGCAAGCAGATCAAGAGAATCACAAGGCAGATTCACAAGCAGGAGAACGCGATCGGAATCGCAAGCAGGAGAACGCGATCAGAATCGCAAACGCAAACCCGAGCAGAATCACGAACCACAAACACGATTTTGAGAACCCTTAGAATCACGAAGATGACAAACGCAAACACGATCAGAACCAGAAACGTGATCAGAATCACAAACGCAAACGCGAGCAGAATCACGAACCACGGACCAGTTCGTGATTTTCAGAACCACAAACGTGAGCAGAATCACGAGCAGCCGGCGAGGAAAACGCGAACAACAGAGACCCTAACGAAATCACAGGTATGATCGAAACACTCCTGATACCATGTCACGAAAGGAGACACGATATTGGTCACGCAGTTCGGCCAATCGTTGCCTACGTCTGCGACTACAGAACAGCTGTAGTTTCGTTTTATTGATTGTATAATCGTGTCCTCGAGTACAAGCACTAATGCGTTTAAATAAGCTATTCTATGTGAAAACCTAACGGGTCTGGGCTGAATACATATATAAGTTTACGACTTTCATATTTCCTTATTCACAGGAATTATGCATGCTTCATTTACAAGTAACATTTCACCCACTTGATAAATCGCTTCTTCCTCATTTGTCCTGATTGTGACATACCAACCTCGTTTGTCTGTTTGGGTTGATGAAACATTTGGTATGATCAACCATTTGGTATCTTCAGCTCATACAAATGTCAACAGTATTATATTTTTTGAATTCAATTTTGTGCCTCTATTTGACAGATTAGACTAGTCACAGTAAAATAAGACTATTATCTGAAGTATTGTATGTCAGTTCATAAATCAGTTTAGATTAGATGGGTTGAACGTGTCTACCAATATACAATTCAAGGAGTTTTATGTAACTGTAACATATATGTTATTGTAAGAACTGAGAATTAAGACATTTAAACAGCAATGACTGATGAGAAGATAATATGCTGAGAAGAGAGACAGAGAAACAAACACAACCTGCATCATAGTAAGCTATTGCAGACAGTTCTTTCCACAAAAGGTGTCCAATAAAAATAAAGCATTGCAAGATACCGCACATTCGTCTCATGAGTATCGAAAATTTCAACTTATTGAGTTCATGCCTGTCAAAATTGTTAATGTAATAATCAAAATAAGCAACAACTACCTGATAAAATATTCAAGTTTTATGAAAATAATTTAAATAAGCTTGGACAAAGTATTAGCTGCAAAATTACATGTAATTCGTTTTGCAAATGAACTTAACAAAGTCTGATGAGAGAACCATGAAACTAACAAAACATTCCATCAATCTTAAGAAAATCAAAACTAGCAATAAATTCCATCACATCCAAATCTGCCATACGTTAGTTTTCAGTTTACCAGTTTTTTAATTGAGTGGAAACCAATATTATCCAATTCAATAGTTTATCCATATTTTTAACATGAATAAATATAACTAGTTTTGAAATATGTGATTTCTCAATGCATTTTCAGACAAAGATTGAGTAATCATTGACTCCAAATTTGAAGAAAATGCCATTACCAGTAGAACAAAAAAATATGATGAGTAACCATCATTCCATATAATAATGTAAAAACTAAGCAGATTAAAGGAAAATTAAAATTGCAAGAAAGCAGATACATACAGATACAAACTGCTAAAGTAAATAAGCCATCCTCTTCCTTCTTTAACAAATATTAATCAATTTGATGCAACTTGTGCTGCTGTTGTTTGTTAACTGCAGAGAAATATTTCCAATAAACACGATCATTCTATAGGAATACATGAATATATAGCTCAATATTTCAAAAGCTCCAAAGATATGGGATTCGAAATTCAATTTCAAGCATACATATGCAGGTATGTGTGTGCAAAAGTAGGTACCTGATTAAATCAAAGAGAATAAGCCATTTATAACTTGTAGTTCAAGTTATTATGTCACTGCCAATTACTATGCACTGAATGTGACTAATCTTCTCCCAATCTTCGCCATTTGGTTTCTGGCAACGTTGTTTGAGCAACGAACAGTTCTCCCAAATTTGTAGAGTTGAAATGGATTTCGGCAGACCCTCCTCGGGTAAGCATTCGAGTATAGGGCAGTTAGAAAGATACAATCTTGCAAGAGAGGAGAGGTGGCAGAGACCCATGTAGTTCAGTTTCTTAAGATTTGGACACCAAGTAATGGATAGAAAAGTAAGGGTATCTGGCAGCAACCCTTGATCAGGAAAAGACTCCATGTCCACTTCTCCAATATACAAAGAAATCAAAGAGGTGGTGGTTGCCAAAGCCCATTTTAGTGAGGCCATAAGTTTGGAACAATTACGAAGATGTAAAAATTTTAGGTTTGGTGGCAAACCTCCATCAGAGAACGACTCCACTTGTGGACAACCACGTATAGTGAGCGCATAAAGAGATGGAAGGAGGATGTGCATGCATTTAGGCAGTGATTTTAAGTTCTCCAACTTATAAAAATGACAAGCCACTAGATTGGGTGCAGATATTCCTTCTCCAGGAAATGACACAGAGTTAGGGCAATAGGAAATTACAAATAATTTGAGATTATGATGAGCATGTTCCTGTGAAATCATCTTAAGATTACTACAACCTTCTAAACGAAGGTCCTGGAGTTTCGGGAACAAATCCAGAGGAAAGGTAGTTAGAGAGTCGCAGCTACTCTTGATGCGCAATATCACAAGGAAGTTGTAGTAACAGCACACTGGAATATTCATATCGGGGCAATAAGTAATTTTCATTCTTTCAACAGAGGTAATGGATATGATGTGCTCAATCCTCTCAAGAACTGATCCTTCCGTGCAGTATCCACCGATCCTTAGAATTTTCAAAGTAGTCGGATGATAATCGAATTGCAGCTTTCCACAATCACTCAGATATAACTCACGAATGGTTGAAGTCCAGGGAACAGACGAAACAAGTTGTTCGCAATAAGAAATTTCCAGCATCGTTAAACAAGGAAGTTGCGCCGGCAAATTCTCTTTAAGATTCGGACAATCTTCTATCGAAAGCTTTTGAAGATGTGGAAAAGCATTTGTCACAGTTTTACATTCCCATTCTTCCCATTCTGGCATATTCTTGAATTGTAAGGTTTGCAAGGACGCAAATGGAACAATAGAAGAAGAGGAACTCCCAAAAAAATCTTTGCCAATAACCACTACACCAGAGAGCCCTATAATGCACAATTCCTTGAGACATGGTGAAAGTCCAAGTGGAGGCAACGAGAGACAGTTTTCACAGTTACTCAACTTTAAGGACACTAAATTAGATAGTGAATTATCTCCAAACCAATCTGGAAATTGTGTTCCGCCATAGCTTCTGACTGAAAGCTCCTTCAAGTGTTTGGAAGGTTGTAGCTTCTCAAGCACCTCCCTTTCTTTCTGTGAAGTATCATTGTTTCCATTCCATTCTAATTCTAGCTTCACAAGGTGTCTTTTATGCTTCAAGTTTGCTGCTAATGCATCAAAGGGATTGGCGGTATTTTGCAACTCTGAAATTGATAGTGTTCCTCGAAGATCGAGGTCACCTAATTGTTGAATATTGGACTCATTACCTTTTCCCACGCAGAATGAATTCAGCACTTGAAGATTCTTTAATTTTCCAAAATACATTGGCATTTTCCTCACTTGGGTTCCACTAAAATCAAGATAGCGCAAATTAGCGAGTTTGTGAAAATTCGAAGGCAACTCCTTCAACAATCGGCAATTCTTCAACTTCAAAATTTGTAAGTTCAAGAGCAAGCACGTTGAATCAGGTAGCTTTTTTAAGTTGGTTTCAGAGAGGTCTAGGTAGCGAAGATGCTTAAGATTTCCTATAGTGTCAGGCACCTCAATCCCATTGTAATAACCGGACAAAGATAAAACACGTAAGACCTTAAATTTTGGGAGTGTGTCATGCACCAACGAGCCAGACATCCAGAATTCATCATGAAAAGGTATTCTGGGGTTCCTACTAAATGGTAGAAATGAACGCAATCTCTCAGCCTTGCACAAGCCCTGGAATCTTTTAGAAGATTCATATCTATTTCTTAAAAATGAAAAATGACGAGTCATTTTTGGTATGTGTATTGTTTCTTCACCTTCCAATCTGAAAGAAAAATCCCCGCATACATATTTCGCCAAATCATTGAGAAGATCATGCATGACAAAATGCATTCTGTCTCGACTTGATTGTTGAAAAAAAGACCTTGATAAAAGATCATCAAAGTATTGTTCGCCAACTTCTTCCACACTCTTACTCTGTTGACGACATTGTATAAAATTTTCAGCCATCCATAATAAAACTAAATGCTCCTTTTCAAACACATAATCTTTAGGGAACAAGGAACAATAAGCAAAACATCTCTTCAGATGAGAAGGAAGGTGTTGATAGCTTAATAACAAAGCAGGGATAATGTTGATCTCCTCTTCTGGTAAGTCCCATATCTCGCTTGTCAATATACTCTCCCATTCCACCAAGGATGATTTTGCGTACAAGAGACCTCCAACTGCTTTCAAGGCTAGAGGCAATCCTTGACATTTTTTAATTACCTTATTACCAATCTCCTTAAAGTCGGAACTTATTTGAGGATCTTCATCTTGGAATGCATGTTTAGCAAATAACATCCAGCAATGTTCTTCTTTTAATTTCTCTAGTTGACGTATTTTAGTTGAGCGCATAGCCGAAGCAACTTTCATACTACGTGTAGTGACAAGAATTTTGCTTCCCCGAGTCCCATAATTAAAAGGAGTTTGCAAAGTTTCCCACTGCACATAGTTTTCATTCCAAACATCATCCAAGACTAGAAGAAACCTTTTCCCCATCAATTTTTCCTTCAGTCTTTCTTGAACCATATTTAAGTCTCTACTATCATCAGTTGATCCAGTGATAGCTTCAAGAATCGCCCTTGATACCTTAAAAACATCAAATTCATCTGAAATACAGACCCAAGCTTGGATATCAAATCCATCCCCCATTCTTGAGTCATTGTACAAATGTTGAGCAAGCAAGGTCTTACCCATCCCGCCCATACCCACTATAGAGATTATTGACAGCTGATGGTTATCATTCTCATTGGAAGATATAAGCCAACTAAGGATAATATCTTTGTCAACATCTCTACCATATAAAACAGTTTCACCAAGCAAAGATGTTGTTGGTAGTTTTTGTGACACAAGACTACCTGATATGACACCAACACCACTAACCTCTTTCAAACCTAAGATATCCTTTTTGCTAGCAAGATATTCTAGGTTGTCAAGGATATCTTGCATCCTTGATTCAATTTCCTTGTCAAATGAACTCACAGAAGCATTGAAGAAATTCCATACCTTGCTAGTACTGATCTGAGATTCAGATTCCAGTCTACATTGAGAGACTTGTGTGTCAATTTCATCCAACAGATCTTCAGCTTCAAGCACAACATCTTTGACAGCATCGAGCCAAGCTTTCACGTGACAGTTTCTGATCTGCTTCAGTTCTGCATCATCAACAACAACATTGATGGATAGCAACATGATGTTTAACTTGTTCAGCAGCTTCTCATTGAGTTTTCTTCCACGAAAGTAGTCCGCGATTTCAGCAGAAGCTAGTCTGTCAAATGCAACCTCAAGGAAAGCAGAAAGAAGAGCACTACCAACAAATTCAACTGCCATGACAGGAAAGGAAGCAGCCTAATGACAAAGAAGAGAATATTGCAAATATGAAGTGCAGCTTATGCAAGTAGTTACTCAATGTTGATAGAATCAGTTTGTTCTAATTAGCTATTTTCTGAACAATTATGGCTTTACATTATGGTTGGCAAAATACCATTTTCTTTAATGCTCAACCAATATCTGTTAGTTTCAACCCAAAAATAAGTCAACCAATATATAGTCAGAAATGTTGTGCAGATTTATGAGTGGCAGTGATGTGATTTGATGGTGGGTTGTTGGGTCATTTTCCAAAAGACAAAATGCCACCTTTATGAGTGGCACACGTTAATGAATCTACTAAACTAATCGGGTCTCATGTAAATTTAGTGGAACTCATACAAATTTCAATCCCCAAAAGAAAGTGCCTTGAGAAAAAGTGTTAGAGAGTGTGCTACAAGATTTTTCTTTGAAAATTTTAGGCGTACGGGTTCGAACCCCGCTCCTCATCCCCTCTATTACAACTAACACTAGTAATTACTAACTACTTTGCCTATAAAAAATTTGAAGCGTCGGTGCTACATAGTGACCCATTGACTTACCTTTGCTGCAAGCGAAGTTTCCTTGCGCTTTTCTTAGTGGCCTAACTTATTCATCTTTGTAGGAAGCTGAGGCTGTGAGGAAGGTACACAGAAATCCCATGTGTTGAGGTTGTTTTCTTCGTTTTCCTGTACATGGTTTTGAACAACCTTTGCACTGAAGTTTCTACATGCATCAATTGCTACTCCATATAAATTGAGTAAATTTTGGTTTTGGTTCAGTAAAACATTTTCTTTGTGGTTCGTGGTCTCCCTATTTCGGGTCAATTTTGGTTTCGGTTATTCTTTTTTTTTTTACAAAGAAAAACTTAACTTTTTTCATTAATAATGAATTGTGTAATACAAGTAGGACTCAAATCAAAGACTTAGGAGCTAGTATAGTCCCTTGAAGCTCTAGCTAACGTATGAGTTACAATGTTGACTTGCCTCCAAACGAAACTAACTTTAAAGTTTCTTGAATGAGAAAGTAACGAAATACGGACACGAATAATAGAGCCAAACTCGGCCACAAAGTTACATATTCCGCCATTGCCATCAACTACCGCTTTGCAATCAAGCTCGAAGATAACTTGTTGGACTTGTAACAATTGTAGCCACTTAATGGCTATTAACAATCCATGTGTCTCTCCTTCTTATGGGGTAAGAACACTTCTATAGTATTGGGTTTTTGCACCTTAACAAACTCGCCAAGATCATTACAAATGCACATACCTATCTCGAAACACCCATCCTCCGCAAAGATTATTCTAAAAATTATTTTCTTTTTATATCTCTAAAATCTAAAATTAGTATTGTTTTAGTTCTCTAGTATTCATTTTATGACAGATAATATGTAATTTATTTTGCGCCTCAAGAAAAGAATTGAGAGTTACTTGGTAACATGACACCATTGACATTAATGGACTTTACTTGGAATGGCAATTTTTCGTTTTGTTTCTTGTAGAAAAAACTATTTTGTACTTATCTTTTGGAAATTTGCAATTAGTGTTTATAGTTCCCAAAAATGAGTATAAATATTAGGGAATCTTCAACCCCCCCTCCCTCTTTTTTCTCTTCATATTTTTATGTTTCAAGAGTATATTAAAATTTAGGGGGAAAAATTAAATCTATAAGTACATGAAGTTTGTTTCTTGATAACCGGATTGATGAAAAATGAAATTAATTTAGTGATAAATTATGTAAAGTGTGATGCTAACGAGTGTGTTTTGAGGTATTTTAGAGTCTGGAAGAAAGTTACGTGTTCAAATACGCAAATTTTATTTCTCAATAACCGGTTTATTGAAAGAAAATAGTAATTTTATAATAAAATGCGTAAAGCGCAATGCAAAATAGTGTGTTTTAGGGTACTTAAGCGGTCAAAAGAAATTTAATTGTTCAAATACACAATTTGTTCCTCAGTAACCAGTTTGGTGAAAAAATAATAATTTCACTACCAAATATGAGTACGACGCTAAGTAGTGTGTTTTTGAATGCTTTAGTGTTCCCAAAAAAATTCAACTATTTAAATATGCAAAGTTTGTGCCTCAATAACCGGTTTGGTAAAAAAAATTAATAATATCGTGACAAAGTACCTAAAGTGTGATGCTAAGCAGCGTGTTTTGGGATACTCTAGTGTTTTAAAAAAATATTAACTATTCAAATACTCAAAGTTCATTCCTCAATATCGAAAAAAAAATTAACTGATCGAATACACGAAGTTTATTCCTTAGCAACCGGTTTGGTGAAAAAATAATTTCAAAATAAAATATGTAAATTACGATGCTAAGTAGTGTTCTTTTTTATGCTTTAGTAATCGCAAAAAAAAAAAAGATCAACTATTCAAATATGCAGAGTTCGTGCCTCAATAACCGATTTTGGTGAAAAATATATAATTTTTTTGAAAAAATACGCAAGGTGTGATGCTAAGCAGCGTGTTTTGGGATATTTTAGTGTTCGAAAAATTTTTATCGTTCAAATACTCAGAGTTCATTTCTCAAACACCGATTTTGTGAAGAAAAAAATCGCGATGTGTTTTGGGGTACTTTAGCATTCAGAAAATTTTTAATTCTTCAAATACTCAAAGTTCATTCCTAAACTCACCCTTTTAGTGATTCCACCACTTTAAAAAATCAATTTATTTTTATAGTTCTTCTCTTTATATTTTTAAGACCATATTTTTCCGAATCTTTAAAAAAAAAATTATTGAATCCATTTAGTTCGTCGCTACCAAATCACGAATATATTTTTTAAATTTTTTAGGATATACGATTTATAGCTGGGAATAACTCATTTCTTCTTAGTATCTATGGATAGCCAATTTTGATTTTATACTTCTTATTTAATTTATAATTATAATTTAGTTTTTATTCATAGATATTAGACTATATATTTTTAAATTAATACTGTTATTATGGATTATGTGTATGAAACAATTTGTCTCGGTTATATCTGTACACAACCCTATTTTAGTTTTTAAGTTCGCAATTGCCTTTTTTATTACACATTTTTTTAATTCATATTTACCTTCAATTTAAACAAGGCTTTTTCATGTTCTAATTTAAGAAACAAATTTTACCCAACAACAATTATGTATTAACTAAAGTTTTTACCTTAAACACTTGAATTTAAGGTAAGCTAGCCTATAACGGATGCGTTGATAGTGGATAAGCTAGCAGATTGAATTTAAGGTTTTTGGTAAATTTAGCACTTGAACTAGTTTTTTTTTTTGACAAAAGCAAACTTACTTCATTTCATTAAGCAAAATGAATTCAATACAGGAAGGAATCAAATCGAAAACATGGGAGCGAGCATATGATCTTGCCGCCCTTGCAAGGGTGTGAGCCGCAAGATTAGCTTGTCTCCGAAGCACTTGAACTAGTTTATAAATATAAAATAACATAAATGGACATTTGTAATTAATGCTAAAAGTTGAAAGAGAAGATTTATTTAATGGAGAATAAATGAGGAGTTTAATTAAAATGATAGGGGTCAAAATGGGAAAAAAAATGAAACGCTAAAAGTTATAATAAGCACAAACGCTACTTCAAGTAGTGTTTAAAAAAGCGCTACTAGCTTGTAAAAAAACGCTATAAGTTAGTCATGTCAAATACCTACAATGTATTTATCCGCTATAAGCTCGAGAATTGGTTTTGCCAAACAGAGCCTTTATTTTACGTTGCTAGTGCATAGTTGAAAACTCTTATTTATAAGAGTTATTTATACTCTTTAGACTTAAATCAATGTGAGTTCTAAAGTAATTTTGTTGTTTAATTGAATAAATATATATTGTTTAGTGTAAAAGAGAGTTAGGAACTGATTATTGATCATTTGGCACCTTGGTGTCACCTTGTGGAATTTTAATATGTTTGTTCAGTATGTTGCAACATGCAATGCTATAGCACCAGAGTTCTGCGTCAAAAGAGAGAGAGAAAGCGCTAAAAGTGCTTTTCTGCACTTCTGCTTTATGTCACATCTGCGCAGAGTAGGTGCAAACTTTTCCTGCTGCAGAACCAACAAATGAGCTTTATAGGGACAATGTCTACTTTGGAGTGTAAGATGACTTTAGTTGGTGGTGCGTCTTGTCACACTTTTTTGGGAGCTATTTGAATAAATATTAAAAAATCATCTTCATCTTCATTCATTCGAGGAAGCTTAAATAGTGTAATCTCTTATGCTATTTTCTTTTCTTTGTGATCTCAGTACCGTGACCTTAGATATCATTTTCGTGCATATTTCTTTTGTGATGCTCCTCATGAGCTAACTTCCTAGTAGTTGGGATGCTTGAAGCTATGTAATGATATTTTAATAGTTTTAATGTAATGTTTGATGTTAGTACTTTAACCCTTGCGTGAAACTTCATCCAATGTTTATTTTAGAACTAATCAACTAAATATAAGTACTATTTATAGATTCGGACATGGTTTATAAATCGATCTCAATGGTTAATATGAATTAGTGGTTGTTAAGGGACACTTTAATAACATGTGCTTAAACCTAGACATAGGAGAGTATAGTTCATAGGGTGAATGTTGTGGGTACTTAATATACAGGGTTGAACCTATTTAGAGCTTAGACATAAGCCCTTGTAACGAAACCTTGACGTTAGTGACTGAAAGGAACACATCATTTGCTACAGCACCCAGTGTTATAGCATCAAACAGAGCATTATACTAGTTTCATGGATTTGCATAGTAAAAGGCATTCCAACTGATTCTCATCTGAATTTCTACCAACCATTTACTGTTATTACTTCATTTCTGTTGTTTACATTATATGTCTCAAAAACTCGTGATTTTATTTTGTTTTCGTTCACTAATTTGCATTCCAATTAAACTATGAAATTAACTCAAATTCCTGTAGGTACGATCTCTACTTTATCGCTTTATTACTTGTTGCAACTGTGTAGGCCTGTACATCACCTTTCGCACAAGTTTGCTCAGACAAGGTGATGGATCGTGGATCCTGGGGTTCTCGAGCCACCATGGTCACACTGATAACTTGCATGCTGCGCTCATGGGTCTCCTCAACTCAGAGGTCTTCATCTAGCTTGGGACATGGGTATTAGACACCTGGTGTGCTATTCATATTTGCTTCACGCTATTGAGCTGATCCACAACCCAAACAACCAACTCCACTGCTATGCTACTCTTATCCCGAGCATCAAGGACATTTTGAGGTACCCATGGACGACTTCAGTGACTCAGTCTTCAAGAGGGTAATGCTCCCACAGATTTCTTAGCCAAGCTTGACGCTCAGCGGGACCACCATCGGAAGACGTCTGAGAACCCTCATATGGATCTGATCAATGCACTTGCAAGTGATGCAAGTGGTGTTCATTATGTGAGACCCTAGTTTCCTTTTTGGCGTTTTTGGTTATTCTTTTCCTTTGTATACCAAAAAAAAAAAAACTAGAGTATTGAAACTACAAAACTAATGACAACTATGTAAACTAAATGTGATGTTAAATATACACCTTTATTTGCTAATTTTAGAAACAAAGATCAATTTTACTTAGAATATGGAGTTGATGGAAATTATTCGTCACCTTGATTTAGCAAATACTGTACCAATCAATCAAACAGAATCAATGGAAGTATAAATTACGTCTTGATCACAAGGAACCCAATCTAAAATACAAAACCGATCAATCTACAGGGAAAAAAATTAGAATAATTGACATTACAAGAAGAAAACACTATCTCCTTATGTGAAATTTCCGCACCAGATTAAAACAAAAGCCATTTCCATTTTTATTGAGGCATTTGAGAGTGTGGTGCCCCTGGTTGTGCGTTCGGAGGCATCCCAGATTGATTTCCAGACTGCAGCAAATAAAACAAATAATTAGTTTCCCTTCAGTATTGGACCTTCCACTTCCAACAAATCAACTATTCATCAAATGAGAAATCAGATCATGCAAGAGTTAAAAACCCCACAAATCTATCTATTTTTGCATGATTCAATGGATCACCAATTAGGATAGCATGGTAAGATTGTCCTATATTTGTTGTCTAGTACCGATAGTTAGGGGGAGGAGGAAATGGAGCATTACAGGTTCGAACCAGCTTCAGTGTCTATATAGCACTTGCATATGTTTTACAATTTGGTTGAGCCACTAATCGTATTTGATATAATGCAATATCACCTTGGGAAAATAAATTTTGATCACAATAGTACGAAAACCTGAAAAGTACCAAGATCAGAAAAATTCCTAAAATCTGGGACATAAAAAGAGAAAGTAAAACTAGGAAAGCGGTGATGGAGAGACGGAAGACGTCAAATGTTCAAATGCAGACAAATTCTTTAGGCCATGATGTGTGCAGTAATATCTTCTACCAAAACACAGTTCGTATAAGTATAACTTACGATAAAAGAAGAGGTTCAAAATCGAAATAAGTTTCAACTCTCAAACAACTTACAAGCATGATGTAACAATAAGTGGTTATGAAGCAACATATTATCTTACCTGGTAAGGATTATATCCTTGCATCAAAGGCATTTGTCCACCTTGAGGTCTGTTGAATGAAGCACCTTGAGGAGGATAACTGGTGTTGGGTGGCCCCTGCATATTAGGCAAGTTGTTTGGGAAACCACCTAGAGGAGGCCCTCCGCTTGTAGGCAAAGATCCTGAATGCATTTGATTCATACCAACATAATGACCTTGTGGCATTGGACTACCCATCTGATTCATTCCACCTTGCATCCCCTGAAGGGTAACAAAAATAATTGGTTCTTTAAATGTGATTTGAATTGCACTTATGCTATGATTGGTTTAAGAGAGAAATGGGAAAGAGAGAAAGAGGTGAGGGAGAGTCAGAGAAGAGAGAAATGGGATGAGAAATAAAGTAGATTAAATAGGTTGTCTGGTAGGAGAGAAAGAGAATAGAAAGAGAAGAGGGTTCTTCTCTCTTTTATTTGGTTGAAGAGAAAGTGAGAAGAGTTATTGTAATATTAATCAAAAGACAACAATACCCTTACTTCAAAATAAAATATCAAAACAATAAAAATAAAATGATAACTTTATTAATAAATGACTCTTTCCTTCCTTTCTCTTCTCTTTCTCTCTCTCCCACTTCTCTTATCCACCAAACAAGAGAAATTCACTACCTCTTCTCTATTTCTCTCTATCCTACCTTTTTTTTTCAACCAAACAAGCCATTAATTAGAGATACTTTATCAACCACTATTAAATTAGAGCACATTTACTTGAGTGCTTTGATTTCTTATTGTACTTTCCCCTCAAAGAACGA
Organism: Astragalus glycyphyllos; assembly: GCA_963573325.1. Lineage (NCBI taxonomy): Eukaryota > Viridiplantae > Streptophyta > Magnoliopsida > Fabales > Fabaceae > Astragalus > Astragalus glycyphyllos. The sequence continues at coordinate 105,658,919 of OY754307.1, forward strand.
CAGGTTTATGTTTTAGCTGTTTACAGTTAAGAATGACACTTCACTTTTAACTGTAAAAAATAATAAATTCAGATTTTATTTCAACTAACTATCCTTTTTTATATTTATTTTAAAAACTGATAGATTCTCAATTAAACAGTAAAACAAACGTGCAAAATGATAAGAGAATGATGTAGTATTCCTTGAATTCAGTGAGAAAATTACAAGAAATAGTACAGAATCTGTCTAGGGAATAGAAGATGACAAGTGTAGTACTCTCAATGAGAGAGAAACTGTACTACCCAGCCTAGCCTAGCCCAATTCTTGCCTAAGGTACATTCTCTTTCCTACTCTACTTTTATTCCCTCCCTCAGCTAGAATGCATGAGGTGATACGCCCTCTCTCTCCAAATCTGCCACATCAGCAGGTTTGTTAAAAGATTCCTCCCACTACTTAGAGCTATTGCCTTTCTTGCCCTTCTTCACATAAACTTCGCCAAACTTATTTTTCTTCTTTGCCACATTCTCATCAATACTCCCCCCTTTGAAATGCACCTTGTCCTCAAGGTGATACTCTGGGAACTGCTCTTTCATGTCTTCCATGCTTTCCCATGTGTTTTCAAACTCTGGGAGATTCTTCCACTTGACTAGTACTTCCAATGCCTCAGCAGCATTCTTCCTCACAGCAAGGATATCTTCAGGAGTGACTTTGAGTTCCCAGTTTTCATCCAGGCAAACCGGTAATGGTTGCACTGATGTTGCAGGAGAGATGGCCTTCTTCAAAAGTGATACATGAAAAACAGGATGGATTCTGCTCTCAGTAGGTAGTTTCAGTTTGTAGGCCACTGTGCCTATCTTTTCCAGCACCTCATAGGGTCCATAAAAACGTGGACCAAGTTTCTGGTTGACCCTCTTGGCTAGTAACTTCAACTTATAAGGTTGGATCTTCAAATAGACTAAGTCCCCTACCTCAAAGTTCACTTCTCTTCTGTGCTGATCTGCAAACTGCTTCATCCTGTTCTGAGCTTTACTGAGTTGTTCTCTCAGCTCTCTCAGTAACTCATTCCTCTCTTGTGTTAATTGTTGCACTTCATCAACAGATATTCTATTCTCATCTCTCACCAGCACTGGTGGTTGCTTGCCATACAAGGCTTCAAAAGGTGACATCTTCAGTGAGGAGTGATAATTAGTGTTATACCAGTATTCAGCCCATGAGAGCCACTTAGGCCACTGCTTCGGTTTACTCCCAGTTAGACACCTTAAATAGGTCTCCACACACCTATTTACCACCTCAGTTTGGCCATCTGTTTGAGGATGGTAAGCTGAGCTCAACTTCAACTTAGTTCCTGCTGCCTTGAATAACTCTGTCCAGAAGCTACTGATAAATACACGATCTCTGTCAGACACAATAGAGTTAGGGAAGCCATGCAACCTCACAATCTCCTTCATGAATACTGTGGCCACATCCTTGGCAGTGTAGGGATGAGCTATGGCAATGAAGTGTGCATACTTTGTTAGTCTATCCACTACCACAAAGATGGTATCTACCCCCAATGCTTTGGGTAAGCCACCCACAAAATCCATAGAAATGTCACTCCATACCTGTGTAGGTATTGGAAGTGGTTGTAGCAGACCTCCTGGGCTAAGTGCTTGATATTTATTCCTTTGACACACTGCACAAGCATCAACATATTTCTGGATCCTCCCCTTCATGCCTTCCCAATACACCACACTAGCAATTCTTTTGTAGGTTCTCAAAGCTCCAGAATGTCCACCTGTAGCAGAACAGTGGAATTCTTCTAAAATCTTGTCTATTCTAGCAGAATCTTTGGGAATCACCACTTTGTTCTTGTAATAAAGCCTCCCATTCTTTACTGAGTAACCAGCATGGTCACTTGCTTGAGCCACCAAGTCCTGCACAATCTGTCTTAGCTTATCATCAGCTAGAATTTCTTCATCCAAACCCTCCCATTCATGACATTCCACAGTAGACAGAGCAATATGAAAGAATTGTCTTGACAAGGCATCAGCTGCTTTGTTCTCAACTCCTGGTTTATATTTAATTTCAAAATCAAAACCAAGAAGTTTTGTCACCCATTTTTGTTGTTCCTCACCCATCAGTCTCTGATCAGTTAAGAATCTCAGGCTTCTCTGATCTGTATGCACAGTGAAGTGTCTCCCCAGCAGGTAATGTCTCCACTTTTGCACTGCTACTACTATTGCCATCAACTCTCTCTCGTACATTGACTTATTCTGAGCTCTATTAGACAGAGTTTGGCTCATAAAAGCTATTGGTCTTCCTTCCTGCATTAAGACAGCTCCCAAACCTTTACCAGAAGCATCAGTTTCTAAGATGAATTCCTTAGAAAAGTCTGGTACAACAAGGACTGGTAAGGTAGTCATGGCTATTTTCAGCTTGTCAAAAGCTGTCTGAGCATTAGTATTCCAATCAAAACTGTCCTTTTTTAATTGTTGTGTTAGTGGCCATGCAATCTTCCCATAATCTTTCACAAACCTCCTATAATATCCAGTCAACCCAAGGAATCCTCTGAGCCCCTTCACATCCTTTGGTGTTGGCCATTTAATCATAGCTTCCACCTTAGCAGGGTCTGCTGCAACACCTTTTCCAGATATCAAATGCCCCAGATATTCAATTTGTTCCTGTGCAAAGCTACACTTCTTCTTATTGGCAAATAATTGATTCTCTCTGAGGATGGTCAACACTGCTCTCAAGTGTTTCTGGTGGCTCTCCAAATCTTGGCTGTACACCAAGATATCATCAAAAAAAACAAGCACATATTTCCTCAGCACAGGTTTAAAAATTCTGTTCATCAGTGGTTGAAAAGTAGAAGGGGCATTGGTCAATCCAAAGGGCATCACAAGGTATTCATAGTGGCCTTCATGGGTTCTAAAAGCAGTCTTGTGAATGTCCTCACTCTTCATCCTGATTTGATGGTACCCAGACTTCAAATCAAGCTTAGAATATACCATAGCATTCCCAATTTCATCTAGCAACTCATCAATGATGGGTATGGGAAATTTGTCAGGCACAGTGTGCTTGTTTAGGACTCTGTAATCAATGCAGAATCTCCACCCACCATCCTTTTTCTTAACTAGCAACACAGGACTAGAAAAAGGACTCACACTAGGTCTAATAATTCCAGCAGACAACATTTCATTCACAATCTTTTCTATCTCATCTTTTTGATAATGTGGGTACCTGTATGGCCTGATATTGGGGCTCCTGGTTTGAGTATGATTGCATGGTCCTGTTCTCTGGCAGGAGGTAGCTCTGTGGGCTCCTGGAACACATCAGCAAAGTCTTCCAATATGTGAGCAACATCAGTCATCACATTCTGCACCTGTGTCTCACAGTGCTGTATCTCAAAATACTGCAACATATATCCTTCCTCTTCTTGCTGCATTGCTTTCACTAGAGACTTTAGAGAAGCCTGGTGTCTACTCAGTGATGGCTTACCACGAATTTTAAACTTCTGACCCCCTCCTTTCCACTTAATCACCATATTCCTGAAGTTGGCCTTAATGTCACCAAGACTGGCTAGCCAGTCCATCCCCAGCACCACCTCTGTGCCTGCTAGTGTCATCAAGTAAAAATTCTCTGTGAAGTTAATACCCTGCACCTGCACCTGCACCTGCACCCTTAATTCCTTGCAAACACCTCTGTGAGTGATTTTCTCTCCATTCCCAACCTCAATCACATAGTCCTCAGTTTCAGTCAACTCTAGTTGCAACTCTTGCACTAGAGCATATGAGATAAAATTACTGGAGGCTCCACAGTCAATTAAGATCAGCACCTTCCTCCCATTTATAATGCCCCACACCTTGAAAGACTGATTAGAAGTTAATCCCTCTTTGCTTTTGAGAGAAAGCAACAGAGTTTTTAACTCACTTATAGGTTCTGTCTCCTCCTCTGCCCCCTCTTCTATCATCACAATCTCTTCATCCTCCTCTTCATCAATCAATTCTACCCTGTAATGTTTCATTTTGCAGACATGATCACGTCCCCACCTTTCACCACACTTAAAGCAGAGTCCCTTTTTACTGAGATCCCTCAACTCTTCTTGTGACAAGTTCCTCCTCTCCACCTGCTTCTTTTCCAAGCCTCCAGGTTGCGACTTTGTCTCCTTCGTGCTCCCACTACCTCCCCCTTGGTCAAACTTGGGTTTGGCAATGAAAATTCTATTCTTACCCGACTCGTAACCCGACCCACTACTACCGGGTTTCCACTTACTTCCCTCATTCTTCTTCTCTCCCCCATCTTTGAGAGCTTTGTATCGTTCTTCAATGAGCAAGGCGCGGTCCATCATCGCATTCAGGCCACGCGTATTGTGCAATTTGAGCTCCGTTTGGATTTCCTCGCGCAACCCGTTTAAGAAAATACTCTCCAACATTCCCCTTTGGCTTCGTTTCAACGGCGCCATTAGCATCTCAAATTGCTCCCTGTACTCCATAACAGTCCCTGTCTACTTCACGTTCAAAATGGGTCCTAACGGGTTTCGCACCAACCCGGGTTGGAATCTCCGGATCACAGCTTGTTTAAACTCTTCCCAGCTAGGCTCTGGGTGTTGCTCCTCCCACCATTGGTACCAGTTCAGAGCTCTCCCATCTAAGGCGATTACAACAGCTTCCAGCATTTCATCTTCCTCCACGCCATTGATTTTGAAATAGCGCTCCACCTGAACCAGCCACCCGTACGCTTCTCCACCTTCGAAAACTGGAATTTCAAGTTTTCTACCACGATAACGATGACGAGGTTTAGGATTCTCTTCGTCGTTAGATTCAGTGCTATCAGACGAGTTCTCTGCTTCTTCTTCTTCGTCATTCACCACCGTACTACTTCCGTCACGTCGTCGTCGTTTCTTCTGTAACCGGAGCTCCAATCGTTCCATCCACTCTTGCAAGTCAGTGCGAAGCTCAGTGTTGTTCGTGCGGACTTCCAGAGAGAGTTCTTCAAATCTCTGCTCAAGTCTCTCTTGTCTCTCCTCCATTGAAGTTTTCTTCACCATTTTTCAGCTCCGGTGGTACTAGAGCTTTGATACCAATGATAGATTCTCAATAAAACAGTAAAACAAACGTGCAAAATGATAAGAGAATGATGTAGTATTCCTTGAATTCAGTGAGAAAATTACAAGAAATAGTACAGAATCTGTCTAGGGAATAGAAGATGACAAGTGCAGTACTCTCAATGAGAGAGAAACTGTACTACCCAGCCTAGCCTAGCCCAATTCTTGCCTAAGGTACATTCTCTTTCCTACTCTACTTTTATTCCCTCCCTCAGCTAGAATGCATGAGGTGATACGCCTTCTCTCTCCAAATCTGCCACATCAGCAGGTTTGTTAAAAGATTCCTCCCACTACTTAGAGCTATTGCCTTTCTTGCCCTTCTTCATATAAACTTTGCCAAACTTATTTTTCTTCTTTGCCACATTCTCATCAAAAACTCTAGTTAATATAAGTGAACCTATGCAATGCAAGGTCTGCTCTCTAGTTACCAAGTTATTAACCACCTACATCACACTTATTTGCAAAATTCAATACTTCACTAGCCGTACATGACACCAACAAGAAAATTAAAGTTCAGTGCCCAAGAACCCATGTCTATGATTTAGGTCAGATAAAAAAATGTAATAGTAAGTACATAGACTATAAGTAAAGTGCAATTCTTGCAAGAGCAGAAAACATAATTAGATGGTCGGCCCATGTGTGTGCATCAAGAAACATATCTCTTAATTAAATTATTCAAATATGCAATATACAAAAATAATGTTTTCATAAAAATTTGATTGAAAATACGCAACACATCTATTACTTGTCAGTATGTATCGGGCTAGCGTACAGGAGTTTTATTCTCTCGTGATTAAATCATTTAATTATTTGATTGCCATACATTAAACTACCACTTGAGGTAGGAACTACATCCAGATAATTTTACCATGTTAAATACAAAAATCGGAATAAGAGAAAAGATGGCTGGAACACATACCATAGGTCCTGGCATTGGCATTGGATGTGATGTAGGGGCAGGCAGAGATCCTGGCATTCCAAGTGGCATTTGGTGCGGAGGGCGGGGCAAATGTTGGTGAGGGAGCAAAGGAGAATGGGAAGGGTGCTGTAGTTGTGGCATATTTGGAGGCATAGGCAAAGAACCCATCTGTTGGGGCAATGCCTGGTGTTGATGCTGTGGGATCTGCTGCAGATTCTGGTGGAACGGTTGCTGTTGATTGGCACTAAGAAGAGAGGGATGTGGACCTGGCGGAAGAGGAGGTGCACCCATTGAACCAGGATTGGGCTGCTTCTGTTCCCCCTGAGGAGCATCAAGAGAAGGAATGGATAAGGGCATTGCAACTCCAACACCTGGAATGGTACCCTCATTTCGAGTCAGCCCAGGAGGATAGGGTCCTGGAGTTGTTGGGCCATCAGGCATTGCAAAATTACCCCCCATACGACCAGTAACAGGATTTTGCTCAGCATATCCTGACAGACAAACATATTCAGACTAATGTTACATAATGAATTATTTGTCTTTCATAATAGGCAATATTTCTAACTGAAGAGTTATCATCTACAATTCTGTTCAGCCTACAACAAAGGGTGGAATGTACGAGGCAAAGTAACATAGAAACTACTGCATACTCCTGTAAACTGGATGAACATTTGGGAGTTAGCTTAACTGTTAGCAGTTATACGCTATAACTATAACTGACACTATTAGATCTGTAGTTTCTACTGAACCTGATATGATATATATATATATATATATATATATATATATATATATATAATTCACCCTCAGTTCAATCTCTATGTTGTCTGTTCACACCTTTATCAACAGCCCACTAGTTTCAACTCCAAAGACTTGTTCCTACTAAGCCTGCTACAGTCCAGATTATTCTTACTTCAGAACTCACTAATGAACGTACATTGCAACAACTGCATGTCAACGATGCCTTTCTCAATGAGTTGTAGGGGGGAAAAGGTGTACAAGACCCAGCACCCCGGATTTGAAGATGCAAACAGTCACTAGTTTGCAAGCTTAACAAAACTATTTATGGTATTAAACAGGCACTCCAAGAGCCTAGTTTTTTAGATAAATAAAGGGTAAAAACTGAATGCAATCATCATATTTGAACAGATATTCACTTAGAGACTTAACGACTAGTGCCTTAAAGACAAACTAACAATGGACGGAACTCCTAGTAGCTTCAAGCGAGAAACCCCAGGTATGATGAAGTGAAATTTAACATAACCAATGACACCAACATGAAACTACAAGAGTAGATATATCAACTTGGCAACTATGAAGGAGTAAAAGTCCAATCAACAGATATGTTTGCTCTACAGTCCTACTCCTTGATATTTTCTCATTAGGAAATATGTTTCTTTCTTTTACTCTCACTCAGTCTAACCACCTTTCTTTCGGAGAGTATTTTGGGGTCCCTGACAGTGACCTTAGCTACATGGAGCAAGGCGAGCTCAGCCTAGAGGTCTTTGACCTGAGTAAACAGATCAGCCTTAACCTTCAGCCTGGTTCGCAAACCTTGATCCTTGCCATTGCAGAATTCACGAGCTACTGCCGCCGCTGTGCCTCTTCTGTCTTCAGTACAAACCCTAGCAACTCCAAAAAGGGGATCCAAGAGCCTAGTTACCTTCGCTCCACTCCCCAGCAATTTGGATTTAAGGTCAGAAGCTGTGATCCATTGCTTTTAACTCACACTGCTGATGTGGTTTATGGTCAGAAGCTGTGATCCTTCGCTCCAAGAGCCTAGTTACATGAAGATGACATCATCATGGTCGGGATTTTTTCTCATTCAGCACCCTTCCCATTCTCCTTTGCCCTAAAACCGCTTGTTGACCTGAAGTATTTATTGGGCATTGAGGTTAAAAATCTCTTGGATGGCTCATTAACATTACTACTCAGAACTCTCCCCCCACCCCCACCCTCTTTCGCTTTCTCCATTTTCTTTCTATCATACATGTCTTATAATCCAGAAAAGTTGAACAGGAGAAGCAATCTGAACCCACCAACTATAAAATCCAGTAGTTAGAACAATTGATAGAAGATGATTTCTAGATTCTAAACTAAAAAAGACAGGAGGGAGTATACTGCTTCAGTTTCCTGTACGAGAATAAAACCAACCTTGCATTCCAGTGTTAAATTTATCACGAGCATTGTCTCCCGGCCTATTTCTGCTCCAAAACCTAGTTGTTTGATCACTGCTACCACTGCATAAGAAAACATGAATGTCATGTAACTTGAAGTTGGCTATCACTTTCTTCATACACACACACACACACACACACACACACACACACACACACACACACATATATAGACTAATTAATAGGTTACCGCCACGATTATTAAATCAAGAATTGTCGGGCTGAATTTTGAACCCGTTAATCATATCAAATCATAAGATTTAAAGACACGGTGAAGAACATTGAGATCAATGAAATGTACCACATAAAATATGTATGGTGCTTGATATAATATTTTTTGAACTGGGAATTGACAACAACTTCATCACAAGTCTCAGAAAACAAAATCATAAGTCACATCACATGTCATAAATCATACCTTGAAACTGAGAACAAATAGAGTAATAGTATTAGCCAACAAGGTGCACAAGAAGTGAGCAATTAACTGGGTGAAGCCACTATTCTACAATACTGAACACAGAGAAATGGAACAGTCAAATAGGGTGCATAGAGTAGAGTGATTGTCTGAAGCCCTTGTTTCAGGTTGAAGAAAACAGAGGAATGAAATAATCATATAGGGTGACTTTAGCAGCATTCCTTCCTTTTTTTCCATTACAATATTCGACTACCAATTTCTTCAACAAGAATTGGTAAAAAATAAAGAGAGATAAATTACAGAGTATACAGTAAACAGAGAGCCAGGTATGTTAAACAGTAACCTTAGAACATTGAGCAAGCAGAGCTAAGAAAGAAACCAAATAAGTATCATAGAACTGTGCAGAGAGCAGAGAGATTTTGTTAACCTGCACAGAAGGTATCCAATAGGATGCCATGCAAGATCCCACACATTATTATCATGAGCATTGGAAATTTCAATTTGTGGAGTATCATGCCTGCAAAATAAATATATTGTAATAATCACAACAAGAAACATCTACCTAATAAGATAACTAAATTTCAGGAAAAATAACTTAAACAAGTATCTAAGAAGTATAACTACAAGTAATTAATTTTAAAAATATAGTTGAAAAGAATTCAATGAGAAAAGTAAGACCATCAGTCTAATTTTTTGGGTTTAAGAGGCTGGCACAATGGCCACATAGAGGGAAAATGGGGATTGGGAATGCCGCATACCGGGTTCCTAGCTACACCAACTGAGCTACACCACTGAGACCCATCAGTCTAAATTAATATCTACACGATAGTGCCGACAGAAAAGTGAAAAGGGCATGAGCTGCTTTCTTTCATACCTACCTATTTATTTTTGTACATATAGACAAAAGACAATACAATTTAATGATAACCAAATATTTTGGAAATTCTTAGTGTAAACGTTTAATTCACTGGTGCTACAAGTAAAGATAATCTATCTTTAGAAAAATTAATAAGATCTGAAGCTTTTTATTCCATCCCAATCTGACTAGCTTTCTAGTTCAGTATAGATTTTTAAAGGAGTGGAATTTGGAAAGCAACACTGTTTAATTCTTTGGCACAGAATCACAGATAGTTTATCCACATTCGTTTTTGAATAAATATAATTATTTTCAAAAAAAAAAAACTAATACTTATTTGCTTAAGACAATGTCATAAACAAAGGACCTACTTGGTTTCAGAAAACATTTTCTTATTTCATTTTGTTGTAACTTTCAATTACAAAAATACCCCCCAGTTCTAAAATGTTTTTCCTATTTTCTTTACAAAACTTTGAGAACAAGAAACAACGTGAAAACAAAGTAACAGAGAATAGCTGCCAAAACCAAATAGCTCACTAGGGTCTCTTGCATTTGAGAGAATCTTTTCTATTTTATGTGGTTTTCGACAAATTAGTAGAAACACCATCTTATTTTTATTTTTAACCCAGTTTCGAAGGAATTGTTCAGGTGCGGGTGAAAATAGCAATTTTTTTTGTTTTCATCAGTGTTGTGAAGAGTGCGCTATCGCAGCGGCCTGCCGTTATGGGTACTAGTACCATTTCCATTTCATTGTTGCAAACGCCGCGGAGGGATTTGCACCTGTAAAGGCATGATTTGGCCACTAGTTTGAAGACGACTGTGAAATCCAAAAAAGAAACCTAAATTTTAAAAACATTGGGGGCTTTCTAAAGGTATTTTGGGGAATACGTAAGGGAAGTCAGAGGGATTAAAACAATTGGGGTTTCACATGCCCTCTGTCTCTCATTGTATCGTGTCGTGTGCCCTCCCTCTGCTTTCAAGCTCTCTACTCTCTCCTCCCTCTGCCTCTCTGCTTCGAAATAGTGGTCATCACTCTTTTCGCTATACTATAGCATCTTTTAGGTCAGCGGCTACGGTCTGCTATCCAGAATTAAAAACACTGGTTTCACCATTTCTTATATAGATCTTTGAAAATAGGAAAAGAAATGAAACTAATGTGACATTTTTCTAATTACTGATAATAAGACAACAGAACAAAAAAAATCTCAAACCAAACAGCTGCTAATAAAACACAAGCATGATCAATAAAGAACAATCCATAAAATGATGCGAGAAATAAGACCACAAGGCAAGTGAGGAAACAAATTTACCCAACAAGCCAATGGAAGATGGAACCATCATAACTACCACTGACAAAGTACTCTTCATGGAACGGATGCCAAGCCAAAGCTAACAAGAGAGTCAAAAGTAAGTCATAAAATTCATATTCAACTCAAATATACTTGCAGAAGCATTACAAAATATTGCAATTTTCACAAAAGCAACACTACCCAATAGCCCAAGTTACAGAACTTTTTGCATGTGCATGGAAAATAAAATCGCAATCAAGCTCATAGGCTCGTGGGACCATGTAATTTTACGATCCTGGGAGGGCTGAAGATCCCACCCAATAGTAGATTGATGGGATTGAGAATGGTCGCCGTGAAGGAGCCTAAACTCGTGAGATCTGGTTGATTTTGTAATCCTGTTCTGTGGGCACAGCAACTGGGGTTTGCAGGTTGGGTTTCATGGCAATGTGCATAAACAATTTTTAGGGGTTAAAAGAATCTAAAGAGTCACTGTAGTATATTTCCTGATGAGCTTACAGTGGTGCATCCCATTTTCATCATCTTATATCTTATCAGAAGTGATCATATAATATTTAAAGCCAGTTTGTTACAAATTATTTGAGATGAAAACACGTTTTTAATTAAAAATACATTTTTTGTATTTTTAACTGTTTTTGTTTAAGCTTTTTATATTAAACAGAATCTAAAAAAATTATGATTAAAATGAGCTGTTTTTATTAGAGTCTGTAAAAAATCTGTCTTCAATGAGTGTGCTAGATAAGAGAGAAAATTAAAAAATTGATTTTCACTATTATAAACATATACAAATCAACTTTTGCTTCACATATAAAATTGATTTTCACTATTATAAACATATAATAATCAATTTTATTTTAATTTTAAGCAAGCGGGCCCTTATGACGGGATTTAATAATATTAAGGAACTGTCCTATTCCTATTCAAAGAAAAAGACGCGTCACTTACTAGTAACATCCTTACGGTGTCCACGGAATGATTCAAGCTCCTTCATTGCCCTTATGTCATAAAGCTGCAAATACATGGTGCCTGTGATTATTAGTAACTCTTTGGGAGGGATATATGTATGATAAGTCCAAATAAAAGTAAAAGCAGGATTAAGTCAAAAAACAAAGCAAAGAGAGGGGATGATTAGCCAAAAATGAAAGAAATAAATCTAAGTGAGACTAGATAAAATCCAACTCAAATTGGGAGGACCTGTTTCAGGGTAAGGGAGATAGTATTTGATAAGCTACCCTATCCTCTCTTAATTCATTGTTTGGTGAGCCAATGTGATAGGCTAAATCAAGTCAATCTTATCAGCTTTTTATATTTTTTAGTTATCTTTATCCTAGGCTACAGGTTGGTTAAAAACCAACAGGATAGGACAGGAGCTGGGATGCAACTTTTGGCCTCAAGTCTCTACATCTAGTCCTCTCCATCATGCACAGCCTCTACGAATGTCGAAATGGGTCGACCTCAATGGGACAACCCAATGAAAAATGTGGACTGACTGGGCAAACAAAATTTAAGTCCGAAATCATGTTGGCCCAACTTGGTCTGAAAATTTGTTGGCTCACATGGGTTGGCCCATGATGGACTGGGTTAACCAATTAGCCTTAAAAATATTTTAATTCCTAAAAATTTAAACTTTAAGCTGAATTAAAATTATGTTATGTATCACACATGATACAAGAGAGCAGAATAAGCTAGAAAGTGATTATTTTATATAAATATTGTGTGTTGTATATATACCATAATAACAAGTTAAAATTACATTATTTATGTTGCTAAAAATGATTTCTTTAAATATGGATGCTTAGGCCAGCCTGCTTGGCCCGTAAAGCTATGTTGGGTAGTCCTCTTGATCATGCTTCAGCATGGCCTTGACACCTCAACCACCTTTCCATTGAGGCCCTATCACTCTTACCATTTACCGAAAGCCAAACCCACTCTCAAATTTGGTGTACATCAAACACGTGATATGATAAAATCTTATCATATCTATATCCTATTGTTATGCAGCTCTCTTGTCCTATCCATTCTTATTCTATCATGTCTACCAAATGACCCCTAAAAGGTTAGATAATAATCCAAAATATAAAGGCCAAATGCAGATGCCAAAATACGAACCAAGGTGAGGAGCAAAAACTGAAGGTAACAAAGCAGGAATAAACCAAAGGACAGAGCAATATCGAGAAATAACAGTAAGATTAATTGCTAGATAAAATTCAACTCAACCCTAAAAGGTTAGATAATCATATGAATTGAAAAATATAAGACATACACAACTAGTATCATGATGAAGTCGTTACTAACCTTTATTATTTGATCCTTTGAAGCCGTTAACACCCAGTTGCCATTTTGATTCCATTTAACACATAGCACGGTATTTTTGTGGCCATGACTGCATGATATGAATATGCATTTTTAAACACAAACAGACAAAAGAAACAGTAGAAATCGACATTTAAGTCTACACTCACAATGAGCAAAGCTCTCTCCCTGACTTAGCATCCCAAAGTTTCACAAGATTGTCCTTACCACCTGTATTGTGAAAATCTCATTAGATATGTATCTCACATTAATGAATTTCACAACCAGAAGGAATTTCACAAAACAAATTTAAAACACCTGATACTAATAAAGATTTTGTAGGATGCCAGTCAACACTCTTCACATCCCAACCATGGCCTGGCTGAGTTCAAATGTCACAACAATAACTCTAAGGTTAGTTCATAAAAATGGAAAAAAATAAAATAAATAAAGTATAAACACAATAGATAGATTCTAGGACTTCAAAAAATGTAGTTTTAGGGATTAATTTACAAGAAAATTTGAATCATCACATCAAAATGATTGGTTTTAAAATAAAAGTAACAGTAGTATAAAATTATACAGGGCGAACTGATTGTTCTGGAAAACAGAGAGATGCAAACTTTTGCAAAACAATATAAGTATTTACAAGACACAAATAATAATAAGTTGAACAGATAAGAGGCAGGAAACCCATCCTCATATCCTGTCTGTCCAGATTATAGAAATGAGAGCCATCCTCACATCTGATCCATCCAAAGCACATTACCAGTTAATGAACACTCTTCTTGACATCGTGCAAAATCCCAAACTTTAACTGTGGTATCATCAGAACACGAACAGAACTTCAAATCTGTCCTACAGAAACTGTTTATCAAAAAGTTAGAGCACCTTTTTTCCCTGCACAATAGTACAATTTTCCATAAAAATACTTTTAAAATTAAATATTACCTTAAGTCACGAACTGATTCTTTATGAGCAGATTTGTTGGCTTTAACATTGTTCATGTTATTCTGCCAATACCTTGAAAAATGACCCACGTGTATAAATATATGCAATTAGGTATGTGCCTTTAAAAACAAAATCTACTTAAATATAAACAATATGAAGCTTGGAAGGAACCATATAGCATATAAAATTATATATTTACTTTATTGCCCCTCCATCGTCACCAGAGACCATCCAGTTGTCATTGTGACTCCAGACCATGGATCTGATTGCTTGATCATGAGCCTGCATATGTTTCAAAATCCAACTTTGAGTTCTTATATTCTTAAGCTAACATCAGGACAACAATTAATGCTATGTACCTGAAGTATCATTTCAAAATTAAAAGACTGTCCATTCCAAAGAGTAAATTCCCCAGTCTGTGAGCCAGTAATAAGACGTCGGCCTGTAGGAGTCCACTTTTTTGAAAATTAAACAGTGGTGTAGTATCACAGTCAGTCAAATGCAATCTAGAGGTATATTCAAAAAATTAAAAATAAATAACCATCATTTTCATAAACTAATTGTATAAAGCAGTCAAACAATTTGCTAAAGGAAGCAGGCAGGTTGTATGATAGGTTCTTGGATTTGGTTAGCTCTAAGAAGGGGACCGGTGAGGCCCAAATGATCTACTTATGCTGGTTCAATGTTGGTTCCCCATGGGGGGGTTAACTTTTAAACAGCAGATGGGAGTTATAGTTAGTTAAAGGAGAGAGAAAACAAATCTGTTATGTATGTCCAGAGGGGACGAAGTGGGGTTATATGTTTCCATTTCAATTTTAGCTTATAGGTTGGGGCCAAAGAAATTTACTTTAGCTGGGAGCATTTTCTCTTACTTTCTGTATTTTCTTTTACTTTCTTATCAATGGTACAGTCTCATAATGTTAGATAGGATTTTTACTACCGTTGCAACGTAACATATCCCAAACCATATAATAGAAACAACGAGAACCTGAAAATGAAAATGACACTTTTGTATTAATACTAGCAGCTGAGGATAGATTCCTCAGTGTACTGACAACAAATCAGTAATAACTATGGATGGAGCTAGAGCCTCCTTCAAAGATGAAAAGATAACTGATATTCCCAGAAGGAAAATCCCCTAATGAGGTGAGACAAACATCATCACTCGGTCCCAAATGACCCTTACACTACCGTCCCTTTTCAGTTAGTCGCTTTTTATGCACATTCCCTTTTCTCTCTCCACTGATTCTCACATCCCAATCCCCAAATCCTGCCTTGCCACCTGTCCATTCCGCTATACCCTCCTCAAAACATCATTGCTTCCCAGCAACTTGTCCTGCTCGTAGCTGTCCCTCCTTTGCTCCTTTCGCTATTTGTCCCTTTCTCTTGTCTACGTGTTTATAAAGCCTATCGCCATCCAACTGTAAAGGTAAACTGTTTTTATACAAGAGTATAAAACAGTTCAGAACTGAAGGCGAAATGTAATTAACGATTTTACTAATCAAGAGATATTAAACAATGTTATCGATTGCAGATGGCTAACCATAGCATTTTGTCAAAAACCGCTATTTTAAGTCGTTAATCGCTATTTCCGCCATAAAACGCCATGGCACCACCATCCTTCACAAATTTGTCATAGCGGTAGCCAAAAAATCCACCACCGTAATCCGCCATTTGATAGTAACAGTGATATTAAACGAACTAAACTCTGTTATTCTATCCTAGAATCATGAAGATGTTCTCAGTTTTGTTAGGCAAACTTGTGTAGATCGTCCACATGAACATGAACCATTCCCCAGAAACAAATTCTATTTACTGATATATAGTTGCATGCATTTGGCACCGAAAGTTTGCATGCTTACTGATTGTGCACAACATCTAGCTATATACAAGTACATTTGGCTTCTATGATGCCATGTAAAATGATTTGCAAATATACGTCTCATACTTATCCATACTTAGTAGCAAACAAAGCAATATCTTCAGCAAACGTGTCATTCTCTAAAGTCACTAGAATTGAGTACATGTGGCAGCAGTGGATTGGTTGATGAAATTGAGGGAATCAGATGAGAGGGGGAAGAGAATACTCATAAGAGGAGCATTATGCTGCGCATGAGGGAGGGAGACTGGAATTGAGTAGGAAGGGGACTGAGTATTGAGGGTGATCCTCATCTTAGTGAGGGTTATTCTTATCAGGTTCAGTTTTTCCTTTTACTTGTTATCCATTTCCTTTAAGGAGGACTATCCTCCAGCCATAGTCACTTTCGCTCATTGTTTCAATGTAATTCACAAGGGAAATCCTCCCTTGTTGTTAGTAATACAAAGGATGTTCTCGGTTTTATATTCTTGTGCGTGGATCCTCCTATGAATTAACTAAACTAAAAACACTCGAAGAGAAGCTCAACTTGCTTGACAAGAAAATACCAAAATGAGGAAAAAGGGAATTTTTAACTAATTATTCTACAATTAGATAATTCATTGGTCAGGTTTTATGTGATATTTAATATAATTGTATATGCACTGACATCATAATTGTCATCGCGAGATAAGCATATATTATCTATACTTTAAAGGCACCTACAACATTATAACCAGTAAATATGGGTTAGCCTAAATTTCCTGCACTTTACTAAAATTCAAAACAGATTTTATAAAAAATAAGATATTATAGTCTAAATTTTTCAAAATAAAATTAACTAAAACACAACAATTGATATAAGTTGAACTTTAATAAATGTCTAAAGGAATAAATTATATTAACATGATTTTCTATAAACATTAAGTATACAAATATCAAAGTAAAAGCAATTAATATGATTTGTTGATATCGCATTTTACTAAATCTAGATACAATTTTATTGACTTCTTTTATATATTAATTATGTTAGTTTTGTTCACAAAATTATTTAAACTTCATATAATACGAAAATTTCTTCTTGTGCATCGCACAGGTTGCATACTAGTTGTCATAACAAAAGCATTTAAGGGGAATATATGGTTTCAAATAAATTCAAGTTAGGCAAGTTAACTGGAAATCTATTTTTGTTTTATATATATGCTGAACAAAATCAGCAGGAATCGTTACATTAGTATAAGCAGTTTAAACAATGTACATATACAACTCCAAACTTTTATTTTTCTAGAAAAATCAAATCAAATCAAACAAAATGAGAAGCCACGCTTGTTCAGAAATGTTTGAACAAAATCAGGCGGAGAAACATTCAGCTGGTATATCTCTAACTGATTATCAACATAACGTGTGCCAACCACAATTTAACAACATTTCAATCTAACTTACAAGAACACGATTGATCGGGCAACGATTTTTATTTAGAGATGTATGAACAAATTTAGCAGCAAAGCTTGTGGATGGATTGTCTGGATAGCCAACTGCTGGTACCATCTACATGAAAAATAGCATAAGGTTATAATCTAAGGACATAACGTGGTCATTACAATAAAAGTTATTAAAAATTTACCGATATGTTACTGGAATAAAGGAAAAGAGCATAGAGAACTACAAACTTTAGAGGTATAATATAAAAATTATATGTGTCAATCACCTAAAAGCCTGAGCTTTTGGGATAATTAGTTTTTAACATGCTATCAGAGCCTCTATGACTAAACGTCTAGTGTTGAAACCTTGTCGCCCCCATTCTTCTAACAATGAATTTGAATTTCAGTATGAAGTGGGTAGGTCTGCGCATCATCCACCCTTCAAACCCAAGGGGCTCTTGCATGAGAGGTTGTGTAAAAGATAAAATATAAAATCATTTATGTGTCCTCATCTTAAAGTTTAAGCATTTTGAATTGTTGGTTCATGACACTTCAAATAAATAAAAGGCATTTCAAACAAATAAAAGGTACAAAATTATAAAGAAGCTCACTCACATCAATTGCTGCTGCTGCCGTAGGTTGCAGTACTGTCTTATCTCTTGAATCACGCTGCCACATACGAATCTGAAGGCAGATTCAGGTTACCCATGAATTTACAAGTCAGAATACACACAGATGGAAATGAATAAGCCAAAAACATCTGTAATACAGCTATGAACCTATGAAGGAAGCAGTGATCATTACCTGCATATAACGCACAACTGAGTTCGTATAATCAACTGCCTTCCTTTGAGTAAGTTTTCTCATTCTTTTTGCGCCATGGCTATCACTATGAACTGTAAAATCATGCATCATTGCACTAGAATCCGAAACCAAAAAATTTTGGCGACTTAGCTTATAAACTATGAAAAATATAAATAAATCCAATGTCTTGAACTAAATAAACCACATACATCAAATTATTCCACAAGCTGCATCTTCAGAAAACTTTGATGAGCTTTCAAAGATTAAAACCTCTTAGGCCTTAGCTATCATCTACCTCAACTTTCTTCCTAACGTATCCATTCCCCATCTTACCTTTCTTTGCAATCACCCACCTCCACATTATCCTCACTTCTACATTTGTCTTTTTCCCTTGTCACTAATCAAGTGCCAAATGGCTCACTCGCAACAATAATATATTACGCTCATTATAATTTTCCAGTGTTTGATATGCACCTAGTTATCCCAAATTACAGCCAAAGCATTTCTCTAGCTCATTCACCTAAATTAAATCATAAGCATATTAGCGCCCCCCACCCCCATTACCCCCATCATTTTGTAAGGTATATCCACCAATACCAAAACTTCCAACTTGAGACACGATGGTATACCATTTCTCAAAGCTGACCTATAAAATATTACTGACCCACATCTCATAAGAACCATCTTACTTCCAATTACCTGAAAATCATTAGATTCCAAATTTTCTGTCCACAACTCAGGTTCACAACTCACTACTTCACTTCACTCAAGAACCAGGACAATATAATCGCAAAAATAACGTAGAGACTAGCTCATCAATGTACCTAGTACGTGCATTATTCAACCAATCAAAAATTCCTTTTAAACTATTCTCAAAAAAATTCATTTAGATTTAATTAAACGAACCACGCACACACACTTAACACAACTGCAACACATAAGCAATCACAACAACCAACTATACCAACAAAGAAACGATAGCGTACAAGTGTTCCAATTCAATTAAATGCTATTCGCTTGTTAATAAGAAAAAAATTATTAAAAGAATGAGAAGATGAAGTAATTTCAGAAGCAGAAAATCCGAACCATCGTAATGAGGAGGAGGAGGGCCTCCGGGACCGGGGTGATGAAACTCCGGGGCTAGGTTGGTGGATGAAGCTGAAGGTTGACGCATCATCGGCGGCGGCTGATGCTGATGCTGCGGCGGAGGCGGTCCACGGTGGAATTCCTGACCTGGCTGCTGATGGTGAAAATGCTGTTGCGGCGGGTACTGCTGCTGGTGCTGGTGTTGGTGCTGGTGCTGAGGATTATGAGGATCATTGTACATCATTGCGGTTATGCTTTGGAGACAGAGAGCGAAGTGAAGGAGTGAGAGAGGAATGGAGATTTAGAATTGCAGATGAGGGAGAAAAACCCTAAACCCCAAATTCTGGTGCAGATTGGGGAAGAACTGAAAATGTGGAGCGGGAAAGAACGAGTTAGAGAAGAAAAAAACCGTAACGACGGCGTTTTGATCTCAAAAAAACAGAGTTCATTTAAATTAGGGAAATTGCAATAACGTCCCCTCATGTTTTGCTAAACAGCATAGTATCCCAACGCTTTCAACGAAAAACTAATCTCCGCTCGTGCTTACGATCAAGCTTACGATCAAATTTCGCATTGACTAACATCGAGTTTGTCCATTACGGAAATCGAATCCGGAAGCACCGGGTCGACTCCCCGTATCCCAAGGTAGATTAATAAAATGTAATTAAGTTCATCTATTTGTCTCAATCTATTAGCCAATGCATTCTAACATCAAATGCATCCCTAACAGCTTATCGAAAAAAATAAAAAAAATCATCTCTAACATTGCCAAAATATCATTATAGTCTCTACAAATACCAATTGAGAGACGAAGCTGGTTAACGTTTTTCAATTATAAGGATCCTTTTGGAATATTGATAATGTAGGAGACAAAGTTGATATGGTCCCATAATTTTAAGGATAAAATTACATATTTACTAGAGAATAAATTGAGTCTTTATACCTGCTACCCCTGTTTTGTAAATAAGTAACGTAATTACAGGACTCAATACGTCTATAAAAAAACCTTAAGTCAAACGAAATAACAATTATCACCAACAAAATCCGAAATACAAATCAAATCAAATAACTAGATTATAGTAAAAAGAACCGTTGAACCCTTGTGCCGCATGTCTAATAGCTTTTATCTCTTCATTACAACTTTTAAAAACAAATAACAATACTAGTAACAACAAGTAATCTTCATCGATATTAACTACTCGTTGGGATATACATCGACGACCTCTTCAGCATTAGCAGACTCTTCACCTAAAGGTGCACAATGGCACACGAGTAGTCACAAAGAAAGAAGTCACACAATATAAGAACAATCAGCGATAGTGAATACAACATATATAACACATACACAATCAATTATCAATTAATCATCGTCGCGACCTAACAAATAGTCCTACGACTACAACATCATTGGTATCCTAATAGCAACTGCTCCAATATCATGAGTGGCAGAGACGGAGCCATGCATATCCTTGCGGTGGCTCCAGCCCCCATATAGATGTTATTAATAAGTGGCATGATACACATGTGAGCTACTGGTAAGTGTGGCCCATTCCTAATCTTCTTCGGCTTTAGCCTTTAATACCATCTTGAACTAATGATATAATGAATTGATTAGATTTAGTGAATAGGGATAGTTGCAAAAAGAACTTCCAGCTGATAAATATAGATGATATATATAAGGTTTAAATATGCGTTTGGCCCCTGCAGATACACGCACAATCCAAACAGGTCCCTGTAAAAAAAAAACTTTAAAATAGTCCTTGCAAAATATAAATTGTTTACGGTTAGGCCCCTCGGTCTGTTTTCCATAAAAAAAAAGTTTAAATATGCATTTGGTCCCTGCAAATACACGCACAATCCAAACAGGTCCCTGTAAAAAAAAACTTTAAATAGCCCCTGCAAAAAAACTTTTAATTTTAATTGATATTTTTTACATCTGAATTTATATTTGTTAAATATAAAACAAAATAATTAAATTAGTTCATCTTCTTCGTTGAACCTAAATACCCAGAATTACTTCATCATCTTTGATTTTGTTGTTCATCTTTTAGTGTGTGTTTCTTTCGGATTTTTTCTATCTCAGTCAGGAAAAAAAATCCCAAGGCAACTTTTTTCAATTTTTCCTGAAGCTACCCAATGGATGCTTTTATCTTTGGAAGTTTCTCACCGAGATTTTGACCCCAGGAATCTTAATCAAATATAGTTTTAATCATTCATATGCACCCCCTACCCATGATTAATCTACGAAACATCAAAGCAAAGGCACAAATCTGAAAGCACAAAATCAAAGTAAAAAACCAGATCTGAAAAACGATTTGTTCATGAACAACGAATTTATGTAACAGATCTGAAAAACGATTTGTTCATGAGAAATGAAAATAGCGATTTCAATTTCGATTTAAACAGCGATTTCAAGAACGAACTGAAACGCAAATCTGGAACAAAGAGAGAAACGAGAACAAACTGAGAGAGAGAGAGACGAAGAAGGAAGAAACCAATTGATAGAGATGACAGACGAGAGACAAGAATTGAGAGAGATCCAGATTTGGAATTGAGAGAGACAAGAAACCCAGATCTGGAATTGGGATTTTTTTTAATTTTAAATTAAAATTAATAAAAAAATAATGAGTCAGCAAATATAATTGCCACATATACACAGATAACAGCCACCTAGACAACTTAACGGCCAACTAGATATTTTTCTAATGGAGTCAAACGAAAATTACAAAAAAGGACTATGGCGCAACGTTTTTAAAACTTAAGGGATTTAATCGTTACAAAAAAAAGTTAAGGGGCCTAACCGTAAACAATTTATATTTTGCAGGAGCTATTTAAAGTTTTTTTTTACAGGGGCCTGTTTGGATTGTGCGTGTATTTGTAGGGACCAAACGCATATTTAAACCTTTTTTTATGGAAAACTGACCGAGGGACTTAACCGTAAACAATTTATATTTTGTAGGGGCTATTTTAAAGTTTTTTTTTACAGGGGCCTGTTTGGATTGTGCGTGTATTTGCAGGGGCCAAACGCATATTTAAACCTATATATAATCCACAATTGATTTCTTTGAAAAAGCAACACTTATTTGGCAACAACTAAATAAAAAGAAAAAAATAATTGATGCAAGACAATATTTTCCCAACAAATAAAAGTAATGGCCTATCAAAATAAAAAGAGTACTGATTTGATATAAAGATAAAATCTAATAAATTTGACTAACGTTATTCCAATAATCACATTGTTTGTTACTATAGCTACTACATGAATCTAATTAATATTATTTTAGATTTTAATTTTCTTAACTCGCCCCCGCTACCATTTGATTCTGACTCCGTCCCTGATGAGTGGTACCTACTACTACTATGGATAAGCTAGATGAAAGTTCCCTTAATATCTCGGGCAATAATTATAGTCTAGTCAGGGCATTTCAGTGTTCTGTGGGACGCTCCAACAATGTCTTGCCTCTACATAAGACCTCCTCATAAGGTCGAGTCATGGCTATCTCTATTAATACTCCCATAATCGTTTATTTATTGCACAATCTTATCGTGTTTGATGCATGCAGTGCATTTAGCATATAACATTAATCGTGTATCATTACTAAGGTGCAACTCACCCATATATGCGACGAGTCTTTACACATACTACGACAAAATTTCTCCAACGATCCACTGAGGTACGGCTCGCTCATACTTTAACAAGTCATTTCCCATCTTGCAATAAGGTTCCTCAAACGGGTAAAACTGTTAATCATCATTATCATTATCATCATCAACAGCGTCCCTAAGAATTCCTAAGTCCAAAGATACCATCATACAACTAGGGGGTCACTTTCCCTATTATCATAATCTTAATAGTCACAACTATTTCCCAAGTCCTCGCTATTCCTAGATAACAATGTCAACCTCATATTGTCATCGGTAAATTGAAGGAGAGAAAAAGACATGTTGTTTATGTGAAAACCCTTGAAGCAATCCATATGCACAACTTTCTATACCAACCCAGCCAGCCCCTCGGCCACAACAAGAAAAAAGAAAAGTGGTTAGAGAATTCCCTTGTTTCAACCCTTTCTTCATCTTGAAATCCTTAGTAGGACTTTTGTTGACAAAACCCATCCTACACATCATATGTTTGAAAAATTTCCACGAGATTGTGTCATATGCCTTCTAAAAATCCACTTTAAATAACATGCATTCCTCTTTTCTCCTTTTTGCTAGATCAACCATCTCATTAACCGCCGAAACCTCATCCAACATCTGATAGCCTTGAAGAAACATTGATTTTGTCAAAGAATGAATGGAGATGTAGGGAGAGTGGAAGAAGATGATCTAAGTCCCACTCAAGGTCACCATTAGCCATATATAGTTTGGACTTTGAGTCTCCTCTAACTGTCAAATGTCATAGTAACTTAACCACAAACTACACTTTTGAGAATAGTGTATAGAAACTGAACTCGTACATTGATAACTTATATTTATATGAGTTATTTATGTCTTTATTACTTAAATTTGAGTGAGTTCTCAAGTAATATTCCTGATTTATTAAGTAAATATCAACTATTTAGATAAAAGAAGAGTTAGAAGCTAATTTGTTAGCATTTGGCACTTTTGGTGCCCTTGTGAATGTTTTAATGTTTTTGTTAGTGTTACAGCGGTAAGTGCTATAGCGCTGCATGACATGCCCAGCTGAGGATCAAAAAGAAAAGTTACATTTTGCCGCCTAATGCTTTATGTCAAGTCAGCGTATCTTTCCCCCTGCTATGCACCCTGACGCAGACGCCCCCTAGTGGCTAGCGAGGACACTTGTCATTTTATTATTGTAGAATTGCTTATGGTTGGTGAGATATAGTCACCTTGTTGGAAAACTACTTTATGGGGAATAAACAAATATATATATCCATCTTCTCCACTCCATTCACTCATTCCTTGGAGAGTTTTTGAGAGAAAAACTTGACACACATTTCTTCCATTAATTCTCCACTTCAAGCTTTTATTTTTCAAGTATATTTTCTCATTTTCTACGGTGTGAAGTCGTGCTATAGCATCGTCCAGCCGTTCATGACTAGGAGTTCACGGAGTGTATCTTTTGCAACCGTTTATTTCTTTTTTGCTTACGGTAATATGAACACTTTGTCTTGTATTGTGTTGGTGATGTTCATCATGAGCTAAACACTTAGTAGTTGGATTTCTTTAAGTTTTGTAATGAACCTCTAGTATTGTTAATATAATATTGTGATGTTTTGCTTTTCAATCTTTGTTTTTTAATGATTTCAAACTTGTTTTGGGATTGGCCAACTGTTTACCGTGGTTTTTGGTAAACACCTCTAGTTTGAAATTGCTTCTGTTTGTAGGATCAACTAGTAAATCCTAAGACCATTTGTGTTAAAGTCTTTTCCAGAATTATGCGTGTTCTTGCGGTTTTCAAAGAAAAGAATGAAGATAACTGCCAGTTTCACGCGAAACCGTCGAATTTCTTCAGATAGGGACGAAGTGAAAAACAAAGATAAAATTGCAGAAAAGCAATAAAGAAAGCAAATTAAAATGCATTAATTGAAAAGAGAGTTGGTTCACAGATCATACAACCTTCTCTGACTCGTTTTCTCTGTAATGTGTTGGAAGTTAGAGCGTGAGAATTCTGTAATGAGTTTGTGACCCGTTTTTCCTATGAAAAACTACTATTTATACAAAGAGGGAAAAAACATAACCAACTAACTGTACAGAGAATTTTAAAAAAAAGAAAACTGCTTCAGCCTTCGACTAGGGTAATTGCCAGAACTTCGACGGCGAGCACTTGATTTTGACCTGCTATTGAATCCCAGCCTTCTTCTTGTCGAAATATCACCGTTCAACTCTTGTTAAATCTAAGGTTTTGTCGAATTTGCCTGCTGATACAACTCTTCTGTGTCGAAACCAACACCTTCTTTTGAGAAAACCAAAGTCAAACCCCGTTGACTGCATTTAATTTAGCCTATCGAAATTACAGGCTAACAAATTGCCCCCCAAAAATGTCTTTTTCGACTGAAGCTTTATGTAAGGCAGAAAAAGTGACATTTTTGAAGATTCCTTTTTAACTGCTCTGATGACGTCATTAACATCACGTTGCAGCATTGATGAGACGTTTCAGTGAAAAGTGCCTTTTGGCGCCACTGTTTCAGAGTTAGTGGGCCATGTTTTGCATTGGAACTCCCCACTACTCATTACGAGTAACTCCCCCTTTAAAGAAAAACTCAAAGGTTTCAAACCCTTTACACTCAACAGCTATATAAACCATCCTTTCTCTTCATTCCACTCTTTCTGAAACCTTTTACAAACATCTTCTCTTCTCTTCTCTGCTCAAACATACCTGCGCTTTCTAAACTCAAACTCAGAACTCACTTAGTATCTTGTATTGCTCATCAATGGCGTCTTCGTCTCAAGCCCGAACTTCTGCAACCGCTACTGGCAAGCAACAACTCATTGCTGAATCTGCTCAAGCCCAAGATCCTGTGTCAATCTCACACACCTACTCTTTTGGAAAACATTTTTGTGTCGCTGAACCTGACCTTGAAGATCCGCGAGCTCAAAACTGGAAGTCACAAGTGATCATCCCTGGTCCTGAAAATTCCACACATGCTTTTCTTGGCCGTCTTCCTGATTTTCTTCCAGAACCACCAAAAATCCAGGAGATTTTTCCTAGCTATCGTCATTATAGCCCTAGAATCTTCCACGAAGGTCCTTATGAAATGAGTTTCATGGCTACACGAGTTTTCAGATCTGCACCTCATGTAGGGCACGAAGCTTATATTAATTGGCTCAACAAAATCGAGTCGAAGAAAGGTGACTTCTGGAAGACTCAAGGTATTTTCGACCTCGTCCAGTTGTCAAGATATGGCCCTAAATATCAAAGTTCTATGCTCATCGCAGCACTTCACTTTTGGGAGGTTACTACCAACAGCCTTCATCTGAAATGTGGTATGCTCACTCCCACCTTATTAGACGTAGCTGCTATCACTGGACTTCGACCAACGGGCGAGATCTTCGAACCCTACAGAGCTTCAGATACTTACAGTTTCACTTTCCAGCGTGCCACTTTTGCTGGGTATATCGAAGATCAACACGTCCTCGACAGTGATGAGGTTTCTGATAAGGAACACATAGCTTTTCTTACCTTATGGTTGTCCCATTATATTTTCTGCTCTTCGTCACTTCAAGTTGCAAAGATGTATATCAATTTGGCTACTCAGATTCATAATGGTCAAATATCTGTCTTAGCAAACTTATCCTAGGGTCTCTTTATGAAGCTTTAGGAGATGGGGCCCTTGAAATGAAAAACTCTAAGCCTCAATCCTCTTTACTGATTTCTGGGCCTATTTGGTTGTTTCAAATGTGGTTTCTTGCCGCTTTTGAATCGAGACTCCAATTGATCTGTCCCAAAGACCAAATCCGGATGGTCGAAAGAAGAAACGTCGAAGGGATAAGACTTGCTCTCCTAAAACCTAGGGAAATTGGTCAATCAAGTGAAGACCAATTCTCTGATACTTTTGACATGCTATTGAATTGCAAGTCTTTCACTCCTTCAATGGCACCATTTGTACACAGAACCCTGGTTCCTCAAAAAATTTCCTGCAACACCCATGGACTCCGATGACGAAATCCATGAAATCTGGCGAGCCTATTTGACTCCTTGCTGGTTATCGCTTAGGATTTCGCCAAGCAAAGGTTCGACTCACTTTGGACTGACAGGATACCAGCCAAATCTCGTGGCGAGGCAATTCGGACTGTGCCAACTTCGACCAGCCTCTTTTTACAAGTCGAAAAAATCTTTGATATCCCCAGATAATGAAAGAGACTACTGGCATCGAGTTACCATGGCTGCTCAGTGCATTCCTACTTTCATTCCTTTGAAATACAACCCACTTTTCGCTTGTACTGAGGAATTTCTCCAATGGTGGTCAAGCTATTATGCACCTTAACTGGCTGCTGTCGAAGAATCCTCCTTGTTGCCTAACTTACTCTCTGCTTTTCCCAAAATCAAGGTACGCAAATTCAATACACTCTAGATTCTCCAAAGTCTCTTCAAAATAGTACATTATTCAGCTGTTTAGGTCGAACAACTTTTGGGATTTTCCCAACTAACCTCATCGAATATTTTTGTAGCTGTTCCAACAACCACTGGCACCACTAAGACACCAAGAAAAAATACCAAGAAGAAGGTTTCCATCGTTCCAAAACAACACCAATCTCAGCAAACCAAGAAACAAGAGGTGACTACTTCCATGAGGTCTTTGTAACGTCACATTTACACTTTAAATCCAACACTTGACTGATCTTCGTTTTGCAGAGTTGAAAAAGAGGGAGCAGTTCTCCGATGTTCCTGCTAAAAAGTTGAAGAAAACTGAAGTGCAACCTGTGAGTGATATTTCAAAGATCCAATATTCTTACCTCTTTACTCCTGCTAACATTTATCCATTTTTCTTTTCATTACTAACCATGAACATTAAACTTCCAGCCTGACGATCAAACACGTAGCCCGAAGCGAATCAAGATTCCTGCAGTTCAAATCGAAAAGGAGAAGAAAAAGAAGCATTCCCAAGAGACTCTTAAAACTCCCACTTCCACTCAAACCGAAAGAGAAAAGAAGACGAAACATTCTCAGGATGCTCCTAAAACTCTCACTCCAGTGGTTCTCGTCGAAAAATCGCAAGACAACAAAGAAACAACTACGGAGGAAACTAATGAGCCTTCTTTTGACAGCGAAACACTTGGAATAGAAATTCTCAACAAAGATCATGAAAAACAAGACTTAGAGATGGTCGAAGTTACTGGTGTCGAAACTGAGCAGAAAATTTTGGCTTCAACTCATAATCCAAGTAATAGCGAAGAGCAAGACACAAACCAGGATGATAATGATGAACAAGAGAAAGGGAATGATGATGCTATTAATTCTGAGAAGGAGGGATCTGAAGAAAACCTTGAACAAGTCAATGAATCACCAAAGGATGACAGCTCTTTTAAAGTAGCTCATTCAAGCAACAATACTGTCAGTGACGATGCTTTGAGTGAACTGAAAAGTAAGAATCCTCTTGAAGCTTTGAACCTTATGTTGAGTAGTAGGAAATCTTCGACTAGACAAAGCTCTTCAACCACTTCTATGGGCGAAGCATCTGATAGTTCCAAGGAAGAACTCCTCAAGGAATTTCAAGCTAAAGTTCTTGAAGCTGACTTATTTCAAGCTATTGAGCACGACCACATGACTACCTTTGAAATTAAAGCTTTATTGCGTAAACTCAATAATTCGACATCCGGCAAAGGTCTCATTGGCTTTATTGTTGAATTTGAGCCTCTCCTAGAGCAAATCACCTTAGACATCCAAAAGAGGAAAAACACTGCTGTACATAAAGCACGTGAAACCGAACTCCAACAGGAAGAATGGGCGGCTGTCGAATCCTCTCGAGCCAAAATCACTTCTTGGGAAACTCAAGCAACAAACAATGCTCAAGAAATGGCTGCCTGTGATGATGCCATTTTGAAATATCAAGAACAAATCAAAAACCTGCAATTGAAAATAAAGGCAAAAGAAAAGAAGAAAGTCTCATTTCGCAAGAGAATTCCAGATTCTTTGGAACCTATTATTAACACAGAAGCAGCCTTAGCAATTCAACACTTGGAAAAATTTAGCACACATGAGGCAGAGGTTCAAAGATTGGTTGAAGACGAAGCCCTCACTGCCATCAGACTAGAACACTCCAAAGCTGTTTTTGAAAGGCTAAAAGCCAATCTCCAACTTTAGATTGTAACTTTCTTTATTTTCCAGTTTTTGTATTTTCGACAATGTTCTGGCAAAGACTTTTGAATGCCATGTTTGAATTCTTTATACTATTTAATCTTGTGTTATTTTAACCTCCTGCAAAATTGGCCTATACTTCTTTAAACACTTGCCATTTATTTGCAAAATTCGACCATCAGCGCCTAATTCTTCGACTTCGTAGGCACCGTTAGTATAAACTTGTAAAATGCGAAATGGTCCTTCCCAATTTGGTGACCATTTACCCAAAACTCTATCTTTTTTATCTATGGGTAATATGACTTTCCACACTAAATCTCCCAAGGCAAATGTTTTTGACTTAACCTTTTTATTATAAACTCTAGCCACTCTTTCTTTTTGCCTTATAAGAACATCTAACGCATTTAGTCTTTCTTCGTCTAAATCAACCAACTCATCTAACATCATATCCCAATAAGAATCTGATGGAATTTCAAATTGCCTTTGAATTCTGGCTGACTGTAAACAAATTTCGACTAGCAAGACTGCGTCGTGTCCAAATGTGAGTCTATAAGGAGTAGTGCTAATTGATTCTCTAGGAGAATTTCGACATGCCCACAACACTTGATCAAGCATTTTATGCCAATTTTTAGGCTTTTGCCCAATGTGTTTCTTAATCAAATTGATAATAATTTTGTTGGCCGCTTCTACTTGACCATTAGCTTGGGCATAGTATGGTGTCGAAGTCAGTAACTTGAAACCAGTTTCAGAGGCAAAATCTACCATTTTTTGACCAATAAAAACTGTACCTTGGTTTGTAGTAATGGTTTCTGGAATTCCAAACCTATATAAAATATGATTTTGAATAAAATTGATTAGTGCCTCTTGATTAACAATAATTAAAGGAATAGCTTCTACTCACTTAGTAAAATAATCTATCCCAACTAACATAAAACGATGCCCTTTCGACGAAGTTGGTTTAATTTCACCAATCAAATCTAAAGCCCAACCTCTAAAAGGCCATGGTTTTACTATTTAATGCAATTCACGTGCAGGCACATGTTGTATTCCTGCGTGTTTTTGGCATTCTTGACAACCCTTGGCGAAATCTATGCAATCTTTCAGCATAGTTGGCCAATATACTCCTTGTCGAAATAAAAACCACTTCATTTTGTGACCTGCTTGATGAGATCCACAAGCTCCACTATGAGTATTGGAAATTGCTAAATATGCCTCACTTTCATTAAGACATTTCAATAACACTCTTTCAGGAGTCTTTTTAAATAACTCATTCCCAATAATAACATAGCTTAAAGCTCTATACTTGGTTTTCCTATCAGTCACTCCTGTTGGATTTTCCGAGTATTCGACAATTTGCCTTCGCCAATCATCATTCGACATATTGTCAATGGCAAAAATTTCAACTTCAAAATTTTCAAAAGTTTTAAAATTTTCCACTAGATTTAACATCTCTGCCCCCTCAAGTTTTGTCATTAACAATTGGGCATTGGATGTATCTGTCGAAATCTTTTTGTGTTTGATTCCTTTTAGCTCTGATAGCTTTTCTTTTGAAACTTTGTATCCTGATGCTATTTGTGCCAAATCGTTTGCCTCTTGATTTTCCATATGAGGCACGTGTTTTATGTGAACAGTGTCAAATCTCTTTAACAACTTATTAGCAATGGCAAAATACATTATTAAGTTCTCTTTGATGCATTTGTATTCTTTTGTTAACTGTTTCAATGTTAGTTCTGAATCTCCTTTGATTTTGACATGTTTTGCCCCCAATTCTAACAAGATCTGAAGTCCTGCTATTAAGGCTTCGTATTCTGCCTCGTTGTTGGAGCATGTCCCTTCAATTTTAAACTTATATTTTGTTGGTACCTTTGTTGGTGAAATTATTAATACACCAATTCCAACACCATTTTTGTCGCTTGAACCGTCGAAGTATAACTTCCAAGGTTGGGTTTCCACTAAGTTTATTGTATTTTCGACCACTGAATGGTCAACTATGAAGTCAGCCACTATTTGACCTTTTATTGCTTTTAATGGCTGATAAGTCAAAGAGAATTCAGAAAGAGCCAAAGCCCATTTACCTATTCTACTATGTAAAATTGGTTTCGACAACATATGTTTAATAATATTATAATGCGAATAAACATACACATCAACATGCTTTATGTATTGCTTCAATTTTGTACAAGAGAAATACAAGCATAAACACAATTTTTCTATATGATGATACCTAGTTTCTGCATTATTTAGAATTCTACTGAGGTAATAAATGGCTCTTTCGACACCATTTTCATCTTCTTGAGCTAACATGCTTCCTATAGAAAATTCTGAAGCTGCTATATACAATTTCATTACTTTATTCCTAATAGGTGATAACAAAATTGGTGGCTTCATCAGATATGCTTTAATCTCGTCGAAAGCTTATTGGTGTTCTGCATCCAACCTAAACACATCTTCCTTCTTCAGTCGAAGTAATGGCGAAAACGCTTGAGTCTTGCCACTTAGATTTGAAATAAATCTTCTAAGGAAATTGATTTTTCCTAATAATGACTGCAATTCTTTTTTGGTCGAAGGAGCTTTCGTTTCCAAGATTGCTTTCGTCTTGTTTTGATTGATTTCAATGCCTTTTTTGTGTACAACGAAGCCCAAAAAGTCACCTGCACGAACACAGAATGCACATTTGAGTGGATTCATTTTCAATCCATATTCTCTCATTCTTTCAAATGATTGTCGAAGATGGTCTATATGACCAATTCCTGAAGAAGACTTAATTACAATATCATCTATGTACACTTGCATAAATTTTTCAATAAAATCATGGAACATAGAATTCATTGCCCTTTGATACGTTGCACTAGCATTTTTTAGGCCAAATGGCATTACAACCCATTCATAGACACCTAATGCCCCTGGGCATCAGAATGCTGTTTTCGACGTATCTTCTTCAGTAATATATATTTGGTTATATCCAGAATAACCATCAAGCATACTTAGGTATTCATAACCTGCTGCTGAATCCACTAGCATTTCTACCACTGGCATGGCATATTCATCCTTAGGTGTAGCATTATTTAAATCTCTAAAATCTATACACACTCTAAGCGTGCCATTTTTCTTAATTACAGGAACTATATTAGCAAGCCATTTGACATACGTGGCAGTTCTGATGAACTTGCTCTTTAGTAACCTTTCTATCTCTGCTTGATCTTCAACAGGATTTCTGGTGCAAATCTTCTTGGTGTCTGCTTCACTGGCTTTTTTCCTGGTCGAATTGGTAGTCTTATCTCAACAACGTCACGACTCAACCCCGACATTTCATTGTAATCCCATGCAAAGCAGTCTTTGTACTCCTTTAACAATTCGACAATCTGCACCTTCAATGCTTGATCAATCTTAGCACTTATATATGTTGGCCTTTTCAAAGAGCCATCTCCCAAATCGATTTCTTCTAAGGGATCTTGTGCTTGGATCCTTTTGGTCGAACCCATTGGATCTTTTTCAAAACCTAAAGGCTCGTCATCATAGACACAATCAAGTCTATGGTTTTCGACAACATTGTCTCTATTTTTGTCCTCAACGGCTTCAGCAACTTATTGTTGTTGTAATTCAGCTTCTAAAATCGGTTTTTGCTTATTCTCGGCCACGTAGGCCGTAATTCTATCCCATGCAGTGGGCTTATCCATAAATAACTATTTATGGGCCTTCCCACCCTGTAGGCTTAACAGAGCCTTGTGGGTAGTTGTCTTCATCTATAACCTCACTATCCCAAATGAATCCATAATTGGGATGAAGTATCACTGAAGATCTAACATTGTTTTGGCTTTCATAACCATGTTCAAAAGAAATACATGGCGCAATGTTCGCCAATTATTTATCAAAGGTTTTCTTGGTAATAGTGTTTACCTCAGCCTTGAAGTAACTCTGATCACCTTCAATATTTTCGACTAGACCATCTTCTCTCCAAATGATGAGCCTCTGGTGAACTGTCGAAGGTATTGCTCCCACACCATGGATCCATTCTCTTCCCAGCAGCATGTTGTAGTTTGCCTTTGTTGAAATTACCATGAACATCGTTGGTCTCCTGATGCTTCCAACAGCAAAATCAACTTCAATGGCTCCAAGTGAGTGGCCACTTTTGCCTTCATAGTTGGTAAGAATTACATTGTGTGTTTTCAAGTCAGTCTCACACTTTCCAATTCTTTTCAACATATGTTGTGGCATCAGGTTTACAGCAGCACCACCGTCAACCAGAATTTTATTGACGCCAATATTGTTCACCTTTGCTTGAATATACAAAGGTTTGAGATGGTTCATCATTCCACAGTCTTGTTTTTCAAACACAGCGTGTTGCTCTTCAACGCAACCATTTTTCAGCACATAGTAACAAATTGGTTTGTAAGTGGTTTCTTCGTCGAAATCTTCTTCAACATCATTCACTTCAGAAACCACATCATACTCAATTGGGAGAATTGAGACTACACCACACAAGACGTCGAATTCTGACCCAGAATCAGCGAAATTCGAGCCCATTTCTCCGTCTAAGTTGAGACCCTCTTTGATCACTGAAAGTGGTGGAAATATCCTCTCAGTAGCTGGCTTTCTAGCCATTTCAAGAGATTTTGATGGTATTTGTTTACCTTTCTCTTTGTTGGTATTTTCCACCTTGCCTGCAGCAGCAACCTTTTCTGGCGTTGATATCTACGCCACTGAGTTCTTGTCATAGGGTTCTTCCCTTTGTAGTTATTATTATAGGCATATTTATTAGACTCCAATGCCTTGTTTTGGCTAGTAGCACTACTGCTGCCCTTAACCAATTTTGCTGGTTTCTGTCGATTTCCAACATTCTTTCCAGCATAATATACTGGATAATATCCAGTAATTTTTCCACTGGAGTGCACCCATTTCTCGACAGGAGACTTTCCTGGAGGAACATAAGTTTTGATCTGTTCCTTTTGAGGATTGCTTGTCGAAGTTACTTTATATTGAATACCTCTATTGTTGTAGCTGAACTTCGGTCTTTTGTCGACCCACTTTCCTTTACGTTTCAGTTGAGGCTTAAATCCCTCCAGATTTTTGGCAGCCTCTTTGTCGAAGACAGAACTACACCTTGGACAAAGCATAACTTCAGAATTGTTGATTTTGCAGCGATTGAGAAAATCAATCAATTCTTCTTCAGCCCTTGGATACACTATCTTCATTTTTTCAGCGTACTGGTCTTCAGTGACCATTTCGACATCAACCTTGTCAGCAGCTTTCTCTACCTTAGCATTTTCAGCAATAACCTCTGTGACCTCAACCACATTGAGATCGACTTCAACAAGCAATGCATCAGCTTTCTCTACCTTAGGCTCAACAGGATTTTTCCCATTAGAAGGTATCAACAATTTGCAAGTATAAGGAGGTCCTGGTTTTAGTTCTGCAATGTTAACCTCTTCTCCGACATCTTCATAAGATATGTCGTATTCTTGGTCACTGTCATTAGCTTCGACATAAGCAACCTTTTCTTTCTTACTTTGGAATCTACCTGTTCTGGCTTTTTCGGTTTTGAGTCTTTTGACTTGTCGAACTCTATCAGCCAATTGTGCCATATCTCTTAAATGCAGTGTATCTAGTTTCTTTCTTATAGTGTAATCTAGACCACCAGCAGCCATTTTGACTAACTCGTGTTCAGGCACTTGAGTAAAGCACATTGCTTTGAGAAGTCTAAATCTATTGAGATAATCATCAATAGATTCTGCCCCCTTGCGTCGAACGCTAGCCAATTCCTTAAGACTAATTTTACATTGGCCCATATAGAATTGTTCGTGAAAGGCCTTCTCTAACTGACTCCAATTAAATATGGAATTAGGAGGCGGGGTGGTGAACCATGTAAACGCATTCTTAGTTAAAGAATTTGGAAAGTATTTCATTCTTAAATTCTCGTTATGTGCAATATCACCAGCCTCAGTCAAATAGCGAGCCACGTATTCGACAGTAGATTCACTGGTTTCTCCAGCAAATTTTGAGAACTTAGGGATTTTCCATCCCCTAGGCAACTCCGTTTGTAAGGGGTATTCCGACAAAGGCGACACAAAATTAGGCCTATGTAAACCTAAGTTAAGGCCATTCTGGGCTAGAATAGTTTCGACCATATTAGCCAGATTATTTTGTGCTCCAAAATTGTTTTGTTGCATTTGTCTGACCACTTCATCTGCATTTTGGTTTCTATTTACTAACACAACTTCAGGGATTGCCTCTACCCTCATAGGCTCTTCGACAACCTGTTGTTGTCCTTGGTTTCCCTGATTTATAGGTATTGGATTGTTAGGCCTTTTATTAGGTACTTCGACAGGCCTAACATTCTGAATTTGGGGAATTTGCTGGTTATGGACTGGTGGAGTACCAAAGAAATCAGCAATTCTGCCCATTTGCGCTGCTAACATTTGGTAACTGCTATTAGTGTTTTGTATCAAAGGATTAAACACTGTACCAATTTGTTGTGTTAACATATTGACCATATCATGATTGCTATCATCTATTTGTTGCCTCAATGCCAACAAAAATGTTGTAGTCAAATTGGGTTGGGCATTTCGACTTAAAACACCTTCCGATGAACTATGAGTAGGGGAATAGCCTGCGATTGCATTTTCTGCAAAAGTAGATGAATTTGTCTGAAGGCCCGCCATCAAAGCCGTTGGCATGCCATATGGGTAAGGTCTACCACTCATAGTAAATGGCAAGTTTCCAACCATTGGATTTGCCATCAAAGGACTCGTTGGTCCCACTATTGGTGGCACAGAAGCCATTGTATTAACATTCGTTAATGCTGCAGTGGTCATCATTGACACAGGGGTAATTATGGGAGAAGTTATAGCAGTTACTCCCATTGTTGTCGAAGAAGGCATAGCAACGGTTATGCCTGCGACATTTGCAGCGTTAACGTCACTAACTGTAGTTTGTTCTTGTGTACTTTGTGCATTTGATGTAGAAGCATTACTTGTACTAGAGCGTGCCATCTCTGTAAGATGTTTACCACTCCTTAATTGCATGCACAGATAAACACAAAGTTTAAGAATTCAACGAAAAAAACTTTCAAATTAGCACAAAGGTCCCATTGGGCGTGCCAATTTGTTTACCGTGGTTTTTGGTAAACACCGCTAGTTTGAAATTGCTTCTGTTTGCAGAATCAAAGAAAAGAATGAAGATAACTGCCAATTCCTGGTTTTTGCCAATTTGTGTTAAAGTTTTTTCCAGAATTATGCGTGTTCTTGCGGTTTTCAAAGAAAAGAATGAAGATAACTGCCAATTTCGCGCGAAACCGTCGAATTTCTTCAGATTGGGACAAAGTGAAAAACAAAGAAAAAATTGCAGAAAAGCAATAAAGAAAGCAAATTAAAATGCATTAATTGAAAAGAGAGTTGGTTCACAGATCATACATCCGTCTCTGACTCGTTTTCTCTGTAATGTGTTGGAAGTTAGAGCGTGAGAATTCTGTAATGAGTTTGTGACCCGCTTTTCCTATGAAAAACTACTATTTATACAAAGAGGGAAAAAACATAACCAACTAACCGTACAGAGAATTTTAAAAAAAAGAAAACTGCTTCAGCCTTCGACTAGGGTAACTGCCAGAACTTCGACGGCGAGCACTTTATTTTGACCTGCTATTGAATCCCAGCCTTCTTCTTGTCGAAATATCACCGTTCAACTCTTGTTAAGTCTAAGGCTTTGTCGAATTTGCCTTCTAATACAACTCTTTTGTGTCGAAACCAACACCTTCTTCTGAGAAAACCAAAGTCAAACCCCGTTGACTGCATTTAATTTAGCCTGTCGAAATTATAGGCTAACACCAACTAAAATGAGTACATTTGTGGGTACAGACATGGTCCATGATTCTAACTCAAAGGTTGATGTGAACGAAAGGTTGCTTAAAGACATTTAAACAACTTTTGCTTAACTCTAGACATAGAGTGAACACTATGGGTTGTTTATTATACAGGGGGTGAACTTACTAAGAACTTAGAAATAATAGTCTTGTAACAAAACTCTGGCGACAGTGATTGAAAGGCGCGACATCATATGCTACAGCACTTAGCGCTATAGCGTCTTACTTCTGGGAATTTACTTAGTAAAAAGCAGTCCAACTCATTTCTTAATTACTTGAAACTCACTACTGTTTTTATCCAACTTCCTTACTTATTATGCCTGAAATCATATCACTTTTATTTTGCTTGTTTCATTAGTGTTTTAGTTACTTAAACTTTAAAATTAACATCAATCCCTGTGGGTACGATCTCTACTTTATCATTATATTACCTGTTGCGATTGTGTACACTTGCACAACTATTTTTCGCACAACATACATATTCAAATACTTAATTTCCCTTTAATAGTATATTAACAAATAGTAATCGTATTAGAAAAGTATAGCAAAATAGAACTATTAAAATGATATATTGAGTAGAACCCATCTACTCAATATAGAGATTTGTGAGGTGAGGTGATATATTGAGAAACCAATTTGATGTTCCATTTCCTACTGGCCTATTTCAACCCATATAGAGATTTGTGGAGTTTGCAAACCTGATTGGATGCAGAAGTTTCAAACGCTCGAGGAACACACATATGGACCTCTTCATGCAAGTTGCCATGAAGGAATGCATTATTAACATCCAACTGATGTAAATGTCAATTGCAAGCTGCTGCAAGTGCCAATACCAGTCTCACTATTTTAACAACCAGAGAGAAGGTTTTAGAGTAGTCAACACCTTCAAGTTGTGTAAAGCCCTTTGCCACAAGGGGTGCTTTATACCATTCAAGGGAGCCATCAACTCTAAGTTTGGTCTTATATACCCATTTGCATCCAATAGGTTTCTTAACAGGAGGTAGTTGAGTAACAGTCCATGTGTTGTTTTCCTCTAAGGCCTGAATTTCTTTGTTCATGGCTTCCTTCTACATGGGAGGGGGAGAGGGAGAGGAAGTTTGTAAAGGGGAAGTAGATTTTGTGGCAGGATTAGTGTGTGGAGGGGTGTGATGTGATACCACATGGAGCTTGGATGAAGGCCACAAAAAATAAAGAATCAAAATAAAAAGAAGGAATCTCAACAAGAATTCAAGAGAATATACTTCAATGTTTTCAACGTAATCATTAAGACAGGAACACATTGAAGGTGACCAAGTAAATAGTAAGGGATTTCTAGATAACCAACTCTAGTGTTTCCTATGCTTTGTATTTTCATGTAATAATTGTAAAGATACTTTTATTTGAGTCATGTTGGCCTTGGTTAAATGACTAAGGCCTAGTAGATTTAGTTTGTGGCATTGGGCCTTGTTTTGTGTTTCTCTTGGACTTTAGAGTGTGGGTCTAGGATCCATCAAATTCACAATATAACTGCCTGAACTCCAAGTGTAATTGGTTGAATTTGGATGATGAATGAAATCACTTTTCACATTTGAGCAGTTGTTAAGAGAGAGCCGTGAGACCTAATAGAGAGGTGAGAGGGTAGACTCCATTGGTAGTGTGGTGAGGTTCATCATAGATTCTCCAAGGTTTCAGGAGATGAGAACCTTGAGCACACAACCTTGAGACTAGGAGAGCTCAAGGGTAGTGTTGTCATTATCATCTTCCCAAGGAAGAAGTAGTGGACTTCCTTCTCCACCTCCATTTCTATCTTCTCCATCTTTGATCTTTCTTCTCTTTCATGTAAGTGTTTTTGTCTTTCTTTAGTGTTGTCTCATTTGTGTCTTTGATTTTGTGTTGTTAGTGTTCATTACTGTGTGAGAAAATTGTTGATTTGCTAAATTTCAAGATCCTAAACTTCAAGATCCACTTTAGATCTCATCAGGGTGAAGGTAGGAGAAGGTCAGTAACATTGGATAAGGGTATTGGAGGGGAAGATGAGGGAACTGGGTTGAAGATTGGGGTAGATGAGTGAGGGGTGGCAAAAGGGAAGATGTTCTCATAAAAGGAAATGTGTCTAGAATAAAAAATTTCATGGTTGTGCAAGTCATAGAGGAGATAACCTTTGACACCAATGGTATGGCCAATGTGGACACATTTGCGGGCCCTAGGTTGAAATTTGGTCCGGTGAGCAACATGGGTAGTAGCATAACATAAGGAACCAAACACTTGAAGGTAGGAGAGGTCGAGAGAGATGTTATGTAATAGGTAGGAAGAAGATTGGTTATTTAGGGAGTGGGAGGGAATGAGGTTTATTATGTGAAAAACTTGGGAAAGGACAAATTCCCAAAAAGGAATAGGTAATTTTGATTGAAACATGAGGGATCTGGATACATTTAGGATATGTTGGTGTTTTCGTTCAACCACTCCATTTTGTTGTGGAGTTTAGGTACAAGAACATTGGTGTATGATGCCTTTGGAAAGGTAGTAGTTGGGTACTTGGAATTCAGGACCATTATCAGACCTGACAGTTCTAACACTAATGCCAAATTGAGTGTGGATCATGGTGATGAAGTTTATGAGGTGTGAATGGGATTTGGCTTTGGTTTTCATTAGTCTAACCCATGTAAACAGAGACTTGTCATCAACAAATGTAAGAAAATACCTATGGCAAAGAATGGATGAGACACTATAAGGGCCTCATATGTCAACGTGTATTAAGTCAAATATGTTGTTGGAGATAGAAGAACTCGAGGGAAATGGGGATTTCTTTTTCTTTGCAAAGTGACAAGCATCAACAGTAGTGTGAGCACGTTTGGGTATGTTGGAGTTCTGTATGTGTACAAGGGCGAAGCAATCAGCTTAGGGATGTCTTAGTGATAACAATCAAATATGATTGTTATTACCTCTTATTTCAAGCTTAAATCATTGTTAATTCTCAAGCAGTATAGTGATTAATGTTGTAAATATGTTAGTTTAGAGTAGCTTAAGGTGTAAGCTTGAATTTGTTATAATTAGCACTTTGATGCTCAATTATGGTTTAATGTGTTTGTTTAATTGCTGTAGCACTTATTGTGGCAGTAATGCCAAATTGCGCAACATGTGAGAGAAAGCAATAGGAACCACGGAAATTGAGGAAAGGACAGCAGTCAGTCAGTGCCTGGCGTGGGTGTGCGTACCAATCATGGAATATTCACTGATGACCCAGGGATTTGGGCAAAAAGGACCTTTTGTCAGGCGCCTCCCAAATTAGGGTTGCCTCTCATCCCTAGCCTCCTCTATATAAAGGACCACATTCCCAGAATTAGGTTAAGCCGAATTTGAGGTATAGAGATAGCCTCAAGCTTCGTGCCTTCTCCAAATCACCCAAAAGATCAATTGCTGGATTTTGATTGCTGCAGCAACACTGAAGCTTCATCTCTTGGAAGAAGCTACGTTGGAGAGCTGGAGTTTGTTCCTTTGATCTTCATTGGAGCTAATCTCACGTTCGAAGATTGTAGTGTAAATTCTCTCATTGAGATTTTCATGACTTGTTCATTTATGTTAATGTTTAAGTTATTTTCTTTGTTGTCAAAGCTCAACATGAGCTAAACTCTTGTAGTTGGGATGCAAAACTGAATGTAATGAATTTATTGTGTTATTAATGTTTATGTTTAAGTGTTGAGTACTTTATCATGTGTGCTTCTACTATTTCCATCTTAGATTAAGATTGGCCGTCTAATCTAAGTAGCATTTATATTCACAGAGATGGTTTGTAAATTTACCCCACAAGATAACATGGTATGTTGCATAACAGAGATATTGTTGTTCCTTGTCTTAACCCTAGAGATAGGGGAGGCATAAGCCATGAGGTGAACACTGCGGGTGCTTCAGCAGCCTAGGATAATACTCCTTTCTGGTCTAGAGATAAACTAGTAGGAAAAAACCCTAGTGTCTAGTATTTGAGAAAATACGCAATTGCGGCAGCACCTAGTGCTGCAGCACTTAACATAGCATTTTTGTGCACTTTATTGAAATTACTGAAAGTGAATGCATCTCAACTTGTTCCAAATATCTGATCTTATTTACCCTGATACATTTTAATATTGTTGCATGATACCAAATATTTGTGTCATTTACTTTATTTTTACCATCACTAATCTGTTGATTAAATTAAGCTTTGTTTAAGTGCTAATCCTCGTGGGAACGAACTTTACTTTCACTTTATTACTTGTTGACAGTGTATACTTGCACTATCACGCTTTTAGCACAACACTTAGTCAATGGTGGCAAAGGTCAATATTGACTGCAGGGATTGTCGGGCCGGTACAATGAACGGTTGAAACAGAGCTAGAAGAGGGTTTGGAATCAATTACCATCGAGAATAGCATGCCATCCAATCTAGTGTTTCCATTCGTCCTCAAAGAAGGCCTTTTCTGTATTAAACATTCATTATCAACAAACATTACTTGACAATATTTAGAAGTTTCAAGTCTGCCAACAGATATAATGTTTTGGGAAAAATCAGGAAGGTAAAGAACATCATACAATATAAGGCCAGGTGTTAGAAAGATAGTATCGTTGTAGGAGACAATTGTCTTAGTACCATTAGGAAGAGACACTGATACTGACCCAATTGCTTTATAAGTGGCAAAAAAATGTAGAGAGGATGCTATATAATCTGTTGCACCAGAGTCTATAAGCAATACGGAAAGAGAGTTACTGGAATCCGTGAAGTTTGGTGCAACATGTTATGCACTAGCTGAGGATATAGTGGCGGTAGTAGTAGGTGCAAAGGAAGGAATCAAAGCCAACAAACTCTAAATCTAAGCTCTTGTGAACACTACAAAAAAATTGGTTATTAGCGAGGGAATTTCCCTTCGTAAAACGTCCTTATTCCGTCACTAATTACCATTTGCGAGGGAATTAGCGAGGGACTTGTTCCCTTGCTAAATTGCTCCTCACTAATGGTAATTAGCGAGGGAATTTGAATCCCTCGCTAATTAGTGAGGGACAGTTCCCTCGCTAATGACTGCCTCAAATTTTGTGTAGTTTTTTAAATACTGGCTGACACATATCCCAATTTGAATGACTTATTTTTTTTATATATTTATTATTATATTATTAATGAAAGTTATATTATATTATTAATTTTGTGGTTGTGGTGGTGGTGGAAGGTGGAGAGAAGAAGAGAGAAAGAGGAAAGAAATTCATTGGTGAGAGAAGAGGAATTCGTAGGAGAGAGAGGAGAGGAATTCATGGT
Source organism: Astragalus glycyphyllos (assembly GCA_963573325.1). NCBI lineage: Eukaryota > Viridiplantae > Streptophyta > Magnoliopsida > Fabales > Fabaceae > Astragalus > Astragalus glycyphyllos. The sequence goes on from OY754307.1 coordinate 105,700,936, forward strand.
AGTGGTGGTGAGAAGAAGAGAGAAAGAGGAAAGAAGAGGAATTCGTAGGACAGAGAGAGAGGAGAGGATCCTACGTGGTGGTGGTGGTGGTGGTGTAACATCCCTAGTTTCGTTAATTTCGGTTTACGAAATTAACTAGTGATTTATTATTTCGAGTAAATAATAAATCAAGTCAGGGATATGTGATAGTCGTGAAAGCAATATATAATTGCTAAGTTATAAGATTAAAATACCTTAGTATTTAACTATGTGGTTATTTAAGGAGAAGTTGGGGTAAAAGAGAGTTTAAGTTGGAGTTAAAACCAAGGGCAATCTGGTCATTTACCACTCAATAACCCTCAGCTCCAACACATTAAAACAGCCCAACCTCTCATTCTTCAAACTCAGAATTCCATATTTTAGAAAATTGAGAGAGAAGAGTAGAGAGAGAACCAGAGGGCGCAAGGGAGAAGAGGAAGAAGAGGGAGAAATCTCACCTTCCTTCAATGCATGTGAGTGTTTATGATACCAATCTCTCCCATTCTCCATTCTCTACAAGATGATACCAGTTTTATAATCTCATTCATTCTCTTTCTCCTTTCACCATTAGAGAAGTTTGAAGCTTCCATGACCAAAAATGGAGTATTGGCATCTTCAATGGCTTGCATGTGAAATTGGAGCTAGATTGAGGGAAGAGTTGAAACTACATTGTAGTTTGAAGTAGCAAGGAGGGAGTTTGAGCTGCTGGAAATTGAAATAGGTGTGTTGGGTTAGTTTTGGGAGGTGGATTTAGTGTTCCTTGATGTTGTGGTTAAATATACAACTTCAACAGAATTTCTGCCTGAAACTCGTATGAAACTATCCCTGGTAAGTTCTTCATAACTCTTTATACAGACCTAATCTTGATCTCATTTTTGTTTCATTGGAAAATCGACAAAAAATCCTTCGAAATAGGCACGAGAATGACCTGATTTGGATGAGTATTGAGGGAGAACATTTAATTACAAGTTTCACTTTTGTTGTAGTAACGTTTTCAAACCAGTCTCCGTATTTTAGCCGTAACTCCCCGAAAACTCATCGTATCAGTTTTGGATTTGAACCATAGGATAATAGACACAATTATCTACACATTAGACACTGGTTTGGATAGTTTTGGTCAAGAATCGATTTAATTATGCCTGTTGCAAAACAGCTTACAGATGCTGCCAAACCAAATGTGGAGTTTGTTGCCGCGTTCTAGATGTTGAGGTTAGATTGGAGTAGAATTGGGATTACACTGTTGATTGAGATGCATTTGGGTAAGCTTTAGTAGATGAACACGTTTGGGGTTCGTTCGGGATCGATTTGGTGTTCGTGGAAGCGAGAAATTCGAGGCTGGGAATAGTTCGAGTAGACAAGTCATGTTGAATACCGTTCACTGGTTGTTTGTGATCTTCATCACAAGAGGCGAGTTTTACTCACGTTTAGGGATTTTATTTTCGATATTGAATGTTCGAATTCTGGTCCTGATTTGTCGTTTTGTTTTGAAAGTTTTTATCGAGTCAAAAACTGTATTTTTGAAAACTATCTATTAACGTGTTTCGAAACGAAATATAAATGTATGTATTGATTGATGGTTATTATGTTTGGATTGGTTGTGTTACTGTTATAATGGATGTTAAAGTTGGGGAATGATTAGAATGGGTATCAGAAACGAACCGAATGGCAAAATTATATGAAAAACTGAGTTTTGTGCAGACAACAAAGCTGTGAATCGATTCACAGACTGTGAATCTGTTCACAGATTGGGAACTTTTTCCCATTCTGTGAATCGATTCCCATAAATGTGAATCTATTCGCAGATTATTTTACTTAAACCAAAAATATTCCAAACCCATTCTAATCTTTTCCCCAACACTATATAATGTTAAAGTAACTATAATCTATGGAAAACGAACATGTTTTGAAATACCGAAATTTAGTACACGTGTGAGGACAAGTCTTTTGAAATAAAATGAACTATAAGTTCCACTTGACATTGAAAGATTGGTTATGGGATGATTATATTATCATCATAGACTGTTTATATTTCACAGTATATAGATTATATCGAATTTAGGAGACGGCCCAATGCGGGTATGATATATAAATTATATCACTTATGGGTGACGACCCATTGAATAGCATACCAGGCGGGAAAGGTCATGAGCCCCTAACCTAGGCCCAGTATCCGTTAGGGAAAGTACTAGCGGGGGCTCATCGAGAGTAAGCATGTGGTGGCGGCCGATGTTATGCTAGGTTTTGTTGCACGATTCACCGGGATTAGCAGTTGAGTGTGCGGTCGGTGTTTCGATTTATATGAGGCTAGTAGTTTATAAATTAAACTACGAAAGCCAAGGTTAATTGAATAGCACGATTTACTGAGATTGTGGTTGTGTGCACGGTCGGTGCTTCGAATGCTAAAAGCAAGTAGTTTATAAATTTAACTACAAATGTTATGGGTTTTATAATTGAACCGAGAGAATGTTAGGGGTCACGGTAGAACTCACTGAGATATGTTATCTCACCCTATCATTGTTGTTGTTTTTACAGAGAAACAGGGAATGAGGAAAGCTAAAGGCATGCTTATGTGACATGTTCACGAAGAAGATTGAAGACAAGTTCTTTTATCTTGATTTTTGATTTCTGTGTTGTCTCTGTAATCGATAATATGACTTGATTTTAATTTTTTGTTATGTAATCGTTTCTGTTATTCGTGCAATTAGGTGTATCTAAGCAGGAAATTTTGTACTCTGATGTAAACTAAAATGTATGTTTTGGTATTTCTATTGTTTATAAATACTAGGGTGTTACACGTGGAATGATTTGAAGCACAAAAGATGAATCCTAATTGCAGTGAAGAGAAGAAACATATATGGTGTTTTCTGCAAATCTTTTTTTTTTTTTGCAAAACTGGAAAACGCAAAATGGAGAGAGAGGAAGTCAGAGTTGGTGTAGAATTTGGTTTGATACCATGTTAATTTGGTAAAAATGAACCATTCAATTGATAAATGGCCCATTAGGGAGTTTTTTTTATAGGCGAAGTGGTTAGAAATTAGCATGTTAATAGTTAGAGGGGAGGGGGGAGCGGGGTTCGGATAAGTCTAAAAATAGAGTGTTTTTAGTGTTTAATTTGAATATAGAATTGTGGGAATATAGTTCTTTTATTGAGCTATTTTACTACAAGTTGTTAGTTTATGTTTTCAGAGATTACAATGAAGAAATGAAGGAATTTTGCATACAAAAAGGCCAAAGATCAAAAGAGAATAAAGCATGGAGCAAAGCAAGGAAAAATAGTGCAAAGCAAGGAGAAATATAGTGCCAAGTACCTGAGAAAGTGGCACGATCCGTGCCATGTTCTGCACGACTCGTGTGTAGCTAATGCGCGAAGGGAATTTCATGTTGAAAACATGGCACGACCCGTGCTGACTCTTCAGCATGCAGAAATCAGTTTCAAAACTCTCCATTTTCCTCTCTTAGTGGTTTTTAATGATTACTTGTGCGAATTTATTTCATTATCCACTGATCATAGGCTATATAAAGCCCTCATTTCAGATGCGAAAGGGTTCCCAACTTCACTTGTATACCTACACTTTGCTATTCTAAGTTTTGTTTAAGCTTTTGCTCTCTAGAATTCTGTCTTTGTTTATTGCTTCCTTTTACATTTCAGTTTTTACATTCAGTTCTTTATTTCCAGCTCTTTACAATTTGTTGCACTTTACAAGTTTTCTCTTTATCGCTTTCTTTACATTCTCGTTATTTACATTTCGCAATTTATATTTTATGCTTTCTATTTCTTCTCCCTCATCTAGTATGATCATGTGTGAGTAGATCTTCTAGTCTTGGGATTGTGGGACACAATCCAATAATGGATCCCTAAATCAATTCCAAGGCTAGACTTTATCTTATTAGAAATTAAACCCAATCTAATCTCGTAATAATTCATATATCAAATGTCAAGCGAAGTACCGAGAGGCGAAGCTTGACATTGGATCCACAAGGTTAGACAAGGCAATCAAACATGAAAATGCTTTTGATCGTCTTGGGACAATAAGGTTGTACTTAATGGATCTCTGCGGTGATCAACCATGAGAATGAGAATAAGCTTGATCACTGTTTCGAGACACATTCTGGTATTCCAAAAGGAAACTAGAATTACACCAAAAGAATACCTTGTCCTTAGAATAATTTCAAAATAAGATAAATGATAGCTAAGGGATATTTAGATTCTGTTATTGCGATTCACCACAATCCTGGGACATTTTTTATATTCTGAATTTTAAATCAACAATTACTCTCTTTCCTAAAAAATATTCCTTTCAGCTAATCAAAACTAAAAATTAGATTGGTAATTGCTTAACTCCCTGTGGGATCGATACTTTTTACTACTCGGTAGAACCGTGCGCTTGCGGGCCTATCAGAATCCCGTACGCCTACATTTTCACCAACGATGTCCCTTTCACTCAACCAGATGAGCTACCCTTCTGGGACGCCCATTAGGGAGTTTATATACAAGTCAAAAGAGTAAGGGGAAAAGACTAAACTACCCTAAACTAGAAAAATTAAAATACAATAAGGCTAACTAACTGATAGTATATACAATAAGTCTAACTAACCGAGAGTAAATACAATAAGTCTAACAAAGGGATCAACTAAGCTACTCACGAGAACCACTAAAGTTGATTGTAGGATATTATGTACGATACTATAAGTGGTTAAGATTAAATCAACTAGTATTAAATCTCAATCATTGATGAAGTTTTATAATTTATCCTACAATCAATTTTAGTGGTTAATCAGAAAGGGACCTTAAAAGCACCCGAAGTTCTTTTGTAAAACTTATTTTGAATAAAAATGAGTTGAATATAAATGACATATGTTTTGGAAAAATTGAAATGAACAATAAATTTTAGAGTAAAAATTATTTTATCATGCATACAATTATTTTTTGTTGAAAATTAAAACTACAGCTCTGAAACTAATTCTAAAATCGAGTTTACTCGGTATACAACTCTGAAACTCTGAGGGATCAATTAAGTCCCTCACTAGTGTATTATTAGAATTGATCGTAAGATAATATAATAAAATAGGCTAAATTATATCAGAGGTCCTTTAAGTTATTTAATTGTAAAAAGTTGGTCCTTTAAGTTTTTTTTACCATTTAGGTCCTTTAAGTTATGTTATTGTAACAAGTTGGTCCTTTAAGTTTTTTTGTACCACTTAGGTCCTCTAAGTTATTTAATTTAATTGTAACAATTTGGGGGTGAAAAATGTAAATTATTTGGCCTTTAAAAGTTACAATTAAATAACTTAAAGGACGAACATGCTACAACTGAATAACTTAAAGGACTTAAGTGGTACGAAAAAAACTTAAAGGACCAACTTGTTACAATTAAATAACTTAAAGGACATCTGGTATAATTATTCCAATAAAATACTATGAGTGGTAGAGATGAAATCAATCTAATATAGATTTATACCAATTAACCTCCAATGAAATTACCTATTGGCTCATTTGAGAAACATGACAAGTGTCAAAAATGAGGGTAACATAGTAACTTACATTTAATCAATTATTCCTTTTTATTCCTTTTTATCTTTATTCTTACACTCTCTTTCCTCCTTTTCACTTTTCTCTTACACTCTCTTTCTTCCTTTTTTTTCTCTTTCTTCTTACTTTCTCTTTCCTCCTTTTCACTTTTCTCTTACACTCTCTTTCTTCCTTTTTTTTACTTTACTTTTATTTTCCCCATAAACAATTATTCTTTTTATCCTATCATTTCTCACTTTAGTTTTTTTAACTAAATTTCTAAACTTATACAAATTAGCTATAAAAATGTAAATTAGTCACACTAAATAAAACTATCACCTTTTTAGAAAAAATTGTCCCGTTAAAATTTTAATTTTCTCTCCTAAATCTGTTTTCACTCTTCTGTTTACACTCTTATTGATAATCTATTAACACCTCTTATTGATAATCTACTATCTATTTTTTACTATCTACTATAATCTATTAATCAACTAAAATAATCAATTGAACCTACAAGATAACTGCAATGATATATAAAAAACACAGGGATAATTTTACTGATATATAAAAAAAAACGACATTAATATTTGTCAATGATAATTAATTTTTTTTGAAGACTACTACTACAAACCTACTATCTAAAAAACAAGAAGACTTAATGACTATTTAAACTACTAATTAATATTTAAAACAAATATTTCTTATTGAAAATCTACTATCTAACTTTTACTATCTACTATAGTCTACTAATCAACTAAAATAATCAATTGAAACTATGGGATAACTACACTGATATATAAAAAACACGGGATAACTGCAGTGATACATAAATAAAACACAGGATTAACATTTGTCATTGATAATTATAATTTTTGAAGACTACTATAAACCTACTATAAAAAAACAAGAAGATTTAATGACTATTTAAACTAATTACTATTTAAAACAAGGGATACATATTTTTTATTGATAATCTACTATCTACTATAGTCTACTAATCAACTAAAATAATCAATTGAAACTACGGGATAGCTACACTGATATATAAAAAACACGAGATAACTGCAGTGATACATAAATAAAACACATGATTAATATTTGTCATTGATAATTATAATTTTTGAATACTACTATAAACCTACTATCTAAAAAAACAAGAAGGTTTAATGACTATTTAATCTGATTAATATTTAAAACATATACATATTTCTTATTGATAATCTACTATCTATTTTTTACTATCTACTATAATCTACTAATCAACTCAAATAATCAATTGAAACTATGAGATAACTGCACTGCTATATAAAAAAAATACGGGATAATTGCCGTGATACATAGAAAAACACGGGATTAATATTTGCTATTGATAATTATAATTTTTGAAGACTACTATAAACCTACTATCTAAAAAACAAGAAGGTTTAATGACTACTTAAACTGATTAAATTTAAAACATGGGATAAATATTTCTTATTGATAGTCTACTATCTATCTTTTACTATCTACTATAATCTACTAATCAACTCAAATAATCAATTGAAACTATGAGATGACTGCACTGATAGATAAAAAAACACAGGATAATTACACTGATATATCAAAAAATACGGGGATAACTACTATGATATATATAAAAACACGAGATATATAGCTGCACTGATATATAAAAAACACTACATTGATATAAAACTCACAGGATAAATGCTCAGATTTTTTTAAATGACACTTTTACATTTTTAGATTTTAATATTTATCTATTTTTTATTTGAAACTCCTTTTTTATTTACTTTAAATTTGCCTTTATTTTCATAGGATAATGTTCAGACTATTTAAATACTGTGTAATTCATTCATAAAAAGAACACGACAGCACCCGTGCGTATGTACGGGTATCCTACTAGTTGCTATTAAATCTCAACTATTGATAAAATTTTATAATATATTCTACAATTATTTTAGTGATACATTGGTAAGAGACTTAATTAATCTATCACCTTAAAATCAATTATAAATCAAATATAAAAAAACCACTTTTACTCAAAAAGTAGAAAATTCTAACAAGAACGGGACTAGACCACTCAAAAAGTCGGTTGCATTATCACCTTTACTTACCCCATTGCCTGCCACCCCAAAAAGAAAACCAAAAAGTCTAATTCCACGTGACCCATGCCAATGGACTATGGCCATATTCATGTAGTTCACGTAGTATTTACATTTACGTGCTCCTTTTTTGAAAACACATTTGTCTTTTTATTCAAGATAGAATTTTGATTTTCTTATGTCTACCATACTGGTAATTAAATATAAAAAATCCAAAAAAATAATAATAAAGGAAAAGCGTTCAACAATAGTGTGCTTTAAAATGATATAAAAAAAGTTAATCTTTCCTTTATAAAAATATTTAATTAAATACGTTAAGCGGCCCTTAAGTCCTAAACCAATATTTTTGGCAGAATCCATCCATCTTATGGTTGGTTTTCATAACACACATTAATTGCAGTCCAACTTTTCACCTGAAACACCACTATCTTAACCACTATTCTACACACCAACGTAATTTCCACAGTTCCACATAATCGGAAAAGAAACAAGAATAGAAAATTAAAAGAGGGTATTCTGAAGTGCACCAAATCAGTGCAAGAAGGAGATCTCGAATTCAAATATTAGAAACTAACATTACCCCTACCTATAAAAAAACTAGTATTTTAGATTTGTGTTTCCATGCTTGAAGTGGCTTATGGGCAGTGGTGGCCCTAAGCATGGGCATTGCCTAGGGCCTAATTTTTTTTAGGGGCACCAAAATTTGTTACTTAGTAGTATATTCATATATTTGAATACAATTTTCTTACAACAAAAATTACGCACACATTCACACACACATAAATTTAGATCATTTCTTGATAATGACCTGAAATTATATTCAAACTTTTTGAAACTCACTTAAAACATGATATTCTTATCATTTGATGAATTTATCTTTGAAAAACTAGACGTCATTAGAGAGAGGTTCTAATTTTCAAATTAAAACAAAGTTATATATCATTGAATTCTTTGAAGATAAATTAATTGTCGTCTTTAAATAGTCTCACTTTAATTTCTATTGAAAATAAGTTTTTAAAACACCTTGTTTGTAAACAAATCATTAATTGATTTTTAACAAGAACAAGAATACAAGGAGAATGATATTGAAATAGTTTCAAGGGTATCAGATTATTTATTAGCCTAGAGGGCACTCAAAATGTCAAGACCTACCATGCTTATGGGGTTGACATCTTTGTCGGAGCAACATTTTTTTCCTATGGAGTATAATTGTCACAGTGGGGGCGTCTACATGCTGTCAGCAACCATTATTGTGCTGCTAGTGTTGATTTATTTTAGTTTTTGGTTTCCAGCTTCTTTCTATTGTTGGTGTCGTGGTTTAAGTGATTGCTCCTAAATCGTATTGTGTCTTTTAAGATTAAACTTTGTGCTGATGTATCTTTCGCTCTAAATGAGAGCTCTTAGCCCGGTACCTCAAGACTGACGATGTAATTGTTTCAATCTAATTCTTCTAGCATATGATTATTTCGTGTCATTTGCAACCCTTCATAAAAGTTGGATAGAGTCCGCACATATGATGCTGAAATTAAATTTATCTCAATAAAACTCTTTTACTAATAAAAAGTTAAAAATAAAAAAGAAAGGAAAAAAAGAAAATTTAAGAGAGATGTTTTAAAGTACGAGACGAAGACGAAACTGAAAATTACATGGCAACATCTGAGACTTATCTATGTTTGGCCATGATATGGGTGATCTGTTTATGAATTCTGATATTCCTTACAATTTTTTTTCGTACCAAATAACAGTATTCAAAATTTAACCTCAAAGCACTCGATTGTTTTTCACTTTTTCTATCACCACAAAACACAAAAGAAAGACTAGCGTCGTGACCTGTGCGATGCACGGGGTCAAAGCTTTAGGGACTACATAATCACTGTAATATTAAAATTAGCTTAGTAGAAATTAAAGGAAAATTTTAGGAATTAAAAATGTGTTTAGTAGAGTCAAAGGCTAGAAACAAAAGAAAAGAGCCAACAATTCTAAAAACGCTAGTTATTACATAATAATTGGGTTATCAGGAGTTAGCCCATCTTCGGCAGCCTCACTATTAGATGAGTTATTGGGAATAGCTTGCTGAACATCTTCATTGTTAGGGTATTCAACTTGAAAAGGTGGTGGTTGATGACACATTCTCCTCAAGCAAAGGCAGTTAGTTGACATTGGGCAATGTATGGTAAAAATATCCTTTGAATTGAAATAAGTCAATTGAACTTCTCTGCTGCGAGGTGCTCCCTACAACATATTCAAAGTAGACAAAGACTTAAATCTAGGGTAACATATTCTAGTCCAAAACTATGCTTGCAACTATAACATTCAATTTAAAAGTTTATTGAAATGTTCTTGCAACGTGTTTCTCATATGAAAATTTAAAAATACCATTACAATTACAATGAAACTATTTAACAAAAAAGCTGAAAATAGAAAAGCAAAAGAGAAGAAAATTTCTGGAAGCATCTTAGCAAAACAAGAAATACAAATGCAATGAAAAAAGGGGAAAAAAGAAAGAATAACATTACCAATATCAGCAAGTTCATGAGACTATTTGGCATCTAAATTATAAAAAATGTAATGATCACATCGTATTATTTGGATCAATTTCTACTCCAACTAAAAAATCAATATTACCACTGAATCCTAGTTTAGGTTTATGAGAAAAGCCAATAACCATGAATTAGCATTAACAGGCTAAAAAATAAAGAGGGAAAGAAGTTAGTTTAGAATGGCCACTAACTATGAGTTGTTTAAATAGAAATATAAGTTTTTTTGACAATAAATAGAAATATAAGTTAATGATAATAGTTCATGAGAATATCTAAATCAATAGGTAATTAAGACTTCGTCTTTCAGATAGTCAAAAGAAAGAGTGGGGTAATTCTTAATTGGTATTAACAGAGAATCAAATGCCCAACTGGAAAAACGAACAAAGTATGATTATGAGATCTGTAAGAAAAAATAATTGATATTGTCAAAAAAAAAAAGGAAATTGATGGGTTAAAAAATTAAAAAACAAATGATCGCATTCAAAAAATCATAAGCAGCCATATATGTTGTTATATATCTGTATATGATATTCTAATGTTTTTGTTAAATGAATTGAATACATTATTCCTCAATTTAATGTACCTGCTAAGGGTTAGCAAACACAAACAGTACTAATCAGGTAAGAGATATAGCTATAAAGAAAGTAGGAAATATTCAAACTTCTTCACGAGAGAATCTAATAAGTAACTTCAAATTAGATATAGTAAGTAACTTTCCACATAGAAAAGTGCAATTCAGCGAACCTCCATTCCCTAATAAATTTGATACAATGCAGGCCACAATAAGAACTATAATAGTACAAATAGCACTCTCACAGATAAATAGAAAACTTCAATTTGCAGAATCCGTATAGGACCAAAATTAGGAGATGTTGAAAACTTCAATTTCATTTTCTTAAATAGAGATGAGTCATTAGTTTTAGTTAAAATTTTAATGGTAATATTTCAATTTCAATAATAGAGCAAGTTAATTATGAATAAATTTTCCAAATCACTCACTCAAAAGTGCATGGTATTATAGAATTTTCCAAATCACTCAGTGAAGTGATGAAAACCTAAACTCATGCATATATAAAAAAACATAAGATAACATAAATAAAATTGAGAGTTAAGGGTAACTAACACAATTACATAAGCAGGTGAAGAAACACCCAGAAAAGTCGCATTCGCCCACAGCATAAGGAGATTACTTTACCATTCAATTGGTTGGCAAAAGAAAAATCATAAAAAAAGGCATGAGAGAAAGGGAGTAGGCAAGCATACTTACATCCAGCTTCCACAGATTGCATAATTCTTTAATATACCTGAAATTTTTGCCCATAAATGAAAGTTGATCAAAAGGAAATGGATAAATAATATAATCTGATTGAGGTGTGCATTAAATGAGAACGGTATATATTTAAAGAAATAAAGAGGCATATCTGTCAATAACTTTTGCCGGAACCAAGAACGTATCTATGACTTCCCAACAACTCCAAGACCAAAGAAATATTTCAAATTTCCTGGGTGTTCTTGAAAACAAGAAAACTTGAGATACTCAAGATCCACGACCTAAATATACAAGGTCACAAAATCTATATCTATATAAATAACAAATGAGAATAATCTCATTTATTATTTTAACGCGTGTCAGCCTCACATCCATTTGGCAATAAATACTACCTCTAAATAATATAAATAATAATTATATAAAATAATTATATTAAAATTAAAATATTATATCAAATAAGCATTAAGTATGATGTGTAACGTTAAATATTTCATGAATACAATTAAATGACATAAATAAAAAACGTTTTTTTAATTCAAAAATCTCCAATGAAATATGGCTATAAATAGCCAAGTTTAGGTGATAGTTGGGTTCAATCTCCACACCACCTTATCTTCACAAACTATCCATTTGTGTTTCATGGTTAGTGTCACTTTTCATGGAGGTTTCATCATTATAATTAGGATATTTCGTGTTGAAGAAGGTGAATACTATTCCGGTTAATATATATATATAGGGATTTTTGTATATTTTTAGATTCTTGCTACTAGATAGTTATATGACATGTTGCCAATTAGGTTTTCAATACTATGTGATTTGTGCTCAATTCGATTGTACCTCATATTTTGTAATTAACCATATGTAGTGATGGTTCAATTTGATATTGTAAATGAATGGTGGAAGAGTTGATGCATATTGTAAATAATTGGTGTTGAAGAAGGTGATGGTTTGATTCACTCTCCACACCACCTACTCATCTTCATAAACTATCCATTTGTGTTTTGATGAATTTTGTCACTTTTCATGGAGGTTTCTTCATAATAATTTGGATATATCGTGTTGAAGAAGGTGAGTAGTATTCCTTTTAGCCGATACATCGATTTTTGTATAACTTCATCTTCTTGCTACTAGATAGTTATATGACATGTTGTATGTAGATCTCCATATTGTAAATGAAAGTTGAAATTGTTGATTCATATTGTAAATAATTGGTGTCCTAAAGGTTTTGAGTTGAAATCGGTTGACTTAATCTGAAGCATTTGGATAAAATAAGTTGATTCATGTGAATACTATTCATAATATTTTATATATCAAAGTATGAAAGGGTGTTTTAATCCACATTTGGAAATTTCAAGTTGATATATTTGAGTTGAATTTTTTTTTTACATATGGTCAGTGGCTTATATATTATATAAGCCATAACCTAAAGACTGATTGCTATCATTTCCTATTTTTCATAGGAACTATTGTCACTTGGTTGTCATATTATTTTTTATGTTGTCCATTTATTGATTTGGCCATAGCAATACACTCTATTGCCACTCATCGATCAGAATGTATCATCTGGCTCAGTACCAACGTCAATCTTGCCTTAGAAGTATCTTACACATGTTATGGATATTCAGATTCCGTTAATTGTGTAATTGGTAAATTTCAAGTGATTATTGACATTATATGTTAACTTGGTCATAGCAAATTTCAAAATATAATTGCATTTTGCTCAATGTGGGGCTAAGTTGGCATTCTGCATTTTAAGGTTAGTTTAATTTGATATATTTTGTTACACATAATATGAAATAGCCAAAATTCTCAAATCTATTGAAGCCACATCGTGAAAAATTAGATTTTGTAACTAATGGCAGAATGAAATAGTCTTAATTTCCATGAAATAGACAAAATATTCGTATCTATTGTCACCACATAAGGACATTATGTATACTTAATATTTATGATAGTTACATAATTTTAACAAAACCATAAATAAAATCTATCATATTTAAAAAACGTCCATTAATCTAATAATTTACATTAATTTCATTTAACTATGTCAGTTACAATATTAGGTCTTTAATATATCTCCTAATTAAGAACGTTACCAAAAAAACATAATTATTAAAAAAATCAGATTTTCAAAAAGTCCTTTATATGATTAATATACATTTAGTCCTGCTAAAATATTGTATTTTCAAAATGTCCCTGTAAATTATTTGCCAACTTAAAGTATTAAAAATATAAACATATGTTAATTGTACTTAACGTAACCTAACTTACAGTATAATAATAAAATGATTATTTTTCTTTCTAATAGACCCATAATCAATAATTATAATTTAAATTTATAATAACTATGTTAGTTACAATTTATGGAGAATAATATATTTAATATTTAAGATAGTTTCAAAATATAAACTCGACCATAATTAATAATTTTCATATTTTCAAAAAGTCTCTTAATTGAATAATATACATTAGTTTCATATATTTACATCAGTTACAATATACGCTCATTAATTATTGATACTAATTATGAAGGTTACAACAAAACCTCGAAAATTACTCTATTCAAACAATATGCATTAATTTTTATATAACTTCGTCAGTTCCTATTTATTGTATGTAATATATACTTATGAATATGATGGTTACAAAAAAACTATAAAGTCATGAATAGGTAGATTCATCACACGAATTAGAGGTGTAACGTAACAGAATTAAAATTCATTGAATAGAAATAACGTTATCATTTGCTATTCTTTTATACAATCAATGATATCATGTAACGGGTTAAGGCGATTTAAACTATAATCAATGTCCGTTTTTCCAATATTGTAACGTATGTATAATACGTAATAACGTGTGTTAATGTGTAATAATTAATAAATTATTTCTAACTTAAAGTCTACCAACTATTTTTAAAATATCTCTCATATGATGAGTCTTACTCCATCTATAAATAAGAAGGTTACAAGCAACCATTCTCCACTAACCACGTTCATCTATATCTATATCTATATCTATATCTATATAAATAACAAATTATAATAATCTCATTTAATAATCTAACACGTGTCAATCATATAGCCATTTGGCAATTAATGCTTGCTCTTAATAATATAAAATAATTATATTAAAATTAAAATATTATATCACACAATACTTAAGTAAGATGTGCAACGTTCAAAATTTTATTAATACAATTAAATGACATAAATAAACATTTTTTTTAAATACACATCTCTCCAAGAAAATATGGCTATAAATAGCCAAGTTTAGGTGATGGTTTGATTCACTTTCCACACCATCACCTCATCTCAAAAACTATTGATTTGTGTTTCATGGATATTTTCACTTTTCATGGAGGTTTCTTCTTAATCATTTGGATGTGTCATGTTGAAGAAGGTGAATAGTATTGCTATTAGGTGATATATGGGTTAATGTATAATTTCATCTTATTGCTATTAGATAGTTATATAACATGTTGTCAATTAGGTTTTCTACAACATATGAATTTTGTTCAATCCTATTGTACCTCATATTTTGTAACATTTTGTAATTAACCATATGTAATGGTATGTAAATCCCCATATTGTAAATGAATGTTGAAATTGTTGATGCATATTGTAAGTAATTGTTGTGTGTTGGTGTTGAGTTGAAATCTGTTGAGTTTATATGAAGCATTTGGATAAAACATGTTGAAGTAGGTGAATACTATTCATATTAGGGATATATGGGTGTATGAGTGTCTAAATCCACATTTGTAATCTCATATGAAGTTTATATCAACATATGAAATTTGTTCAATCCTATTGTACCTCATATTTTGTAATTAATCATATGTAATGGTATGTAAATCCCCATATTGTAAATGAATGTTGAAATTGATTATGCATATTGTAAGTAATTAATTGGTGTGTGTTGGTGCTGAGTTGAAATCTGTCGAGTTTATATGAAGCATTTGGATAAAACATGTTGAAGTAGGTGAATAATATTCATATTACGGGATATATGGGTGTATGGGTGTCTAAATCCACATTTGTAAATTCCAAGTTGAAAGAGTTGGGTTGAAAAATTCTGTTACATATGGTAAGTGACTTATATATTATATAAGCCATAACTTAAAGACTGATTGTCTTATTTCATATTATTCATAGGAATAATTGTTACTTGGTTTTCATCTTATTTTTTATGTTGTCCATAGCAATACACTCAATTACCACTCATTGATCAGAACGTATCATAGGACTCAGTACCAATGTCAATGTTGCTTTACAAGTTTCTTACACATGTTTTGGATATTCAGATCCAGTTAATATTAGAATTGGTAAATTTGGTTGATTATTGTAAGTATATGTAAACTTGGAGTAAGTAAATTTAAAAACATAATTCCAATTTGATCTATGGGGGCTAAACTTACATTCTGCATAAATTTTATTAAAACCGCATTCCTTCACTCATGCATATGATGGGCATAACTTAACTTACCCTATAATAAAATAATAAATATTATACTTTCAAAACGACCCTTAATCAATAATTATAATTTATTTATCTAATTATTATGACAGTTACAATATATGGATATTAATATATTTAATATTTATGACAGTTACAAAATTTAAACAAAACCATAAATAAAAATTATCGTATTTTCAAAAAGCCCCTTAATCAAATAATATACATTAATTTTATATAACTATGTCAGTTACAATAGAGAGTCATTAATATATCTAATAATTATGACGGTTACAATAAAACCAAAATTAAAAATTTTATATATAATTTTAAAAAATCCCTTAATCAAATAATATACATTAATTTTATAACTTTGTCAGTTACAATATATGGTATTTAACATATCTAATAAATATGACGGTTACAAAATATTATTCATTAGTTTTGGTTTTAATATTGAACCTTCATCATAACAATAAAATTTGTAACATAAATTATGACAATTCAAAATTTATAACGTTTTCATCAGTTATGGTTTTATTTTAATGGATATCATGTAACGGGTTTATTTGATATAAACTAAAATCAATGCACGTTTTTCCAATTTTTAACGTATGTGTAATGTGTAAGAACGTGAGATAATGTGTAGTAATTAATCCAATTTGTAACGTTTTTCCAATTGGTCAGTTACTACTTTTCATGCAATGAATCTTAATACATAAATGAATCTTATTTCCTTTTATGTGACTTTGTAACCGAAAATTCATAAACAGCAATCGTAACAGGACTTTTGATTTGAAAAAGTCAGCATATAGGTCTTTCCCTCTATGGACTTCAAACACCTACAATTCACCTCCTATATAATGTCATATAGAATCTCACTTACCACACAACATTCATCCACACACAAACCAATCTGGATATTTGAAATTTTCTGTGTGCGTTCGTGAAATATCGAGAACAACATGGATTCCTTTGCCTAGAGAAAAAAGCACAAACCATGGATCCCAAAAACATTGCAATAAAGCTCATTCTTTTGGATTTTTTTCTTTGTGTTGTTTTTCTGTTTTCCACATATTTCTATCTAAAAAACACTGCACATATTATTTTGTAGTATAGTCATTTTTTTTTGCATTGAAATATGCAGTTGTTGCTCTCATTTATTATGAAGTTATAAAAAGTTGGAATAAATGCTTATGCCGAGGTTAATTTTTTTATGACATCTTTTATCTTTTTTAGTTACTTTTTAATAGTAAGGTCGATTGTAACTTTACTCGGGATTTGGTGCGTTGAACCTCTGATAATGAGTTTGAAACTTAAAACTTCCAAAAACTTACATGCGAGTAATATAGAAGCCAATCTTGATGCAATTGTTAGAAAAACTGGACATCTTGAACCACATTTACATAATAAGTGAAGATGATTTTCAATTCATAATCAAAAGGCATCAAAATCCTATTTTATACGGCTATTCTCCCAATCCAAATTAAATAAGAAATTAAATCATAAAATTTGGAGGCCACCCCTAAGAAATCAGCTAAAATGTTAAAGATTCAATATGTTCAGGCATACTATATGGCGTTGAGAGAAAATCCCCACACAATCAATTCGGCTAGGGATATAAACGGGGCGGGACGGGCGCGCGTACCAACTACCCGCTACCCGGCCCACGAGATAGAAATGAGACCCGTGCCAGCCCCGTACACCCGCGGGGTACCCAGGTAGTGGGTGCTAAATGGGTACTATCTCTTCGCGGGTACCCACTAATACCCGCGAATAACTCCTAGATATATAAATATATTTTTTTATAAAATAAAATTTAAATACTATACAAAATTAATCTTTGTTTTGGACCAAACAAAGTTATTCATTTGAACACTGTTTGTTTTGTTCATTTATATAAGAAAATTATGTATTTAGTTAGACATTTATTTGGCCAATTATTTACTGAATTATAGTCATTAACAAATGGAGATAAAAAAAATACTAGAATTATAATAATAAGAAACTTTGAAAATAACAACTCACTAACTATTCAAAATATTATGATAAAAGACACAACCACAAGTTTCTATTTTAAACTAGGTATATTAGTATATATGTAACGGGTACGGGCACCTCATTACCCGGCCCCGCCTTGTAATTATTCAAAATAGAATTGATGGGTATTTTATTCCCCTTTTATTTTTCCCGCGGGTACCTGTTAAGAGACCCGTCCCGTGCCCGTCACAGATTTTACCCGCGGGTACCCACGGGTGCGGGTTTTTTTGCACCCCTAAATTTGGCGTTGGGGATATGGACCATATCCTCCCCCTGAATATATGTATTTTTAATTAACAATATTAATAAAATATTGAACTGTGCTAAAATATTAAAGTAGGAGTAACTTTTATACTTTTTAAATATTAAAATATAAAAGTAGGAGTAACTTTTATATTTTCTATATAAAATGTAACAAAATTTAATATTTTTTAGTCTTACTTTTATATTCTTTCCCATTTTATTGTATTTCAATTCATATTTTTGGTATTTTAATTTTTTTAAAATATTTATCCACAAGGACCGTGGCCGTGGGGATCTGTAGGGAAGAGGATGAGGGAGGACCCCCCAAGACGAGGATGGGAGACAATTTTAGTGGCGGTGATGGGGAGTGGGGGACTATTCCCCAATGAATAGTCACAGAAATCTGGGTTTGGTTCATGTGATTCCTTTTGAAATGCCATCGTGTAAAAAGTGATAAATTTTTATATTGAAGAATATTAATTGTACTTAATTAATTAAATTATGGTCAATATTGAATTGTTTTCTGTTTGTTTTTGTCTTTTCATGCAAACACAAACATAAAAATTTCAATATTAATAGTTTTAGGAAAATCATTACTTTTTTATGATTTATTAAGGTAACTATTAGATTTATTTGATTATGAAAATATAATTTATATTTATTTAAATATAATTATTAATTTTAAAGTATTATTAGTAGGATCCCTACAGGTAGGGAATTTTTTCCCATGGGTACGAGGAGATGGGGTAAAATCCCCCCACAATCAATTTGTGGGTTGGGGATAGGAACCCTGTTCGTACCCTGAATATATTACATAAATATTCTTGTTATAGATATATATTCTTATTATAGATATATATTTAATTAAAATTATTAATAAAAATTTTAGTTGTGTGAATTTTATATTTATATTTTTACGTTTATGCTTTTTAAATATTAAAATATTAAAGCAAGAATTTTTATTTCTTTTGTAACAAAAAATAATATCAAAGTAGGAGTAACTTTTATATTTTCTATATTAGAATGTGAAACTTTTAATTTTTTAGTCTTACTTTTATATTTTTTTTCCCATTTGATTGTATTTTAATTCATATTTTTGCTAATTGTTAATAAATTTATGGCATCTCCACAGAGACCGTGGGGATCTGTAGTTGGGATGACAAAAAAACTCGCACCCGCGGGTATTATCCGCGACAGGTAGCTTAATGGGTACCAGCGTGTTGCATAAATGGATAATTAAACTACCATTAATGAATGGGGTGAGGCCAGGTATTGAGGTACCCGTGCCGGCAAGTACCCGTAACAAATATACTTATTTGGAAATTTTCCTATTATTATTAATTTTAATGTTATTTATCTTCTTTCATTAACTACTATAAGCTAACAAATAAATGATAAAATAAATGTATAATGAAACACCTAATTTTTTTTATATGATGAAGATAACAAATGGTGTTCAAAAGGTTAGTTTTGTTTGGTATTTCGAATGTTAATTTCAAAAAAATATTCCAATTAATATTATATGTATGTATAATAAAATTCTTTGGGCCAGCTATCCCACCCTTCGATGTGCCTTCAATCCAGCGAGGGGATTAGTCACTGCGTTCGGCGGTAGATACCCTAGCCTCAACCATATAAAATAAAATGCCTAATTTTTAATAAAAATGAACAGTAAAATATTGTTCAAAAGGTTAATTTTGTTTGGTATTTCAAATTTTATTTTCAAAAAAATATATTTTAATTAATATTAAAAGTATCTGTGGGCATTCGCGGGTGCCCTGGACCCGTGTGGGTATGGGGCGTGTATGGGTAGTGTTTATATTAAACAGGGCGGGTAGCAGGTAACTACTACCCGTGTCTGCCCTGCCCCGTTTACATCCCTAATCTGTAGGGAAAAGGATGAGAGAGAAACCCCCTACATGATGATTGGGAACGGGCATGGGTGATAGTTTGGGTGGCAGGGACGGGGAGTGGGGGAGTATTCCCAGCCTCAACTCCTCGCCATTGACATCCTAAGGAATAGTCGAAGAAATCCGAGTTTGGCTCATGTGAATAATTTTAAAATGCCATTTTGTAGAAAAGTGATGAATTTTTATATTGAGGAATAATAATTGTACTTACCTGATTAATTAAACTATGGTCAAAATTGAATTATTTTCTGTTTGTTTTTGTCTTTCAATCCTAACTCAAAAATAACAATTTAAATTTTAATAGTTTTAGGAAAATCGTTATATATTTTATTCATTACTAAGGTAACTATTAACCTTATCTGATTATGAAAATATAATTTACATTTATTTAAATCTAATAATTAATTTTACAGTTTGCCTAAGCTTTAAATAAAATACCCAAAAAATTTGTTCACCAAATTTGTTCATGGGTTTCTGTTGTGAGCTACTCTTTTTCATTTCACCGAATTTTTTTCTATTTTATTTATTTGTATGTTATTAGTATTATGATCATTAGTTTAGATTTTATTATTTTTTATTCATAACTATTGATATTATTAAAATAACTTAATTATTTAAAAAATTTGACATTTTCAAACATCAAATCTCTCGTGCATCGCTCGGTTACTTAATATCTTGAATAATCATTATGTAATATATATTCAAACAAATATATATTACATACTACAAATATATAATAACTATTATTAACCAATAAGTTATAAATGACAGTATTAATAACCGTAAAATGTGAAACGATGTATTGTACTAACGTCAAAAGATAAAAACAAAAATGTGTTTATAATATTGATACATTAATGAACTATATATATAATCACTATATATATAAATTTTTGCTAATAAATTATTTTTTATGCGCAATGTACTTGAAATGTTTTCTTTGCATCGCACTATTAACTAAAATTGCATTGCCAGAAAATTTCAACTACCTATACCCAATCTTTCATGTCTCATTGCTTAAGAAGACCATAACTGCCACAACCATAAGCCAGCCTCTGTCACAGTTTTTAGTCGAAGATGGAGAGCTGCAAGTTCACCCAATAAAGACACTTGCTATCAAGAAAAAAATCAACAAGGGAATTTACTAAATTTGAGCTTCAAAATATCAACAAGTATCTGTTCTTGTATATCCCGTACATAAAAATTGACTGTACACACATGGTAAGAGAATTGGTATATCACAGTATTTGCAATAACACTCATTCAACAATGGTTGAGTTGAGATTTTTCTGATATAGTTTAAAAAACGATTGTCAAAAAAATCTCAACCACTCATTTATTGAATTTGAGGGTTATGTTTAAATTATCATGTTCAAGTAACATTCCTCTAAATGAAAATTTGAAGTATAAAGTTACAACAACAGATCACAATAACCCCCATTAACTTTTACTTGAACAAAAATCTTCATTCTTGCTACCTTGGCAAATGTCTGATAGCAACTGTTCTTGTATACGAGTTGCAAGCTGAGAAACTTTCTCATCATGTAAATTAATGGGACGCCTTAGCAAACTCTATAAACAAGAGATTTTATTATCCATTAGTACTTACAGTTCATAATGATATGCTGCATAACATAGGAAACATGAGAGTTAAAAGAAACATTACCTCAGAAGCCCATAAGCAATCGTATGCTTGACGGGGAATTATGTGGATATGAGTCTGAAATGCATGTTTTATAGTAAAATGAGCCAAATTTCATAATCTTTGAAGTACATGAATTCAAAAAATGTTAGTACTAGTAAGTAGAAAAATCTAAATGTATGATTCCACAAAGTATAAATTCTAAAAGTCTTACATGAAATATTACTTGGCCAGCAGCTGCACCATTGTTAACCAACAGGTTGAATGAATCTGCAGAATTCCAAACATAAATAATATGAAGTTCTATGGCTTGAGAATTGAGATATAATGTCATACAGAAGCATCAATAGTAGATGATCAACCACCAAACTAGCAACAATAACAAGTTTGATGTGGTTAGTTCTCCCTACCATTGGTAACTTCAAGCTTTTTTCATGAGAATGGAAGATGAAAAAGAGAGGGAAATATTATAAGAGAATGAGTTGAAGGAGAGAAATAGATACAAAGGTAGGGAAACCATATTATGAAACAAGAATTAGTTAAACATAGAAGTCAACCATTAATTGTCACCAGAAATAGCTTTGGTGAGGTATATATAAGATACCTACCAGCAAAAATTGACTCAAAGGACTGATTTTAATCGAAATATTGAAGTACTCCCTCCGTCCCTTAATTCGAGACCCCTATGACACTTTTTATATATTAAGAAAAGTTGGTAGCATAATTAATGTCTCTAATTTGTGTATGATCATTACTAAATTACCCTTTGCGTATTGAAGTATTCAATGTTAACTTTTCATATACCAAGAAAACTTAGTAGTATTAATAAGGGATATATTTGGAAAAAGATTGATAAATGTATCTAAATATTTATAAAGGTTCTTATATTTAGGGACAAGCAAAAGTACAAAAAGGGCACTGCAAAGCTTTTTACTTCAGACAAACACTGCAAAGCTCAGGTAATGTTTAGGGACGGAGGGAGTAGAAGATTCTAATTCATTTATAAGAACAAACACTGCAAAGCTCAGGTAATGTACGACTACTAAACTACATACCACAGCCAGTAGCTTTCTTGATTGCATTGCTAATGAAGGGCACTTTTGAACACATTGCAGCTACCACCTGTACCATAAGACAATCAGGCTAGGCAAATAAAAAGGACCATTGCTTCACATATACAAATATATTTAAATTGGATACACAAAGGACCATTGCTCCAAAATGTGTTTTATTTGGCCAACCACTAATAATCATGCCCATGCATTTTCTGTCTTGTTAAAGAATGACAAACATAGTTAGACAAGGTTCTTATGCTTTGTTTAAAAAAAAAAGGTTCTTATGCTCAAAAGTAAGACTCAAATAAATGAAGAAGCTCCTACTGTAAATGAAGGTGCTTTGTCTCAACTATTTTTTTAACCTTTAATAAACCACCCGACTTCTCACAGTTGTTTCTGTAGTGGTTAGGATTACGTGTTAAACAAATTCCTTTAATGATTAAGTGCAGACACCAGCAAATGTACATCTTATTTCTAACCCTTAAGTAATGAAAAATTAACATTTGCTCATTTAGGTTTTTTTACTTCAGACAAATCTATCAATAGAACCTTTGTAAAAGAATTTTCCTTATGGAGAAAGGATTTACCAACTTAAAATTAGAGTGGTGTACTGTAACCAGTAAAACATTGAAAATAGAAAAAGACACAATCTCCTTGTACCTATTGAAAATTACTTACTGATGGAGGAGTAGCATCCAGTGAAGGGAAATGGGATTTCGGGATAATAAGAGAGTGCCTGGTAAACAAAGTATCAATGTGAAAAGTAGATATTATAAATAAACAATGACATGCAGAATGGTTGAAAAATTAAATGAGCTTGGATTTTGAATTTATAGGCATAAATGATTACTGAATCAGAGGACATGCTGTTGAGTGTTGATAGATTATGAAAGTATTCAACGCTGATATTTAACTAGTGCATTCAAAATGGAAATAATGGATATTTCAATATTTCCATATTGCTCTCAAACAAACTTCACATCACTTTCCTTTCTGTTCTATTCCAAAATAACTTGAATAATGAAGAATATCGTATTTGGAACTCTGCTGCTGTAGGAGATAATACTTTGAACATTTTGTAGTTGGTTTATTGTGCCAGCTTATCACTTTGGAAAGTTGGATGTTAAAAATAAAGGGGAAACTCTATCAAGATTTTGGATATTATTTTGCTTAGTATATTGTTGTCATAGATTTATCAGGATAAATGTTGTACTTAAATTAGCTTTTGTGCTGGTCATGGAGCTTTTGTGCTGGCCATGGCTCAACACTGAGTTGGGATATGATAGGGCACAGGAGGGTGATGATAATACGAAAATTCAAATAAATGAAATAATAACAGATACACGTTTATTAATATTCAATGTCACAACTCGCAATAGATAAAACAAGAACATTCTTCTTATTTACTCTGTATATGGCCAAATGTATATGCACATAAAAATTGTGAATTATAGCAAAATATTGAACCTGTGAAATTGCACTGTGGACATATGATACCTTACCCATGACTCAGTGGATTTGAATCCAGTATGCATAGGCACATGTCATCTTCATAAATCTGTTAGTTTGACAAGAAATTAAAAAGAGTCAAGGTGTTGAGATAATTTGGTTGGATTGTATATCAATTATCAATCCTATACTATGTAATGAATAAAAACAACAAAGTTATGTTAATTAAGATAACTGGAAACATAATGTTTGAAAGAATTTCGAAGAGGATGATCCACAATGTCACATAGGTTTTTATGTCTAAGCATTAATGCTAAGGGTAGCTTGATGTTATAAAGCTACTGCTATGTGAACCGAAGGGCTGGCCATGTCCAAAATAGACTGCCCACCCTTGCCTTAACCTAACATTGGCAGAGAACTGATGCCACAGCTTGAACCAGCAAAGGCATAAAAAAATGGAAAAATATAGCGGATTGATTAGTACTCAAAACTATCACTTGTTATACTTTTAAACTGGGATATTCCATTTCTAAATCCTGTTCATATGAACAAAATCAATAAGCCCCCAGACCAAAAGCTCTAAAATTTTCAAGTTGTTAAAGCAAGGTGTCATACCATAATTCCAAAATTCTGATTGAAAGCCACTTCTCCCCCTTCCCCTCCACCTCCCCCTCCCATTCTTTCAGAATGACTTATTGAACAACAATGCAGCTTCAACATGACACTCCAATAAATCGAATATAAAACATTACCAATAACCAATCCCAGATAAATATACAATACTCCACACTCCAATTTAGAGGCATAATTTCCATTCCACCAAGGAAGGCATTTGCGAAATGCGATTGCTTAGAATATATAAGGCTGAAACATCAGGCCTTATTATTACTCTTTTCTAGCAACAAAGTGATTAAACAATTCCACCAATTAATGTCTTTGACAATCTAACATGCCTTTATTCTCAGTTACTACTTTTGTCAATGTATGTTAACCATACAACAGTGAGACCGAGACCAAGTTGTATCTCATCAACCTGAGTAAAGCTATTTCATAAATAAGTGAAAATATTATTGTTTGATTTTCTCATCCAACTCCCTAAAGTGAAAATTACACTTTCTACTTAAGAGGACCCAATTCTACTAAAATGACAGTTTTATAAATTATTGAAATGATTTAACCCCAAATTAAACAGCAATCAATTTAGTCCACATAAAAAGCAACCTTCGAAACAATTTTAATGTCAAAACATTATCCTGCGTTTCTAGGACCAAATTGAAGTCATAATCTTCGTATTATTAACTCCCTAAATAGAATCGTTACCACAATTTCAAATTCTCACAAAAAGGAAGTACTAAAAATAATTGCGCATGCTTGGTTACCAAAAGTAGATAAACAAATAAATAACAAAAAGAAAAAAGAAAAAGAATACCTTGAGAGCAGGTGATTGACCACGAATGATGTTACAAAAAATGCAATCGTTTACCAAACTCTGGTTTTCAGCCTCAGAAGAAGATGCACAATCCGAACCCGATAAACAGAAAGAGTGAGGATCCAAAGTCAACCGGGACGGGTTAAGATGTGAGGACAAAACGGTAAGCCTCCTTCTGGCCTCACTAAACGACATCAAATCGTAACTTGGAAATTAGATAGCGGGAGTATTGAAAAAGAAGGAAGAAAAAGAGAGAGAGGACCAGATCGAGAGAGAAGAAGAGGTTTGGGTGTCGATGGTGGTGTGATGAACGGTTGTTGTCGGCGGTGATATGTGGTTTGTGGTGGTGATGGCCGTTTGGGTGTTTCAGTTGGGGTGGTTTTGACGTGGTGGTTGTCAAGGTTTGGTTTCCTTTTCTTTCTCTCTCTTTTTTTTGAACTAAAAAGCCCTTTGTGTTCTCTCTTTGAAAAACTGATTTTTCTCTCTCCCTCTTTTTGATTTGATCTGTATTTATAGATGAACTTGTATATGGTTATGTGTTTGTGGAGTCAATTTCATCTCACTATTTCTGTTTGTATTTCTCCAAGTTTTTCATCCTTTGATGTATAAAGTGCTGGGACCACAATTTTCTTATCCCAAACCTCTACCTCATACACCATTTTGGCATATGAGCTGTCTTATCCCAACACCCTCTTTTGTGAAAGAAGTCATGAACAAGATAAAAGAAGTTCAAATAGAAGAAAAAGATGCTCCATGATGCACATCTCATTTTAGTTTCTGTCTTTTTATTTTTTATTTTTTGTATTTTCGTTTTTCCTATTTTTTTAAAATTTTTAATGTGTTATAATAATAAATATTATTAAAACTTTTTTTAATTCCTCTTTTCTACTAATACCAATGGAAACAACTCAAAACCGAGTACCAAATGGCACGCGTAAACTACAAAAACCTTGAAATGTAAAATAAGTAATATTTTTGATTCATTAATGTTTTTGTTAATAAAAAGAGTTCTACCAATAATAAATTATAACAATAAAAATACGATAATAACCTATAAGTCTAAAACAACACACAAAAGACTAAAATCACAAAATGCATAAAAATGATATTTTGGGATTTTCATGAAAAAAGAAGAAGAAAATATCCGCTAAAATTGGGTATTCACACGAAGCTAAGAGAGAAATTAATATAAACAAATGAAAAGTAAGAATACTTTTATGGATTTACATACTTTTATAGAGGTGAAAAGTTTCAATTTTGACCATTAGAAAGTATCAATTTTTAGTCGACGTTTTAGTTTTACCTATATTTCTATTATAATTCTAGGGTTCTTGGCTTTATGTAAATTTTTTTTTTTCAGTCTAGTTCATAATTACTGTAAACTTTAAACCTTCTTGAATCAATATCATGTGAAGGGACCATCAATAATGTTTATTGCTACTTGTTTTAGTTATTTTATTTTATATTATAAGCAATAGTATGAAGTATGAACGCCATCAATTTTTTGAAGCAGGGTAAATTTCACAGCATCATTTGGCCATAGTTAAATTGACATCAAAATCATTTATGTGCTTTTGGAAATTTTGTTTTATTTAATACAACATGATAGCAATTGCATGTGTCTTGAGTTATACCACAAAATCAATTTCGACACCACGTGTATAGCTAGATGCTAAGATCCATTTTTAATTACCCTTTGCTAGTAGTTCATTGAAGTGATACATATGCATTTCAATTTTGTATAGCACCAACCCATCTTATCGTTTTAATTGTGTCAATCCTTAGGTCATTTGTGGAATGATACAATTTTATAATTTATATCCTTAACTAATATTGTTTTTCAATTTGAATTCAGTTATGTAATAATATGGTCAATCATTAATGCATGGTTGAGTTGACAATGACAGATGTTACATTGTATGAGTTAAATGATGAAGAATCACATAGATATGGCAGAGGGAAGGGACATACAGTTTCAATTAATTTTCAACAGCAAAGAAGTTTTGGTTTGTGGATAGAAATTCACATTAATGTTAAATAAAGGAAAATTTTTAAAATAACATAAATGATTTTGATATCAATTTAACTATGGCAAAATAAATGTTGTGAAATTTACGCTGTTTCAAAAAATTGATGAACTAAAATAAGTAGTAACCAACATTAGTGTAATTATGAACTAGACTTAAAAAAGGGGATTTACACAAAACCAAGAAGCCTAGAATTATAGTAGAAAATATAGGTAAAACTAAAAGGTTTGTCGTACTATTCATAATGAAAAAAAGGGATTTACATAAAACAAATATTTTTTGGTCATACCATTGAGAATATCACTCAGGTAGGTATTCAGAATTTGAAGAGTCTCACACTCTCCCTCTCTTTCTTTCCTAAGAATGTCACTCAGGAAGGTATTCAAAATTTGAAGAGTCTCACACTCTCCCTCTCTCAAACCTTTCTCAGCATTTCATCTCTCAAAAACCCAACCAGGTAAACCTTTTTTTCATTTTTAGTGGCTAATATTTCAGTGCTTGGATCTAGCTCATTTGCATGTTAAACCAAGTTACTATTGTAGTGCTGATATTTTAGATCATAAAAAATTAAAACTTTTGGCTAAAAATTGATACTTTTTTATGGTTTAGATTGAAACTTTTCACCTCTGCCTTGGTCAGTTGATCTCCGATTATTTCTTTTCATTTGCGGCTAAATGGGCCTTGGAAATGATTGTTAGATGCATTTGGAGACTACTATGGAGTTTCCAATTCATATGCTAATCTGAGGTACTTAAATGGGGGTTGGGTATCCCAAAATAAGGCAAAAAGAATCAATTTTCCAAACACTCTTTAACAAACACAAATTTGCGTTCCAATTTTGAACCCTTTGCTAACCCTATCTTCTTGTAGATATCTATTATATGTTGCTTATTTCCAATTGCAGTACCTTCTCAAATCATATGCATTGGTTTACTACAATTTTATGCTTGTCACGCTTGTTTTTTAAAACATGTAAAGACAATGGGATTAACTTAGAACTCAAGCAATCTTTATACTTAAAGACTTAGTGTTGGGATATAGGGACAGCTATGGAATACTTAAAGAAGTTAATAGTTATAGTGTATATTTTGTATAAACAGATAATAGATAAATAAAAAATAAAGGGTATCATTCAATACACTTGATAGTTTGTGATAGGATAAATTCTTTATAGCTTTTGCTACCAAAAGGGATTTAATTAGGAACAATAACTTATTTTAGTAACTTTGGTATGTCTTCTGGTTTTGATCATGAAATAAGTTGTAATCAAGATCAACTGCAAGTTTATTGGGAACAGAAACTTATTTTACATGCCCTTTTTTTGCTTACTTAATTGTTCTGTTTTTCAAAGGAATTACATTCTTGTTGCCGTTTTATTAATTCTTATTTTTATTGCAAATGACGAATAATTTTCCAGAAAGTTAGGCAGATCTATGGAGCTGATTTCCTGAAAGTTAGGTAGATCTATGGAGGTAAGGTTGTCCAAGGGATTTGGGACCAGGAAAACAACCAACCCCCAACAAGGTGCGCAATCAAAAGCGTAGTTTGCAGTGTTAACATGACAATGCATGCAAAAGACATTTTAAAGCCTCTACAGCTACATTAGTGGGGAACTAAAAAATAGCCGAATAAATAAAAGGGAGGAGAGAGCTTGATTACTATAATGATAGCTTTGTCACAGCAAGCTCTCTAAAACAGACAAAAAATTTTAATTTCAAATTCATGATGCCCTCTTGGAGTTGAACACCAGTTGTATATTTTTTTTTTCAAAAGAAAGGAGGAGCCTCGTTAAAACCTTCTTTTCTGATACAAAACCCTCCTTAGGGAAAAAGCACCAAGAAGGAAATAATACTCCCCCTAAATTTTATTGATAAAAAAGAGAAAAGGTAGAAAGCATGGGGGACTAGACCAAAACCCATGAGCATAAACATCGTTATAACTGAAAAATAATAAAAGCCATCCTACAAAGGTGTGCAAAAGCATCACTATAACGACTCTCATCCCGACCAGGTCGGCACCGGAGTCGCTAACAATCATATGCAGCACACCAAAAATAGGAGGCAAAATGCGAACCCAGCCCATCGCGGGACAACGAAACTAACAAAACCCGTAGTTAGGCAAGCGTAACCTATTCCTGAAAAAGTCCTCCGCAATAAAGCTCGGGATGAGATTCCACCAGGTAAAGCCACTTGAATTAGTTCCATGACCTGCAAGCTTATCACCACAAGCATTACCTTATCTGTAAATGTGGGTGCAAACGAAATTCATCTATCTAGTCAAGTGTAAACAATTGTTCCATCTGTTGCGGAGTTTCCAAGGAACATCACCGTTTTTAAAGGCTGAAACAACTAATTGAGAATCACATTCTAACCAGAAAGACATCCAACCTTTATCAAACGCAATCTCAATAGCCAACATAGCTCCAATAAGCTCAGCATGAAGGGCGTAACTGTCACCTGTCGGAGCAGAAAAACACCCAAGGACAGCAGCACTCATGTCTCTAAAAATACCACCACAAGCAGCTGGACCAGGACTCCCTTTAGCAGCATCATCTGTGTTGCACTTAATCATGTAAGGAGAAGATGGGGTCCAAATTACCTCTTTGATGGTTGAAGAATTTCTGTAATTACCATTTACATTAAAAACTTTGACAATAATAAATTGAGCAGCAGAGGAAGTCATTGTAGATAAATAAAAATAAAGGGTGTCATTCAATACACTTGATAGTTAATTTGTGATAAGAGAAATTCTTTATAGCGTTTGCTACCAAAAAGGATTTTATTGGGAACAAAAACTTATTTTAGTAGCTTTGGTAATGGAATTGCATTCTTGTTGCCGTTTTATTAATACTTATTTTTATTGCAGATGACGAATAATTTCCAAGGCTGTCCAAGGGATTTGAGACCAGGAAAACAACCAACCCCCAACAAGGTGCGCAATCAAAAGCGTAGTCTGCAGCGTTAACATGGCACTGCATGCAAAAGGCATTTTAGTCCTCCGCCCCTATATCACTGAAACCATAGACCCGCTATATCCGCCCCTACCCCTTCCCTCCCCCCGATCACTCCCTCTATAGAATAATCTTATCAACCGACAAAATGTGACATTCTATTTTGCTTCCCTATTTTTTTCTCTTGAATCCCATCTTTCTTTGTATCAATTTATAGAAGGTTTTGAGCAAGACTGGGTGTGAGTATGAAGGTTTCTACAATCTCTCTCTTGTATTATTGCACATTGTTTTTTCTGTTTGTGTTTGATTCCTTCTTGCCGATAGTGAAGAGGCTTTGTCACTATTCGAGTGTAGCAGAAACAAGCAGTAGCCTCTTTGGTGAAAGATAAACAAACGGTGAGTTACATCATGCTACTATGCACATGGTGGTCCCAAAATTAACTATGCACATGGTGGTTCCAAAATTAATGTTAGCCATGACTCATAATTGCAACTCTCAATATTATTAATATTATTAGATGAGTAAACATATTACAAAAGTAAGTTTGAAGAAGAACTTAAAATTTTAAATATGGATAATATACTAAAAAATCAATAGTATGGAAAGCACTTAGAATCTATTGAATGGTACATCATGTACAGGAAATTCAAAACAGAAACTGGTATAATATCAGCCCAAAATTAATCTGATTTTCAGCTTATTTATGTCTTTATTAACATATCAATTAGAAATCACTGCCAAGAAAGTCAAATAGAATAAATTGCAAAAATAGCTTATGTCTAAGCATTTCTAACTAAGAACTGAATCAAAGTGATAGGATAAAGGTTTTCTAAAATAGCCCATCAATGGTTTCTAGTAAAGCTTAGTTTCCCTCAACTGCTGAGTTAACTTGAAACATGCCAACCCATGACAAAAGTCCAATTAAGCTTCGGGGCAGGGGAGAGGATGTAAACAAAAAACCAATAAGAGTTTAATCAGATAGGAAAGTAACACTGCTAATTAACACAGATAAGAGTAAAAACATAATAGAAAAAAGAAAAAAGAAAAAAGAATATAGATAATGGACAATTAGAAGAATAGATTAAACAAAGGAGAAATATACAAACAAAAAAACCATATTGTCTCAATGGCATCACTAACAATTCTTAAATATAGTAAGACAATTTATTTACCAAGACACGTGAAATATCAGTTAAAGGTGCAAAGTGACGAGAAACATGTTAAAATATAGATAGTAAGCCCATTAGTTAGTAGTAAGGCCCATTAGTTGGTTAGTATATAAGGTAGATGGTACACTTTTTTATAATCATATTCTTCTCATTAGTAATAATTTTACCAATTTCAATATAATAGACTTTTAGGGTTTTCTCTCTAATTTCCATGGATGCCATGTTTTTCAACATGGTATCAGAGCAAACATGGTATCCACCTTGAAGCTAATTCGGTCGTAGCTTCTTTCTTTATTTTATTAGTTTTTTTTTGCTCTCTTTGAGCTCTCTTTTCTCCTCCGTGAAGTTTGTTTCCCATTCATGGAACCCTAATATCTCATCCTCTTGATTTTGCTTTTGATTCGCAAATCATCCCTTTTTTTGCGATCTTGATTCTGAATCATTTCAAGATTATGTCGTGATTTCATTTTCGGATCCCTTTCTCTGGTTTTCAGTTGCGTTTTGCGATCTACATTTCGCATCGTCCTCTGCTCCTTGCTTCGATTGTTGATCTCAATCGTTGTCTCCTATTCTCTGTTACGACATGGATTCTCTATTATCAGTGCAGAGCACAATATTTCGCTTTCTCTAGTGCGAATGGGTATGATTGTCGCTTCTCGAACAACTTGAGGTTGGTACTGTTTTTGATCTGGTGCTCCCTTGCTGGTTCTGGAGTTCTGTTTTGTTCTGATGTGCTGAATCATAAGGAGCTGCTTTTTCAATCTATGAGTTCCTCTTTGATTTCTCGTTGACCACGAAATATGGTATGTTTCCTGCCTCTTATCACGGATCTCGGGTTAATTTTGGAGCTGTTGATGGAATTGATATGCTTGTTACCTCTATTTGTGATATAGAATTGAGATTTTAAGTCACAGATTTTGATTGTTGATTTACAAGTTCAAGTTCAGAATTTGGTTGACTTCAAGATGCTTAGATTACTAAGCAAAGTTGGTTTGTTGAGGTAGTTTATTAGAATTGTTATTTTAGGTTGGTTTGAGTTTGGATTTTGATGTATTGGGTGTAGTTGGAAGCTTCTGTGAATTGGTTTGTGAATTGGTTTGTTTTGTTGAAATTGGTAATTTCTCATTGGTGCAAGTATGGTTTTGAGTTTGTTTTGCAAATGGATAATTCCAAAAACACGGAATGATAGTTTAGGTGTGACAAAAATGGGAAAGAATATAATGAAGAGCCAGCCCATTACTATCTATATCCTGGGGTTAATTGTTATGTGTATTTGGTGTATCCATTGTGTTCACTATCTTTTGGCTCGTATTGCTGTGTTTGGAGTGATGAGCCTCAGCCGTGAAAGGAATTTTGAGACATTTTTTTACTCTGCCACTCTTTTGAATTTAGTGTGAATTGTTGTTTGATGTTACAAGCCTAGTTGGACTGGTTTTCTTCAATTTTCCGGTTGGCAGCTGCTTCAGTACTTGGACTTCCTGTAGACATGATTGTTTATCTTTGTGGCTTTTCATGTTCTTGCTGGAGTTTGGAGGTTGAGTAGCAAAGTTGGTCCATGGGATGTGATCTAATACAAAGATGAGCAAAGTATTCAGAAGTTCCAACTTTCACTTATAAGATTATAAAAGGCAAAGTTGGGACATGATTCTCAATAGCTCTAATATAAGGACACTAATAGGTTCTGCAACTTGTCTTGGTTCCTAAATCCCAGAACTTAAAGAGAATGCAGTAGCAGCACAAGACTACTGTTATAAGTTATTAGAATGTTAAAGCAATTGCTGCAAGCCGATTATCAAATCTTTCCGGTACAAGTTGAGAGTTTGAATGGATAGAAGAAAAGGAATGGTGTTGAAATTAGCTTTGAGCATCACCTTGATTTATGGTTTTATTGATATTTAGCCTTATGGGCTTGTTTTTTAGCTTCTGTTTATAGTGGTTAAGCATGATGCTTCTGCTATAAATGGTTAAGCATTGAACTTTTGCTTCTGTCTTGAGTGATTGAGTACTCTTGATGGTTAAGCGTTGATGTGCTTCTGCCAAGTGGTTAAACTTTGAGGTATAGTTTCTGCTTGATGGTTAAGTCTTTGGCCCTATGGTCTTGTTGATGTTTGCTTCTGCCCTATGGTGGTTAAGCCTTTGGCCCTATGGCCTTATTGATGTTTGCTTCTGTCCTATGATGGTTAAGCATTTTGCTTCCTTCAAGTGATTAAGCCTTGAGTTGTGGCTTTTGCTTGATGGTTAAGTGTTGGTTTGTTGCTTCCTCCGAGTGGATAAACCTTGAGTTGTGGTTTCTATTCGATGGTTAAGCTTTTGTTGACTTCTTTTACACTTGGATGGTTATGTCTAAGAGTTTGTTGATTCCTTTGGAGTGAATGTTGTGGAGATGCTGGAAGAAGCTTGAAGGGGCCCGATAGTTGGTCGAAGACTTCTAGGAGCTATGCACCTCAACTGCTACCAATTTGGATTGCTCGTTATTTTTCTTTACCTTGTTAGTATTTTGTATTGCTTATCTCAAGCTGGAAGGGTTGTGAACACCGTCCAGCTTGCGGGAGGCTGTTAAAATATAGATAGTAAGCCCATTAGTTAGTAGTAAGACCCATTAGTCGGTTAATATATAAGGTAGATGGTACACTCTTTTGTAATCATATTCTTCTCATTAGTAATATTTTTACCAATTTCAATATAATAGACTTTTAGGGTTTTCTCTCTAATTTCCATGGATGCCATGTTTTTCAACAAAACATAACAAAGCAAGTGATTTGAAATTATTAGACTATAAAGATTCTAGAATTACAATAATGCACCAAGTCATTAAATTAATACTAACTGGACTTCAACCAAGAAGATGAAAATTTAGTTAAACTTTGTACAAATGAAGGAATAAGAAAATAATGAACCATGACAGCTGACTAACAATATGACTGAACCTATCAAACATTGTAGATTCAAATCCTTATTTGATAAGATTCAAGTAAGGTTCCTTACTATAATTTGTTGCAAGTAAGTACCATTTATTTTCAGCTAAGGGTCCTCGTCCCTCCATATCCATGGTTGACTGTAGTAGGATGAAAAACATGTCAATAGACTTAAAGAAAAAGATAAAAGCAAAATTGAAAATTGACCTTTACTAATTTTTATTGAAAATTGACTTTTAAGCCTTTTGATGAACTTCAAGATAACACTAAAAGGAAGGAAGCATTTACTCATTAATGCTTATGAAAGTACCACATTAATGACTAAGCCAACAGTGGACACAAGACAGCTTTTAACCATGGTAGATCAGCCCAAAGCAAGTATCAGGAAACTTCAGAAACTTTTTTCCTCTTTTAAGGAATTAAAAAAAAAATCCATGATATTTAAATCTACACATAATCAACCATAAAAACAATGTACCCAAACATTCATTGTTCTAAGTTATAAACGATCAAGCAAAACCCATTTTACTCACTTGTTGGAAATGAAATGACAAAAAAATATATAAAAGAGAGGAAAAGTGTAAAAAAAAAAAAGGGGACATAACAACATCAACGAAGAAAGAAAAATAAACAAATAGGTTAACATTAAAAAGAAGTTATTTGGAGTGAGCATCCAAAAAATAAACATAGCCGAACCTTAACAATGTTAAATATGGAGCAGTGATTTCATCAAACACATTGTGTGCAAACTAACAAAAGGAATAAGTATTTGTAAATATGTGTTGGCTATTAAGCCATAAGAACTTATCTTACTTTGATGAACTTATATTTTGTCACCATGGACCGTCCAGTGATGGTCACTATCCCATCGCTACCAGTGATAATGTAGGGCCTTCTCTTGAATCGCGGCTGAATGCTAACTAACAGGGAAGGAATGGAGATTCGATTTCCCAGAAGTTGGTTTTGAATGGAGAAAATGGAGAATGCCGAAATGACAAGGTGGTGGGAGTTTACAACGTCGGTGTGGCGCTGCTACGGTTGTGGTTTTGTTGGAACTTTGTTAATTGTGAATTGAAAAAGTCTCACATTGTATAGAATAAACACTTTATGAGTATTTATAATAAGTGTGGACTTTATACCTTGGGTTGGAGCCTAACGGGTACCTAATTTTGTGAAATGGAGAGAACGCACATAAACTGACCACCACACATGCGTGAGCGCCGCCGGGCTGGTACCGGGCTTGGGCTTGGGCTGTGAGGTGTAATTTAATTTTTTGCGAAAATAATTAATTTATTTTATTTTGGTGCGTTCCTCGTCTAAATTCGTTGAACTGACCGGATACGATGAACTAACCGTTGTGTATCTGTTCCTATCCGTTAGTAAACAGATTCGTTGAATAGAGTCGTTTTGCGTCTGTTCTTATCCGTTAGTGACTTGGAGCGCAAGCACTCCGTTCTTATCCACTGTTGCTTGCGCATCAAGTCGAATTTAAAGCCTATAAATAGGTCCCTCCCTCACTTCATTCTACACCCCACTGGACGATAAATTACTCCTCCAGTTTTCTCTCCTCTCCCTCAATAATTCTCTTCTCTTCTGCTTTAAAGAATGGCCTACGAGCCATATTCAAGAGTGGTCTATGAACCATATTATAGAGTGGTCTACGAACCATATTCAGAGTGGTCTACGAACCATATTATTTGAGTGGTTTTTGAACCATACTTTGAAGGTGTATTTTTTGAGCGAAATTTTACTGTGCAGTAATATTTCGTAACAGTTTTGACTGGGCTGTTTTATCCTGGGGACGTCGTGGTTGATAGTCTGCCTGCACAATTTTGAGCAGTGCCACGAAACGTCTTAAAGAGAGCGACCTAGTCCGCGACTCAACCCAGTAATTTCTTCGGTGGATTGATTTTCTGAAATTATTTTCTGAAACTCAAAAACAACAATTTTAAGACGTTTCAAAATTTAGCCATGACTACCGAAGACATTACTGGCTTTGATTCTGCTGTTTCTAACTTCAACAAATCGTTTCATTTTCAAGAATGTCAATGGCAAGAAAATAAATTTTTATTAAATATGAAAAATGTTGCCAACATTTAAAAGATGACATTCATGTGCTCACTGAAACAGTTGATCAGAAAGGAAGGGATAAAATAGCTAAAGAAATATTCAAATAGAAAGAAAATTATTTTCTCTATACAACTTATTAATGGAAAGAGAATTATTTTCTCTATAGAAAGAATTGTTTTCTCTATATAATTTATTATCATTGGAAAGAGAATTATTTTCTCTATACTATTTATCGATGGAAAGAGAATAATTTTCTCTATACGGTCTTATAGAAAGAGAATGATTATCTCTATATTATTCTTAATTCTATGGAAAGAGAATAATCATCTCTATAAGAATGAATTATTTTAATTCATATTGTCTGGGAAAAGTTCTGGCTAGGAAAGACTTGGTACTTAAGCGTGTCCGTTGTGACCCACCTCTCTTTCCTGGGAACTACTCGACAAGAATGAATTTTCTTAATTCATATTGTTGCCGTTAGTGGTTAACGCTAACGGTTAATGATTTTAAATCATAGAATTGCTTTTTAGCAATAACATTATTTTTGAGAAGTTATACCTTTTACGATATATTGCAATATTGATTGCAATATAATTTTGAAAAAACCTTTCAAAAATTAAAACACTAATCAGGCTCAAAGGAAAAGCGACTAGAATGGGACACCCCAACTTTCCCATATTCTAAGCATCAACTACCACCACCTAGAAATGATGCTGCTCCTCTTTTTAATTGTTCCAATTGCGAGGGACCAAGTCATATGACACGCAAGTGTAGGAACAGGTGAAGTTCTGCGCCGCAGGCTAACCTGATTGAATAGCAATTTGTTGCTATAATTTTTGAAATCAACATTGTTGGTGAATGCGAAGGTTGGTAGATGGTCATTGACTATGTTTTGAACATAAACCGTTGTTGAAAATAAGAAAAGGATGCTGAGCCTGGTGAAAACTTTCTTTAAACAAATATTTTTTAACTCATTGTTTACTTCGTCTACCGGAAGTTTTGTGCGCTATACTATTATTTTACACGTACTTGATTTTGACGTTTAAACAAACGAACTCTTTCAGTAAGAGCTAAATAACATTTTTCAAAAGTTATTTTTTTAAATGACTTAAAAAATTGTGATTTTTGAAGTCAAGCAAGAATTTTCAAGACTTCGCATAAATCAGTAAGGAAATCTGAGTATTAGTTTTGACTCACTCAGATATATGCGAATAAGATAGAACGTTAATCAGAAATGGAAAACGATAGTTTACCACTTTTATTTATAATTGTTTTGATTACATTGTAGTATACTTTGGGAAAAATAAAAGTGAAGTGCTTGACATATTCAAAGTTTTCCATTATAGCTTTTTGAAAATCAATTAAGAAGAAAGGTTAAGAGCTTTTATAGCACATGAGGAACGGAGTATGATTCCCATTAATGGAATTATACATGAAACGATTGCATCATATTTTTATGAAACGAATGGTACAGTAGAAAGAAAAATCTTTACTGGTTTTTGCTATTTTACTGAAGAGCACTTGATCTCTCTTGCGGTAATTTTTATAAACTGTTGGTTATGTAATGAATAGATTCACTGAATCTAAAGAAATTAAAATTTCCTTCAAAGATCTTGAAGAAAAGACAACTCATCTTGTCTTATTTTTGAATTTGGGATTGCTTGGCTTATGTCATAATTCCAAAAAGAGTTAAACTCGCCAGTAGAGCCTATGAATATGTATTCATTGGGTATGCAGTAAATAGCAGAACATACAGGTCTATGACCTGAATGCGAAAGTGATCATAGAGTCAAGTGATGTTGACTTCTATGAAAGTAGATTCCCTTTTAAATCAAGAAATAGTGGGGGCACTGGAACTGCTCAAGTTTCTGTGCCTAGGAGCGTTGAAAACAACGTAGAAAGGAGAATGGAACCTCAAAGAGGTAAGAGAGCACATGTTGCTAAAGACTATGGACTCGACTATACGGTCCATACATTAGAGGAGGATCTTACGAGCATTCAAGAAGCTCTGCCTTCATTGAATGTTGATTTGTGGCAAGAAGCCATAAATGATTAGAAGGATTCTCTAGAGTCTAACAAGACACGACACTTAGTTGACTTGCCTCCTGGTTGCAAACCCATTGGTTGTAAATGGATTTTGAAAAAGAAACTAAAACCTGATGGCACTGTTGATAAATACAAGGTCCACCTTGTAGCCAAAGGTTTTAGACAAAGAGTGAATCTAGATTTCTTCGACACACATCCATAAGGGTACTTATTCCGTTGGCCGCTATTTACAATTTGAAAGTACGCCAAATGGATGTCAAATTTGATTTTTTAAATGGTGAACTGGAAGAAGAAATCTATATGGAGCAACCTAAAGGATTTATAATCCATG
The DNA here is from genome assembly GCA_963573325.1 of Astragalus glycyphyllos. Lineage (NCBI taxonomy): Eukaryota > Viridiplantae > Streptophyta > Magnoliopsida > Fabales > Fabaceae > Astragalus > Astragalus glycyphyllos. The sequence continues at coordinate 105,740,104 of OY754307.1, forward strand.
GGCAAGAAAACAAGGTCTGTAAGTTGGATAAGTCTCTGTATGGTCTAAAACAAGCCCCTAAATAGTGGCATGACAATAATTTGATTATATCGAATGGGTTTAAAGTGAATGAAAGTGACAAATGCATTTATTACAAATCCGAGAATGACATTTGCACTATCATATGTCTCTATGTAGATGACTTACTCATATTTGGATCAAACATTCATATTGTAAATAAAGTGAAATCATTGTTGTGCAACAACTTTGATATGAAAGACCTCGGAGAAGCAAGTGTAATACTTGGTATTAAGAATACTAGGTCCGAGAAAGGAATTTCTTTGGATTGACCTCACTAAATTGAGAAGATCTTAAAGAAATATAACTACTTTGGTAGTAAACCTTCCTGCTCACCATACGATCCAATTGTCAAACCTTTAAGAGCACTGGTAACAGTGTTAGACAAACGGAATATGCGAGCATCATTGGCAGCCTAAGGTATGCCACTGATTGTACTAGACCCGACATTGCCTATGTCGTGGGAATGTTGTGCAGGTTTACCAGTCGATCTAGTATAGAGCATTGGCACGCTATTGAGAGAGTCATGTGATACCGTAAAAGGACCTTGAATCTCGAAATACATTATCAGAGATTTCCAACTGTACTTGAAGGATACAGTAATGCTGATTGGAATACTCTATCAAATGATTCCAAAACGCCTTGTGACTATATATCTAGTATATATGGTGTTATTGTCTCCTGGAAATCTAACGAGTAGATCATTTTGGTTCAGTCCACTAAGGATTCTGAAATGATAGCACTGGCATCCGCCAGTGAAGAAGCTAGTTGGTTGAGATGCTCACTAGCAGAGATTCCTTATGGGAAAACCCACGACAGTTGTGTTGATTCACTGCGATAGTACCGCGGCTATTGCAAAAATAAAGAATCGTTATTACAACGATAAAAGGCGACAAATATGTCGTAGGAACAGCATTGTTAGAGAAATTCTCTCAAAAGGAGCTGTGAGAGTGGATCATGTACACACTGATTAGAACTTAGGCGATCCTTTGACGAAAGGATTAGCCAAAAAGAAAGTCCAAAATACATCTCAAAAGATGGGACTACTGCCATTAGAACGATGAGTCACTCATGATGGTAACCCGACCTAAAAGACTGGAGATCCCAAGAATTAGGTTCAATGGGTAATAACAAGTTGTGAAGTGATAGGAGATGAACATGCTATTGAAAGAAAAGAAGCATGAGTCCTGAAGCGAAGCAGGTTGAGATAATAGAAACTCTTAATGAGATCTATACTCTATGTGGAGTGGAGTACCTAGCTACAGGAGTACTCTTGATAGACTCACCTTTGTGAATGTGGAAGTGGGGCCGCTTCCTATGGAATTTTGGGCAGACATTCCTAGAGCGTTCACTAAACTGGGATAGACGTGCAGGGCCATAAACGCACGGGCTTTTGAGAATACACCTATGGAAAAGGTTGTGTGTGGTTTTGACAATTAGAGATAGAGTTCAAGACTACGAGTCACTCTTGTTGAATCTAAATCTTAACCGCTACGCAAAGGTTCAAGTCGTATGACACCTCTGCTTATGCACAATCTTATGGAGGCGTTTGACGCTACTTCTGAAACATCTTTTTAAATTCAAGTGGGGGATTGTTGGAACTTTGTTAATTGTGAATTGAAAAAGTCCCACATTGGATAGAATAAACACTTTATGAGTATTTATAAGTGTGGACTTTATACCTTGGGTTGGAGCCTAACGGGTACCTAATTTTGTGAAATGGAGAGAACGCACATAAACTGACCACCACACATGCGTGAGCGCTGCCGGGCTGGTACCGGGCTTGGGCTTGGGCTGTGAGGTGTAATTTAATTTTTTGCGAAAATAATTAATTTATTTTATTTTGGTGCGTTCCTCGTCTAAATTCGTTGAACTGACCGGATACGATGAACTAACCGTTGTGTATCTGTTCCTATCCGTTAGTAAACAGATTCGTTGAATAGAGTCGTTTTGCGTCTGTTCTTATCCGTTAGTGACTTGGAGCGCAAGCACTCCGTTCTTATCCACTGTTGCTTGCGCATCAAGTCGAATTTAAAGCCTATAAATAGGTCCCTCCCTCACTTCATTCTACACCCCACTGGACGATAAATTACTCCTCCAGTTTTCTCTCCTCTCCCTCAATAATTCTCTTCTCTTCTGCTTTAAAGAATGGCCTACGAGCCATATTCAAGAGTGGTCTATGAACCATATTATAGAGTGGTCTACGAACCATATTCAGAGTGGTCTACGAACCATATTATTTGAGTGGTTTTTGAACCATACTTTGAAGGTGTATTTCTTGAGCGAAATTTTACTGTGCAGTAATATTTCGTAACAGTTTTGACTGGGCTGTTTTATCCTGGGGACGTCGTGGTTGATAGTCTGCCTGCACAATTTTGAGCAGTGCCACGAAACGTCTTAAAGAGAGCGACCTAGTCCGCGACTCAACCCAGTAATTTCTTCGGTGGATTGATTTTCTGAAATTATTTTCTGAAACTCAAAAACAACAGGTTTTGATGAAAAACGTGTTTAAAGAGGGAAAAAGGAAGTGATTGGGAGAGGAAGAGGAAGAGGAAGAGGAATGTAAAAAGAGAAAAAGAAATAGACGTGGTAAGAGAGGAAGAAAGAAAGCAGGTTTGTTTGTTTTTTCTGAGAGAGGAGATGTTGGTATACGTGTAGCCACTCTTTTAGTCTTTTCACCAGCTTTGAGTGTTACCGGTGCATCTGACATCTAAGAAATGTATGCCGCTTGTCATCTGCGCGCCAATTGCAATTTTTTTTGTTTGTTCCCATAAAAGTCACTTCGTTTAGCTAACGTGTCTTAGTGTTGTGTTTTTGTTCCATTTTCTTTTAGCGTTTATTTCTTTCTGTTCCACGTGTTTCCAATAGCTTCTTTTTCTTTCCCTAATCTATCCCCTTTTATCTCTTCTCTCTTATCTCTCTCCCTCTCAACCATCAGTCAACCACCGTTTCCCCTCCTCATGGCTCTCTCCTTTCTCCGCAACCTCATCTCACTCTTCGACACCGCCATAACCTCCCATCGCATCATCCTCCATTCAAACGGATGGTGCGACGACACAATGTTGAGACGAAAAGGATCCAACTTGTGTTCTCGCCGATAATTGGAGCAGCGTTGCGGCTAAGCTGTAGCGAGGTGCAAACGCACGGGGACGGCGCACATGGGGTGTTCGCGGTGGGCTACGACACGAACTCCGGGTGGTAACGCAGTGGTGGTGACCATAATGTGGTGGCCGATGGTAAGGTTTTTATACCTTTGTTTTCGATTTTCTAACTTAATTGTAATTATGTGATACATGCACTCTGTCAATTTGAAGTTCATCACTCAATGGAACTCTTTCACACAAAATACCCCTATCCCCTAATTTTTATCATTGTCTTCTCTTGGTAGTTTGTTTGAGAGTCTGATTTTATTGTGAATTTGATTTTTTGTGTCCGTTTATTTTTTTGGCCCTGTTAAGTGTCAAGACACTTCATCTTTGTGTTTAATTTGCTGTGTGTGCTTGAAGTTGAGGGGGCAATTTGGGTATTTGCAAAAGCAGGGGTCCTAGACGCCACAAAATAGAAAGAAGTATTCCAATTGTTTGTCATTATCTTCAATGAGCAAGAAGCAATTAAATTATGCATTGATTGCAATCTAAGACAAGCTGAGACTGTTGTGCAACAAGTTTTTCCGTATGGCTTAAAATAATGGTGTAAAGGCTTTTTATGTAGGAGCTCTTGAATGATTTGCATCTATTTGAGATTTGACTATTAAGTGGCCTTTTTGTTGTACTGTCAGTGGTGTATCAGAAATTTCTTTAGGTGATGACAGATGGCTCAGGTAGCAAAATAGAGTGTGGAAGTAGAAGTTATTCCAATCTATAAGGTGTTCTGATGCAAACCTTTTATAACAAGATATATAAGTTATGTAGTATTTCATTTGTCAGATAAAATTTTCACGAGTTCATGGATTCTAAAGGGTTGAATGCTCTGATTTGAATTATACATTATCAAAGTAAATCAATGACACTCATGTTTTTAATCATAAGGTGGTAGCATACTCTGAAGGAATTTGACAAAACCTTCTATCACATGCCTCTCATTTTGTCCTTTTTTGGCATATATTTGTGTCTCTTAATACTAATTGAGATCATTGGTCAGTAATGTGTGCTCTTTCCCATTGTGAATTGGCTTTTATAGTGTTTTTTTTGTTAGTTTCTTATATTTTTATTTAGTTGAATTGTGTAGAAAGTATACCTGTGGTGTTATAAATTTATCTTGCTATTTTTTTAGAGTAATGACACATATCATTTAAATTTTCGGGGTCACTTTTCATTTTCTTAAATTTTTTATTTCTATAAGTAGTGTTTGTGTATAATCGTTGAGTTTTTGTAGGATGACAGTCAACGGTCATCTTTTTTTTTTGCTTCTATTGCAGTAGAAGACACATGTGCAAAATGTATAAGCAAAGACCAGAGTTTTGTGGACTGTGGTGTGTGAAGGCGCCATTTTAGTATGTGTTTGTTGTACTTACCCATAATTTGTTGCCTTTGCAAAGCAAAGCCAGGGTTTTCTGGATTCTCTTGTGGCAAGGCACCACCTTAGTATTTCTTCAGCTTGCAAGCCAACCTGTAGGATGACCTATGTTGGATTTGGATACCATTAATGTATTTATGTTCTGATTTTGTGTGTTGTGATGGAATTTTCTCTGTTTATTTACGTTTCTAAAGTTTGAGGTGGATAATGAATGCTTTGAGCTAAACATTTGTTGCAGGATCTTTCTTAAAAGAGCGGCAAATGAACTTCATGTCTATGTGGAAAATGGGGAGCAACAAAACTTGGGAGATTCACAATTTGAAAGCTCATTATATGGTAAAATATACATGAACTTTTTTAGATTATGTATAGTGTTTCGGAGAAATAGGGTGAGTGTTGTGATTTTGCAATGAATTCTTATTAAAACATATGTTAACATTCAGAGGCAACAATGAATCCTTATTCTCTCTTTTTTAAGGTTGTAGGATATTCTTATATGTTCTGTCTTTTTATTTATTCATCGATGGTTTTCAATCAAGTTTCCATGTTGTTCTCTCTCAATACCTTGCATGTCTTTGCTACCCCATTTTTCTTCCACGTGCTTCAATCTATTCCTCATGAATCAAGAGAGCCATCTGGAGATGCTTGAAATGAAAATGTCAGTAACATAATTGAACTTTATCAGGACATGTTTTGTTTGTGTAGTTGTTTAACTGGTCAACTGAATTAAGCTAATTTAATCTTTCTATTGCTATTGGAGTTAACATGGTGTTGGATACTCTTTTGAGTCTTTTCTATTAGGGTGGAGATTGTGAACATGGAATACAGTTTTTGGGGTCATGGTAATGCCATTGTACGAAGGGGAAAATCATTAATATCTTGGGGTCTCAATACATGCAACAACCTAGAAGTTATATAGGTGAAAACTCTACTGGGATTTACATTAAGTGGTGTAGAACATTACAAGGAACTCATGCTTCCTTTAGGGATTGCGATGACTTTTCATATTCTAAATTATTAGTTTTTTATCTAATTATTATCTATTTTCACTTTTTAAGCCCAGAGTGTTTTGGATAGTGAAGGAGAGAGCAAAGTTGGAGATATGAACTGTTGACTACTTTGCCCTGTATAAGTTAGTGACCTTGAAGCCTGAAGGCAAAGCAGAAGCTGTGAAGTATTCAAGTAGTGGAGTTGAGTAGTTTCACTGTTGTTTGCTGGAGCTAGGGTCATAGGTTAATGCTCCTTTATTTTTAGTTTGCTTTGTTGTTTCACATTTTCACTTGCATAACTCTTTCACGTTTACTCGATGTCACAATGGCCTCACTATATTATTGGGCAGCATGATATTGATAGCTATGATTTATTTTACTTAACTTGCCATATGTCCAATTTCTGTATGACATGTTTTAATTTGGCTTTTATGCTTCTATATATAGCAAGATATAGCTTTTGGTGCTGACAAGATATTTTTTAAAGGAGCATATGTTGTTTCATTGAGTAATATAGATCTATGTATAAAAAATGATATAAAATTAAATATGTAGCACAATTCTTTGATTAGGTGTTTCGAGGAGTGTGATTTTGGTTTTTATTTTGTATTTATTTAGATGAATTAAGAACTTTTTTGTTGTTGAGATTTCTGATTGGAATATTTTGTTGTGATTTTGCAGAGGGAACACATCATTTTGTAGCAAAGAGTGCATGCAAGAACAAATAGAGATTGATGAGGCTAAAGAGAAAAGCTGGAAGCTTTCTTCCAAAAGAGGTGTGAGACAATCAGAAAGCAACCAAAACTCTTCATTTAATAAGGCTGTAAGAAGAACAGACACAGTTGCATTGGCCTAATTAATTCCATTACATGAGAATCCAATTTTTGAAGAGCAAGATGAAGTGAAAAATTCCAATGAGAAACAAAGAGCACTCAATATACAATATCCATGAAGATTGTGATAATAAACTATGATGAATCCAAACTTTGTAAAGTAATTGCTGGGTATCATGAGAGAAAAAACCCAATCAACGAAGATTGTGATAATAAACCATGATGAATCCAATCTTTGTAAAGTAATTGCCGGGTTTCATGAGAGAAAAAACCCAATCAACAAGAAATTTTTGTTTGTTTTTGATTTGACCCTTATTATTATTATTATTCTTATGTTTTCTTTTCCCACTTCTATATGGCATCATATATATTGAGATGCTGTTTCAATTTCCCAAAAAATTGAGGCAAAGGAAGTTAAGTATCAAAGATACTTTGTGGAGGATCTAGATGGGGTGAAACTATGTTACATCCTTTATCTATCATGTGTCCATGGAAAAAAGAATTTTATTCCTTTCAATAAAATATCTATTGGTCACTAGAAAAATTTTGATAGCCACTCAAATCTATCAATTGGTGGTAAATTTTTGCATAGATAGTTAGAATTATGGCATGAGAACATAAAGCCTAAGATCTAAAACACAAAATTCTTGCAGATCTGATTTAATTCAGTAGCATCAAGCAACAATGAGCCACAAAACTATTTATTCTTCAATCAATGGATCTTCTTATAGGTTTTGTAACAATTGTAAACTTTCAGCAAAATTAGTTGATTTGTTTCCAGCCAAATAGACCACAATGGGTTGTATTTTCCTCATTGCTTCGGAAGGGAAACCTTAGGCTAGGTGTTTGGGATGTGCAAGAAATAATGCATGTTCTTATTGTTGTTGGCTTTCAATACAAATAAAATTTTAGATGTGGATTCACTTATATTTATGAGATATATGTATTGTCTCATTTTAAAGAGAAACTCATTTCCAGAGAATCCATTGAAAATATTCCTGGTGATGAAGTCTTAGAGGTCATGGATTATGATGCATCATCAGTCTCAGCCTTTTCAGGTTTGACATCTCGAAAATGACATTCTTGGAGCAACCCCGAAGAATCTAATTGTAATTAACTTGGGTGATTGAATTATGCTTCATTATGATTATGTTTATAGTTACTATGGATATCATGTCTATGGTCTTTTAATGTGCTTTCTCAATATGTAAAAGAACGTGACCCATAGCTTTTGCTCGATTAAGTGCTCTAGCAAAAGCAATTGATGTTAGTACAACATATTTTTCCTGAGTTCAGCAGTCCTGTAGTCCATCTTAGGGTCAACGTATGGTCTCCTATACAAAATATGTTTGCATATTTTCTACTGCAATTAAATGTATTGTCTTTTAGAAATGGGGTTCTACATGAATGATGAGTCGATGTCTCTCAAGTGTAATTTCTGTTTAATTTGCTATTGGTTATTATCTTCGCGAGTCCGGTTGATGAATGTTTGGTGCAATATGGTGAAAATATGTCTTAGAAAGGTCTTTACACATTTTATACATTTGTTTGATAATAATCCATACTTCTCCAGCTGTCCACCAAGTCCATAAGCACTTTGTTGAATCGATCCATATCAGCTGCATTAGTTGGAACCCACAAAAGTTACGTATAGTCAGCTTCCAAAGCACTAAATATTGAGGTGTTTGATATCTTCGTTTTGATGGTTTTTTCATTTTTTGTGTTCATGCATCTGTACTTGGTCCAAGTTCAAGTTCACTATCCTTACTCCTTAGAATGATCTTCTTGGACAAAATCTTGAGAAACCAATTATGGTTAATTTGGACAATTAACTCATGCTTCAATAAAGAACGGATGTTGTTTGTAATATTATGTATTAATCCGTTCTTTCAAAATCATGCCTTGGACTCTTTATTGTACTCTTCTAATATCTATAACTTCTTAATGTACTCTATTTGAATTGAATTTGAATTCTTAAATATCCCCCATCAAAAAAGTCTTAAATATGCTTATCTATCTTCTTTATTTCCTCAATTTGTAATTTTTTTCCTTTGTAATGTTACTACTACATATCCATCGTGGTTTGTTGTTGCTGTTGGGCTTTCCGTTGTTATACAAATCCGAAAAAGACTCGACCCATATAAAGAATATCTAATTATGGGCCTTTACGAAATTTATTTCCAACCTGTTGTGCCAAGGGCAAACATTCCTTGTTTTGAATGATAACAAATTACAAGTTACTGATAATTTACTTGAGGTAAAGCGCAGGAAAAATATAAGAGCGCAGGGTGTTGAACAAGAGAGCTTCGGAAGCTGACTCAAAGTTGTAGAAGCTCGGACGAAAAGCTGCTCAAGCATTGAAGACTTATATTACGAAAAGCTGCTCAAGCATTGAAGGCTTATATCGCTTTGCGTAGGACTCATGTAAGATCGTATTACCCAAGTCTTATAACATTCGTAGTTGAGAGATGATCTTTTAAAATTGAACTGTCTTGGAAAAATATTTTATATAAAACCATGTTTAATTAGGTTAGGCACAAAGTGTTTTTAAAGAAATAGTTTGAGTCTTGAATTGTTGTTTTTTAAAGAAAATAGATTCATGAGTTAGTGTTTTAAAAAGAATTTGTTTTTGAAGTAAAGAATCGATTCTTGATATGGTACATAAAGCTAGAAATCGATTCCCACTTAGTTTTAAAGCAATGAATCGATTTCTCTCTTCCTTTTAAAAGCCAACAATCGATTCCCACTTCTTGATTGTTTTAAAAGAACTTGTTTTGGAAAGAAAACAATCGATTGATGACTTTGTGTTTTTAAAGAGGAAAATCGATTTCCAACCTATTTCACTCAAGCTAGAAATCGATTTCTAGCCTATGCCATTCAAGCAAGAAATCGATTTGTGGCTTGTCTCTTGTAGCTTGCCTTCCTTATTTTTATAAAGCTAACAATCGATTGTCTACTTCCTTCATTAAGTGCAAAATCGATTTCTCACTCATTCTTTTAAGGAGAACAATCGATTTTTTGTTTCCTTTATTTAAGCACAAAATCGATTTCTATCTTGTGTTTTTGGAAGCACTAAATCGATTTCTCTTCTCTTTCTTTTAAGCAATCAATCGATTTCTCACTTATCACAATTGTGCTAAAAAGTGTTTCAACGGTCATATTTTCTTAAGTGATATAAAAAAGCAAGGGTTTTCACGACACATATAGAGAGAGAAAACGAAAAACATTTCACAGAGCCGCAAAACTTGAAACAACGTGAAACCAAAACTTGAGAACGATCCCTTTCAATATCTGATCATCTTCTTCGGTTCTCAATCAAATTTCTAGGGTTTTCATCATCATATCATCTCTCTCAACTCTTATGGTTATTTTGCTTGATTAATCGATCATAGTTTCAATTGTATTCATCTTATCACTTGGCGTTTGGTATTGTTGTGAAATCCTGGGAAAGTGTTTCTTGGGTGGTTCGATCGGGGAGATTGGATCGTAGAAATCCTAAGCGGGGAGCTCGGGTTCTCAATTGGGGAAATTGAGAGGTTTTGTTGTTGCTGTAAAGTGGCGTGAGTTGTAAGACTTTGAAGAAGCATCTTCACCATTATAGTGTTATATTCCCAAAGTCCAAAGGTTGGAAAGCCGGAGGCCGAGGAGTAGGATTTCAATCCGAACCTCGAAAAATCGCGGTGTTCTTCTTTCCCTTATCTCTTTACTTATTTATGCCCCATTATTCTTGTTCTTGTTATTATTGTTTGGTTTTCTATTATAGCGTTAACTGTTGAATTGTTATTATAACTATCGAAATTGAAATTACTGTTGAATTGTTATTACAACTATTGAAATTGATATTTTTGTTAGTTGTTTTGATTTGCACTATTAGTATACTCATTGTTACTGTGTTGCAATCTCTATATTACAGTTAAGTGGATTTTGTGTTACTGTAAAATTCATCATTGTTGCTATATCTCTATAATAGCTTGCGCAAATTGCTAGCATATAAACCTTTTCCGCATTTGTTTTTTAAACTAGCATTAAACAACTTTGAAAACACAAAAAAGAATGATTTTTAGCCTATAACCTTATTCACCCCCCCCCTCTAAGGTTATCGTTTAGTCCAACAATTGGTATCAAAGCAGGTAACTGCATATAGAGCTTAACATCTCGCATTTTTCTGATCATGGGGTCTTTTATTAAAGAGGGGATGTCTTTTAATAGGCCACCTTTGTTTGATGGAACTAATTACGACTACTGGAGTAGTCGAATGAAATGTCATGTGCAGGCTATAGATTTCACGTTGTGGAGAATCATTATAGATGGACCGCTCACACCGATGAAGATCAAAATTACAAAACCAGGTGATACTGCTGCTGGTGATTCTACAAAAACTCAAGCAACTGGTAAAGCTGAAGAAGTACCTGTTGAGGACATCTATACTATTGACTTGAGCGAGTTAAGAAAGTCCGAACTTGACAAGATCTCTCTGAATGCCAAAGCTATGAATATTCTACATCTAGCACTTTGTGAAGAAGAGTATGGAAGGGTAAAAGGTTGTCAGACTGCAAAAGAAATCTGGGATTGTCTAGAAGCAACTCATGTAGGTACAAGTCAAGTGAAAGACACCAAAATCAGAGTTCTCACTTCTGAGTATGAAGCTTTCAAGATGAAGGAAGGTGAAACTGTCGCTGCTATGCATCAAAGGTTGAATTTGATTGTAAACAACTTGAGAGCACTTGGGAAAAAGTATTCTACAAAGGACTTGAATGGGAAGATACTTGCTTCGTTAACTGGTGAATTTTTTCCTAAGACTTGTGCTATCACTGAAGCCAAGGATATTGGTACTTTGCCTACCGAAGACTTGATTGGGTCACTACTAGCTTTTGAGGTGGTTTTGGGTGCTAAGAAAACTCAAGAAAAAGAAGCGGTAAAAGAAAAGAGGTCTCTTGCTCTTGCAGCTGCGAAAAATTCTAAAACGGGAAAGAAAGTGGTTGAATCTGATGAAGAATCTGATGAAGAAGACATGGTTATGCTTGCCAAAAAATTCAAAAAATTCATGAGGTTCAACAAGTTAAGGAAAGGTGATTTTTCTAAGAAGCCCGGGTATTACAAAGGAGACAGTCAAGAGAAAGGAGACGACCAACCAAGATGTTTTGAATGCAACAAACCGGGTCACCTTAAAGTAAATTGTCCAAAGCTAAAGAACAAATACCCAAAGAAGAAAGCAATGAAGGCTACATGGGATGACACCGAAACTGAAGGTGAAACGGAAGATGAAGAGGAAGTTGCAAATGTCGTTGGTCTTACAGCAGATTATTCTCCGAATGATACATGGGACAATCTAAGCAGTGACAGTGAAATAGATGAAGAAGTGACTGCTTCAAAGCTTGCTTGTCTCATGGCCAGTGACGCAACTAAGGTAACAAATTCTAACCATTCTTTTTCAAATTTCGATGATTCTTGTGATGATGAAAGCAGTTGTCAAGATTTGAATGAAGCTTTTGAAGCTCTTTATTATAAACATGAAAATCTTTTGATAAAATCTAAGAATCTGAAAAAGAGCAACAAAAGCATGACTACTCAAATCAAGACTCTTGAGAATGAAGTAGCTAAGTTGAAAAATGAGCTACAAAATGCTAAACCTTTCAACCTTGAATTTCTTGAGCTTAAACAAATTTTTGAAAAAATTAAGGCTGAAAATGAAAATTTAAAAGAGTCTTTAAAAAGGTTTGAGGTTGGTGAAAATACCTTAACCAAGTTACTACACTCTCAACATGAATATGCTGATAGAAGAGGTATTGGTTATAAAGGTAATTCCAGCCTCTCTAATTTAAAGAAAAAGGATTTGGTATTTGTAGCTGCTTCTTCAAGTAATAAAACACCTACCTCTTTCTCTTGCACTTATTGTCAAAAAGGAAATCATAATTCTCTTAGATGCCCTATTCGTAGATTATGTGAGCTTGGTACTCTTATACCTGCTTGCAAGAAACCAAGGTGGATTGTGAAAACAAACCCCCTGAGAACTAACCCCCATGGACCCAACAAAGTTTGGGTACCTCGTACTAGCTTTTGATGTTATTTTCGCAGGTATGTCAGTCATCCAAAAAGAAAAATGTGTGGATGGTTGACAGTGGATGTTCAAGGCATATGACTGGTGATGCTTCACTCTTCTTGAAATTGAGTAACAAAGCTAGTGGATCTGTGAAGTTTGCCAACAATGAAACTGCTCGAGTTATAGGTAAAGGTTGTGTGGGTAAGGAAAACACAATCAAAATTAAAAATGCTTTACTGGTTGATGGTGTGAAATTTAATTTATTGAGCGTAAGTCAACTATGTGATAATGACTTTGATGTGTATTTCTCAAAAAATAAATGTGTTATTGTTCATGAAGCTTCAAATTTTCACATTGTCGGTTTTCGTGAAAACAATGTTTATTATGTTGATTTTGACACTGTTAGTGATGATATTGTATGCATGCCTTCTCTACTTGATGATGTGAATTTGTGGCATAGACGCTTAGGACATGCGAGTATGGAACTTCTATCTAAATTATGTGCAAATGAACATGTTAGAGGCTTACCCAAGCTTAAATATGAAAAAGGACAGTTATGTGATGCATGTCAATTGGGTAAGATGCATAAAACTTCTTTCAAATCTAAACCAGTTATTTCTACCAAAAATGTGCTTGAATTGTTACATCTTGATTTATTTGGAGAAATTGATGTTGTAAGTCTAGGAGGAGCCAAATATGTTTTTGTAATTGTTGATGATTATTCTAGATACACTTGGGCTATTTTACTTGCTAAAAAAGGTGATGCTTTTAACGAGTTTGCTAAGTTGTGCAGAAAATTACAGAATGAGAAAAACTTAGCTATCAAGGAGATTAGAAGTGATCATGGAGGAGAGTTCGAAAACTCTTCATTCAAAACTTGGTGTGAAAAGTATGGAATTCATCACAACTTTTCAGCCCCAAGGACTCCTCAACAAAACGGCGTGGTGGAAAGGAAAAATAGGACCATACAAGAGATGTGTAGAACAATGCTAAATGAGCATAACCTTCCTAAGTACTTTTGGGGACACGCTGTTGATACAGCTTGCCACGTGCTAAATCGGGTGTATCTAAGGCCATCGCTTAACAAGACGCCATATGAGCTGTGGAATGGTAGAGCTCCAAACATTTCATACTTCAAAGTTTTTGGAAGTAAGTGCTATATTTTAAATACAAAGGATAAATTGGGTAAATTTGATGCTAAATCAACTGAAGGTATTTTTATGGGTTATTCAAGTCATAGTAGAGCATATATTGTTTATAATAAAATTGATAAATGCATGCAAGAGTCAATACATGTTTCTTTTGATGAGACTAACCCTCTTGCAAAGAAAGTTGATGATGAGGATGAGTTTGTTGAAGTGATCAAAAGCAGAATGCCTGAACCAAATAATGAAAGTGACAAAGAAAAGGAGGTGCAAGCAGAACCTCAAGAAATAGTTGAAATGGAACGAGAGCCCCAAGACACTGATGATCATCTCCATGGAAGAACACATGATGATGTGCCCAAGACATGGAAATCAGTTCGAGATCATCCCATGGAGCAAATTATTGGTAGTCCATCAAAGGGGGTAACAACTCGTTCTTCTCTTAATCTTTTATGCTTTCATAGTGCTTTTGTCTCTCAAATAGTTCCTAGTAACATAAAAGAGGCTCTAGGTGATCCAGAATGGGTTGTGTCAATGCAAAAAGAACTTGAACAATTTAAACGAAACAAAGTTTGGCATTTAGTTGAAAAACCTGTTGATAGAACTATCATAGGGACTAAATGGGTTTTTCGCAACAAACTTGATGAAAATGGTATTATTTTATTAAACAAAAGTCGTTTAGTTGTTCAAGGTTATAATCAAATTGAAGGGGTGGATTTTGAAGAAACTTTTGCTCCAGTGGCCAGGTTGGAATCCATTCGTATAATACTAGCCTTTGCTAGTCACATGGATTTCAAGCTACACCAAATGGATGTCAAAAGTGCCTTCCTCAATGGATTTTTAGAAGAGGAAGTATATGTAAAACAACCCCCTGGTTTTGAAGATTTTGAAAATCCAAATTATGTTTTTAAACTTGACAAAGCCCTTTATGGATTAAAACAAGCCCCTAGAGCTTGGTATGAGAGACTAAGCAAACATTTAATTGCAAACGGTTTCAAAAAGGGTAAGATTGATTCTACCTTATTCCTTAAAACCAAAGGCAAACATCTTATTGTAGTTCAAATTTATGTCGATGATATTATTTTTGGGTCTACTAATGATGATTTGTGCAAGGAGTTTTCTGACATGATGACTAGTGAATTTGAAATGAGCATGATGGGGGAGTTGAACTTCTTTTTGGGACTTCAAGTGAAACAAATGAAAGATGGAATATTCATCAGTCAAACTAAGTTCTCAAAGGAGTTACTAAAGAAATTTGGCATGAGTGATGCAAAGGTGATTGGTACTCCAATGGCGACTGCAACAAAATTGGACAAGGATGAACAAGGTAAACCAGTTAATGAAACTATGTATCGAGGTATGATCGGTAGTCTCTTATATTTAACTGCATCTCGACCCGATATTATGTTTGCTGTGTGCTTGTGTGCTCGATTTCAAGCATGTCCAAAAGAATCACATTTAAAAGCTGTAAAACGGATTCTTAGATATGTTAAGGGAACCACAGACTTCGGATTGTGGTACCCGAAATCGAGTCACTTTGATTTGGTCGGTTTTTCTGATGCTGATTTTGCTGGTTGTACCTTAGATAGAAAAAGTACTAGTGGAACCTGCCATTTTCTAGGCCCTTGTTTGACTTCCTGGTCTAGTAAGAAACAGAACAGTGTTGCTTTGTCCACCGCTGAAGCCGAATACGTGGCGGTTGGAAATTGCGTCGCACAAGTTTTGTGGATGAAACAGACTTTGGAAGATTTTGGTTTGTTATATGAAAATGTGCCTGTCTTATGTGATAACACTAGTGCTATCAATATTGCAAAGAATCCCATCCAACACTCTAGAACTAAGCACATAGAAATAAGACATCATTTTATTAGAGATCATGTTTCTAGGGGGAGCATAGAATTAAAATTTGTAGGCACCAATGACCAACTAGCTGACATATTCACGAAACCTCTAGCCGAAGCTCAATTTTGTAAAATCCGGAGAGAGCTAGGTATGCTTGATTTTTCCAGTTTGTGATTACGCGATTATGTGCTATGTGATTCCCTCCTTTTTGATGAAAACAAAGGGGGAGAAATAACTGCTATATAATTGTTTTCTGCTATGTATGTTTATTTTTATAATTTTTTTTTTTTTGCTTACGCTTAGGAGGAGCATATGCTAATGTTTCTTGTTTATCGCCTCCCTATGCTAAGGTAATTTGTTATCATCAAAAAGGGGGAGTTTGTTGTGCCAAGGGCAAACATTCCTTGTTTTGAATGATAACAAATTACAAGTTACTGATAATTTACTTGAGGTAAAGCGCAGGAAAAATATAAGAGCGCAGGGTGTTGAACAAGAGAGCTTCGGAAGCTGACTCAAAGTTGTAGAAGCTCGGACGAAAAGCTGCTCAAGCATTGAAGACTTATATTACGAAAAGCTGCTCAAGCATTGAAGGCTTATATCGCTTTGCGTAGGACTCATGTAAGATCGTATTACCCAAGTCTTATAACATTCGTAGTTGAGAGATGATCTTTTAAAATTGAACTGTCTTGGAAAAATATTTTATATAAAACCATGTTTAATTAGGTTAGGCACAAAGTGTTTTTAAAGAAATAGTTTGAGTCTTGAATTGTTGTTTTTTAAAGAAAATAGATTCATGAGTTAGTGTTTTAAAAAGAATTTGTTTTTGAAGTAAAGAATCGATTCTTGATATGGTACATAAAGCTAGAAATCGATTCCCACTTAGTTTTAAAGCAATGAATCGATTTCTCTCTTCCTTTTAAAAGCCAACAATCGATTCCCACTTCTTGATTGTTTTAAAAGAACTTGTTTTGGAAAGAAAACAATCGATTGATGACTTTGTGTTTTTAAAGAGGAAAATCGATTTCCAACCTATTTCACTCAAGCTAGAAATCGATTTCTAGCCTATGCCATTCAAGCAAGAAATCGATTTGTGGCTTGTCTCTTGTAGCTTGCCTTCCTTATTTTTATAAAGCTAACAATCGATTGTCTACTTCCTTCATTAAGTGCAAAATCGATTTCTCACTCATTCTTTTAAGGAGAACAATCGATTTTTTGTTTCCTTTATTTAAGCACAAAATCGATTTCTATCTTGTGTTTTTGGAAGCACTAAATCGATTTCTCTTCTCTTTCTTTTAAGCAATCAATCGATTTCTCACTTATCACAATTGTGCTAAAAAGTGTTTCAACGGTCATATTTTCTTAAGTGATATAAAAAAGCAAGGGTTTTCACGACACATATAGAGAGAGAAAACGAAAAACATTTCACAGAGCCGCAAAACTTGAAACAACGTGAAACCAAAACTTGAGAACGATCCCTTTCAATATCTGATCATCTTCTTCGGTTCTCAATCAAATTTCTAGGGTTTTCATCATCATATCATCTCTCTCAACTCTTATGGTTATTTTGCTTGATTAATCGATCATAGTTTCAATTGTATTCATCTTATCACTTGGCGTTTGGTATTGTTGTGAAATCCTGGGAAAGTGTTTCTTGGGTGGTTCGATCGGGGAGATTGGATCGTAGAAATCCTAAGCGGGGAGCTCGGGTTCTCAATTGGGGAAATTGAGAGGTTTTGTTGTTGCTGTAAAGTGGCGTGAGTTGTAAGACTTTGAAGAAGCATCTTCACCATTATAGTGTTATATTCCCAAAGTCCAAAGGTTGGAAAGCCGGAGGCCGAGGAGTAGGATTTCAATCCGAACCTCGAAAAATCGCGGTGTTCTTCTTTCCCTTATCTCTTTACTTATTTATGCCCCATTATTCTTGTTCTTGTTATTATTGTTTGGTTTTCTATTATAGCGTTAACTGTTGAATTGTTATTATAACTATCGAAATTGAAATTACTGTTGAATTGTTATTACAACTATTGAAATTGATATTTTTGTTAGTTGTTTTGATTTGCACTATTAGTATACTCATTGTTACTGTGTTGCAATCTCTATATTACAGTTAAGTGGATTTTGTGTTACTGTAAAATTCATCATTGTTGCTATATCTCTATAATAGCTTGCGCAAATTGCTAGCATATAAACCTTTTCCGCATTTGTTTTTTAAACTAGCATTAAACAACTTTGAAAACACAAAAAAGAATGATTTTTAGCCTATAACCTTATTCACCCCCCCCTCTAAGGTTATCGTTTAGTCCAACACAACCTACCTAACTGAGGGTAGATACAACACAAATCAATCTAGCTAACAAAACGTCCTAAACTCAGTGATACACATGTATTTCAACCAACTATGTAATTAACAAAATAAAAGAGCCCGTGCGTAGCACGGGTGGTGAAGCTAGTTCTTAGTGAAACAAGCTATTGAAAGCATTGCTGCCCTTCATTCCTTTGCTGACAAAAACCCAGCTGGCGAGCCACATGGCGACGTAATACTGGCCACGGGAATGTGGAAAGTTTCACGCCAAAATTAGCCGTAGGACCCACTTGGAGACACGTAGGATGTATAGTCTTTGATAACAAAAAAGAAAAGGAGCCACCTTATTTTATTTCAGTTAATCATTTAATTTAATTTTTCTTTTGCAAAAGTACAAATTCTTGGCTTCGCACCTACGCCTCTCTTTCTCTGAGGAGAGAGTCTTGAAACAAAATCACACGCAACAGAAACAGAAAAAGAAAACCTCTCTCTCTCCTCCTTCCTCCACAAACGCGCTTCATCTTTCTTCTCTCTGCAAAACCAAAACGCAGAAAACAACCATTCAAACGACACACAAACAAACAACTAACAACAAACCACTCTAAACGACAACCTACACATAAAAAACACAACCACCGTCCAACTTTTCTCCGCCGCCCAACGGAATAATCTCTTCCCACCGCCCCTTCCCTCTTTCTCAAGGTAACACAAATATTTATATTCACATAAATAAATATAAAATTCCTTATCTATTAATTTATTTCTTTAATTATCTATTTATCGCTTAAAATCTTGAATTGTTTTACGTGTTTCACAGGGTCGATGGCAGAAATTAGAAACAACAACAACACCACCAATACGACGCCGTCTAGGTTTCCATTTCTCAACCGTTCTCTCACGACGGTTAACGACGAAAAGCAACAACCGTCGCTGCAAAAAGCTACGAACCTCGAACGCACCGTTTCGCTTCGCGGCAAGGTAGTTAAAAAGCTCTGTAGTTTCTTCGAACCATCAAAACCATCACCATCAGAAGAATCGCTTTTCTCTAACAAACTCAAAACCCTAAAATCAACCGATTCTTCAGAAGACTCAAATTCAAAGCTTAAACCAGCAAAGTCGCTTGATTCATCGTCGGTTATTCAATTACCAGGTACAGAGGATCGAATTGTGTTATATTTCACGAGTTTGCGAGGAATTAGAAGAACCTATGAAGATTGCTATGCTGTTAGGATGATATTTAGAAATTTTAGGGTTTGGGTTGATGAACGAGATGTGTCAATGGATATTGCTTATAGGAAAGAATTGATGGATGTGTTGGGTGAGAAGAACACGAAGAACGCGAAGAACAAGAATGTGGAGCTTCCTCAGGTGTTTATAAGAGGAAAATATGTTGGTGGTGCTGAGATTATTAAGCAATTGTGTGAATATGGTGAATTGGGGAAGATTTTGGAAGGGTTTCCAAGGATAAAATCTGGTTTTCTGTGTGAAAGTTGTGGTGATGTGAGGTTTGCTCCTTGTGGGAATTGTAGTGGGAGTAGAAAGGTGTTTGATGATGATGAAGGGTTGTTGAAGAGGTGTTTGGAGTGTAATGAAAATGGTTTGGTTAGGTGTCCTAATTGTTGCACCACTTAGATTCAATTTCAATTTGAAATTTGAAATTGAATCTACCTTAGTTGTTGTTTTTGCTATTGCAGCTTGTTTATTTGTGTTGCATGCAAAATTTTAGGTGTTGTTTATACATAATCTTATGAAGATCGAGGAATGAGTTCAGATCCTCTCAAGTACCAGTATCGTAGAATGTATACTAATACATTGTGTGTTTATGTCTCTGCTATTGGAACCATCAAGTAAATGGAGGGCATCTCATTCTTTGTGGAATTTGGTTTGTTGTGGTTGATGATGATGTTGTTGTTGGTGGTGATGTGATGATGATATGGCTTTGAGGTAAAGTTATGTCATGGTTCAAAGTGCTCTTTGAACTTTTTTTTATGTTTGTTTTTTATTGCAATTGCAATTGTGTGATGAGCTGATGGGGTTTTCAGCTCCTTGATTGAACATCATTATGTTCATGAGTGTGCTTTTATCACCCAAAAGAAAAAAAAAGTTGTATTCCATTACTCAAGGTGATGTAAATATTTAGTATTACAATGATCCTTCAAGGGAGTTTACAAATATTGACCATTGAAGTTTATATTGAGATTGAGAATGATTTAATTATATAATTATTTTTGTACTATTTGTTTTCTCTTATGTCTACTTGCATTTGATTTTTGATAGTACATAGTGAAACTCAATTTTGCATATCATATTGCAATAATGGCATATGTCTATGAGAAATACTATATTAGTGGGATATGGTTTATCTTCCTAGTCATGATGATCATTAATAGGTTATAATGATACTGGGTTATTTTAATACCTAATTTTGTTCTCAAATGTGGTCCCTTCTCTCTCTATCTCTCTCTCTCATGTCTCCATATATGGAAATATAATATGTGCAGATCTACTGATATGAAATTGTCCTTAAGTTCATGTCTTACTATGCTATCACCTTAACCTTCCAATCAAATTGAAGTGTGATAGAACAAGATGTTGGCAAAGAGTACGATATTTGAGGGCAGACTGTGCATTCCTTTCTTTCACTTTCACATTTACTGTCCTCTGTTATTTCGGTTCTTCAACAGCTCCATTTCAATTGTATTGATTTTGTCATCACATCTTTTCTAAAAAGAGTTTATAAGTGAGAAATATCACTTATTTTACAAGTTGATTTTGTAGAGTTGATTTAGGACTATTCCAAATCTTAAGATTTGCCAAACATGTTTATCATCATCATCATCATTTCCACGCACATCCTTGTTGTGGGATTAATCTTCATTCTCCTTGGTTCAGTTGAAAGTATAGGTCAAGGTGAGACTATAATAATAACCACCTGACTTCAATATTCAATTAATTGTCGATTTCTTATCCGGTAACCCAGTTTTTTTTCCCCCCAACTTTAGCTCCGCTAGGGTTACGTGGTGGCGCAACCCCCGGGTTTGTCCTGGCTATCCTCCCCGGCTAGTCCTGGTTTCTTCCTCTCTCGAGCTGGGTTCTCCTCTCGTCTGAGTCTCTCTACGCCGTTTGTGCGTGTCTTCGTTTGGGTGCTCTGTGGGTGTCTAGTTTGTGCTCTCATGGAAAGGGTTCGGGTCGCAAAGTTGACGACGGAGGAAGAGGGTGGGCTGACGTTGGAAGATGAAGATGTGTGTTCGGAGGAGAACTTCAAGCGAACTCTTGTGGGCAAGATCTGGTCTGATTGTCCATATAATGTTCGTGCTTTCAAAGCTACGATCGTCCAAGCGTGGCGTCTCAAGAATACGGTGGAGATTAAGGAGCTGCAGAAGAATCTCTATCTTTTCACCTTCTCGTCGCGGAAGGAAGCTGATGGTGTGCTCAAGAGTGGACCGTGGAGTTTTGACAGGAACTTGTTGATTCTATCAAAAATTTCAGGGGAAGAGCAACCTTCGGATCTGGAGCTATCTAGGGTCTCGTTTTGGGTAAGAATTTATGATTTACCTCTGAAATTACGCTCTGAAAATCTTGCGAGGAAGTTTGGAAATCTGATTGGGGTGTATGAGGACATTGATGGGAATGTGCAGCATCGGTTGGGAAGGTTTCTTCGGATTAAGACCTCCATTGATCTAAAGAAGCCTCTCAAGAGGGGCACTAATGTGAAATTTCAAGGTAGAGATTTGTGGGTGAGCTTTAAATATGAAAGACTTCCAAACTTTTGCTTCATTTGTGGAAGAATTGGCCACCAAATGAAAGATTGTGAGGAGACGGATGATGGGGATGCAGAGGAGTACAAAGAAGTGGAGGAGAAGGACCAAGCTTTTGGCCCTTGGCTTAGGGCTTCACCCTTACCAAAATTCACTATGGGAGACCCCTCGGTGAAGAAGGAGACGAGCTCTGGCTGCAGTAAATCTCTATTCTCTAACTCAGTTACCACAAAAGGAGACCCTCCGGAGAAGAAAAACAATGAGGAAGGTGAGGTGAACCAAGTAACAAAGCCGGCTCTCATTGAGGTGGAAACTACAGTGGCTCCTATTTTGAAGTTGAAATCTACTAATAAGGAAGTTGAAGAGGTAGCTGAGTCTTTAGGTACCGTGGCTATTTCCACTCAATTCCATCCGGGGGAAACTTCCAAGTCCAATATTGTTCCCAAGGTAAAGAAATGGACTAGGAAAGCTAAGCCTACGGCTCCTAGGAAACCAAGACAACCTACTAAGAAGAAGGAAAGTGCTAAGAGAACTCTTATTGAAGTGGAAGTGCCTGAAGGTGTGATGAAGGACATAAGGAGTGGGGACAGGAAAC
Organism: Astragalus glycyphyllos; assembly: GCA_963573325.1. Lineage (NCBI taxonomy): Eukaryota > Viridiplantae > Streptophyta > Magnoliopsida > Fabales > Fabaceae > Astragalus > Astragalus glycyphyllos. Next base: position 105,762,180 of record OY754307.1, read on the forward strand.
AAAAGGGAGATGTGGAGATGGTGGACGGTGAAGTCAATAAGCTTGAGGTGGTGTTGGAAGACCAACACCACCGCATCCAATGAATGCCCTTAGTTGGAACTGCAGGGGGTTGGGGAACCCTCGGGCAGTTCGAGCCTTGTCAAGGCTCACAAGAAGTGAAAATCCCCAAGTGGTCTTCCTTATGGAGACAAAGTTCAAGAGTTTTGAAATGGAGGTGATTAGAAGGAGAATTGGTTTTGATTGTTGTCTGTCAGTGGATTGTTTGGGCACTGGGCGTGAGAGAGCTGGTGGGATTTCTTTGCTGTGGAAAGTTGGGGTGAACATATCAGTGATTTCTTTCTCTCTGAATCATATCCATTGCTCTATCGTGGATGATGAGGATGGGGGTAACTGGTTCTTTACAGGTGTGTACGGGTTTCCGTGTGGTCAGGATAAATGGAGGACTTGGGAGTTGATTCGCAGTATTGAGGGATCGGTGTCTGGTGCCTGGTTGTGTGTGGGGGACCTAAATGATACTATTGCAGCTTCTGAGAAGAAGGGGGGCAACCAGAGGACTCAAAGCCAGCTGAATATTGGGAGACAAACCATGGAGGACCTGCAACTGCATGATTTGGGTTTTGTGGGATATCCGTTCACTTGGTCCAATGGGAGAGAAGGAAGTGAAAACATTCAAGCCAGGTTGGATAGAGCTTTGTGTAATGAACAAGCACTCATCCGGTTCTCTCCATTTCAGGTTAGTCATTTGCCTAGGTTCAGGTCAGATCATGCGGTGGTGATGGTGCAGTTAGAGGCTAGACTTGAGAGATCTAGGAGGAGGAGAGTGAAGATTTTCAGATTTGAGGAAAGTTGGAGCAATGATCCTAGTTGTGAGCAGCTGGTTCGGAGACATTGGAATGGTGGAGGCAGATGGGTGGTGGACAAGATTGCTCACTTAAAGGGGTTGGATTCTAACTTTGATGATCATAATCTAAGCTCTATTAAGAAGGAAATTTGCAGGTTGGAGAAGCAGCTGAATGATCCTTCATTATGGTCTGGGTCTATTGAGGATATTCAGAGGTTCAAAGCTTTTGAGAGACAGCATGAGGATCTCCTTAAGGTCCAAGAAACTATGTGGAGGCAGAGGAGCAGAGCTGTGTGGCTTAGGGATGGGGATAGGAACACTAAATTCTTTCACAGCAAGGCTAGCCAGAGGAACAAAGTCAACTACATTAGCAAAATCAAAGATGTCAATGGGGTTTGGAGAAGAGGTGAAGAAAGGGTGGAGAAGGTTCTTTGCCAGTATTTCAGAGACATATTTTCTTCTTCTAGTCCTACTGATGGTGAAGAGATTTGTAATGTGGTTCGTGGGAAGCTGAGTTCTGAGCATAAAGAGTGGTGTGATAGAGTCTTCTCCGCTGATGAGGTGATTGAAGCTATTGGTCAGATGCATCCTCTTAAAGCCCCTGGGCCAGATGGGCTTCCTGCTCTCTTTTTCCAGAAGTATTGGCGCATTGTTGGTGATGAGGTGCAATCCAGTGTGCTGAACATTCTCAACAACCAAGGTAACCCTCTGGAGCTTAATAGAACTTTCATAGTGCTAATTCCTAAGTGCGAGAACCCTAGTTCTCCCAAAGACTTTAGACCTATTAGCCTCTGTAATGTTATTATGAAGATTGTTACTAAGGTTATTGCTAATAGAATCAAAGTGACTCTCCCTGATGTGATTGATTTAGAACAAAGTGCTTTTGTGAAAGGAAGACTCATTACGGATAATGCATTGATAGCCATGGAATGCTTCCATTGGTTAAAGAAGAAGAAGAAGGGTAAGAAGGGTACTATGGCGCTCAAGCTGGACATGTCTAAAGCATACGATAGACTTGAGAGGTGTTTCATTGAGAAAACTTTGTCTTCTATGGGATATCCTTCCCATCTAGTCCAAGTTATTATGAAGTGTGTCTCCATTGTTTCTTATCAGGTGCTAATTAATGGCCAACCTAGTGCTCCATTCTGTCCTCAAAGGGGGCTGAGACAAGGGGATCCCCTATCCCCTTACTTGTTTATTTTGTGTGCTGATGTCCTTTCAGGTATGTTTCATAAGTCTGTGGAGTGTGGGAAGATACACGGGGTCAAGATAGCTAGAAGAGCGCCCCAAGTATCACATTTGTTTTTTGCGGATGACAGCCTTCTATTCTCTAGAGCCAACAGTGATGAAGCTACTACCATTCTGGAAATTCTCCATACTTATCAACTGGCTTCGGGGCAAGTTGTTAACCTTGACAATCTGAGGCTTCCTTTAGCCAAAATGTGCATCAAACTGTAAAACAAAATATCTGCAACATGATGGGAGTAAAGGCAGTGGAAGCTCAGTCAAGATACCTTGGGTTTCCTGTTCCTATGGGAAGATCTAAGAAGGTAATCTTTTCTTTTGTCATGGAGCGTGTCTGGAAGAAGCTGAAAGGGTGGAAAGAGAAGAGTTTATCAGGTGCTGGGAAGGAGACTCTTATCAAAGCTGTAGCCCAAGCTATTCCTAATTACATCTTGAGTTGCTATGAGATGCCTATTAGCTGCTGCAATGAGATTGATGCTATGCTTGCAAAGTTTTGGTGGGGATCGGATGAGGAACATCGTAGGATTCACTGGATGAGTTGGGGAAGACTATCTAGACCAAAATGCAAGGGAGGTATGGGATTCAGGGGCTTCAGAGACTTCAACTTGGCCTTGTTAGGGAAGCATTGTTGGAGATTGGCTAATGGGGACAACTCTTTGTTGACTAATGTGCTTAAAAGCAAATATTACCCCAATAGCAACTTCTTGAATGCCCATTTGGGTCATCAACCGAGCTATGGGTGGCGGAGTATTATGAGTGCAAGGAGCCTAGTGAAAGAGGGTGGGAAGTGGATTATTGGCAATGGTTCTACAGCTAGTATCTGGCAGGATAGATGGCTTGGGACGATTCCTTTGTCTCCTCTAGAAGTGCCTCTAACACTTTAGAGGAGGATGCTTGTGTTTCGAGTTTGATTGATTTTGATAGACGTGATTGGAATAGGCCCCTCATTTTCCAATCCTTCAGTCAAGAGGAGGCTCGCAAGATTATTAGTGTTCCATTATCTTTGAGCCTCCCATGTGACAAGTTGGTGTGGGGATTGGAAAGAGATGGGTGCTATTCGGTTAAGTCTGCTTATCATAGCCTCTATGTGATCAAGGAAAGAAATTGGCCTAGCTCCTCAAGCTCGGTTAATGACAAGTTGTGGAAGGAGATTTGGAAAGCTAAGGTGCCCAATCGGGTTAGGAACTTCTTGTGGAGACTCTCCAAGCTCATCTTGCCTACTAGATCAAATCTTGCCAAGAAAGGGATCCTCCTTGATGTTACCTGTCCGTTATGTTACTCAGCTGCTGAAACTCATGATCACCTGTTTTTAAATTGTAACATTGCCAGGCTAACTTTGTTTGCATCCAATTTGGGATGCCACTCACCCCCGCAGGCTGATCTCTCCCAGTGGCTTCTCACGGGTTTATCTTGTGGAAGCTTGGAGGGTGGCCAATTATTTTGCATCTTGGTTTGGAAGTTGTGGAAGGCTCGTAATGATGCCATCTTCAATAATCTCAAGCCGGATCCGATTTTAATTGCGGCTGCTGCTGCAGATTTTGTGGCAGAATATAACATTGCTGTTGGTGCCAAAAAATGGTTCTAATTTGAGAAATTTGCAGGTTCCGGTTGCTGCCTCTAGTTTGCAAACTCGTGCTTTTGTTGATGCTGGGTGCTTTGCGGATGGAACCACTTGTTGGGGCCTTTGTGTGCTGGATCCTAATGACAATATCATTTTTAGTGCGTGCAAGAAAGACAGCATAGCCGTGGAGCCCCTGCTGGCCGAAGCTCTTGGGTTATGATGGGCTTTGCAAATGGTGGCGGAGCAACACTCGAGTCCTAATGTTTTTTATTCTGATGCTGAAATTGTAATTCATTGCTTTCATAACATTGCTGCTGTAGCTGTAATTGAACCTGTTATTTGTGATTGTCGTAGGTTGATTGAGAACTTTCCCAGGTGCTATGTGAAGCATGTTGGCCGTAATGGCAACATTGTTGCTCATAACTTAGTTGGTTTAGCTAGGCAAGCAGGTACTAGATGCTGGTTGGGCCCTCCCCCAGTAAACATTGTGATCCCTTATGATGTAAGGCCAGTGGATGGCTCTTTTCCACGTTTTAGTTAATGCGAATATGCTAACGTTTCAAAAAAAAATTAATTGTCTTTTTTCTTTCGATATATTTTTAGAACTCTCTTGATGTTTAGGCTTTGTTACTTTCTATGTTTTGTTAAAAGAAATGTTTTGTTAAAGTTAAGGTTTGTTTCATCTTTCTATGTTTACTGTCGGTACGAGGCTCTTTTTCCGAATTTCAAGTTAATTCTAGTCAAAAAAAGGATCTGGCATAATTCTAGTCAAAAAAAGGATCTGGCATACCATAGGACAGGTGTATTAGTGATTTATAATTATAAGAGGAAGAGTAAAGTATTTTAAAATTAATCAACTCGTTTGTTGTTTTCACTTTTTGAAATTTTTTCTACATGTACTTTGTAGAAGTTGTGAGATATTAAATATACTTGTTAACTAGCCGCCCGACCCGTGCTACGCACGGGGTTGACTAATTTTTAGTTAGCAAAATTAAAGTAAAATCGAAAGGGGAAAACCTCTTTAATAAACTAATCATTCAAGACAACAGTTTTCTGTCTACTGCAGGAATCAAACTCGGGAGCACTAAATCGACTCCGTGTCCCAAGGTAGCTTATGCCAGTGGACCAATGATGTTGGTTTGTAAAATATGTAGTCAAATAATTGTGGATTGAAATTAAATTATAGCTATAAATTAAATAAGAAGATTATAAAATTTAAAAAGAATATTGACAAAAAATGTTGAAATTAAACATCCATAGATAATGGGAAGAAAATGTCTAAAACTTTTAATAACATAATCCATATTTATCAAATATAAATATAAAAACTTAGCCCATAATAAGAAAGAAAAGAAGACAACACAATTAAAAACTAAAACACGTGGGTATCATGCATGGTTGTATGAAAACTCATGATAAAATAGGAGCAATTATACAAAGTTGAAAGAAGATGGTGGAGGTTGTATTATAAATGTGGCTGAAGTTCCCGTTGAAAGAAAATAAAATTTAAACACCAGTTAAAATATGTTTTTAATACCGTTTGATGCGAAAAGACAAAAATAAAGAAGACAACACAAATAGAAAGTGAAACACGCGGGTATTGTGCAGGGTTAAATGAAAACCACAAATAAAATAGAATCACCTATAGAAAGTTGAAAGAGGGCGATGAGGAATCTATTGTAAACGTGGCCGAAATTCCAGTAAATAAAAATTAAATTAAAAAACTATAAATTAAATAAAAATATTATAAAATTAAAAAGAAACATTAACAAAGACATTGAAATTCAACATCCACATATAATAAAAAAAAATGTAAAGAATATTAATAACAACAAATACATTGAAATTGAACATCCATAGACAATTAGAAGAAAAAGTTTAAAAAACTTTAATAACGTTATCTATATTTATCAAATGTAAATATAAAAACTTAACACATAATTAAAGAGAAAATAAGACAACATAATTAGAAAGTGAAACCCGTACGTATAGGTATCATGCAGAGTTTGATTTAAAACCGCCAATAAAATAGAAGCACATATACAAAGTTGAAACTATTTTTGAAGAAAAAAGTTCGCATATTTGAATAAAATAGAAGCACATAGAAACACTATTTAGTATCGCAGTACATATTTTGTCACAAATTTTTTCCACCAAACGGGTTTTTGAGGAATGAGCTTTGTGTATCCGAACATGTAAAAAAATTTGAATCCTAAAGTAACTCAACAAATTGTTTGGCATCACATTTTACATATTTTGTCACGTATTTTTTTTATTTTTCGTCAAACAGGTTGTTGAGGAACAAACTTCACGTATCTGAACATATAAAATATGTTCTGGACCCTAAAATACCCCAAAATTCAATGTTGGCATCACACTTTACCTATTTTGTCACAAAGCTATTATTATTTTTGACCAAACCAGTTATTGAGGAAAAAACTTCGGGTGTTTGAACAGCTAATTTTTTTCTGAATCCTAAGTGCCTCAACACACACGGGTTAACATCGTACTTTACGTATTTTGTTAAAAAAATATTTTTTTCACCATCGAGTATACCAAAGCACATTGTTTACCATATCATTTTATGTATTTTGTCATGAAATTAAATCTTTTTTTCACCAAATCGATAATTGAAAAACAAAATTCGCATATTTAAACATCTAAAATTTTTCGAGACCCTAGAGTACTCGTTAAAATATTAAAAAGGAAAAAATGGAAAACATTAAAATAAAAAAGAGGACAAAACAAAAAAAATAAAAAGAAAAAAAAACTAAAGTTAAAAAAAAAAAGTGCGGCAATTCCCGCACAGGGTTGGCTAAATTCTATCGTACTAATATCTCATTATGCTTGAATACAAATTTTGCACTGGTCAACACTGAGTTTGTCAACTGTGAGAATCAAAATCAGGAGCACGGGATCGACTACCGGGCCCCAGGGTAACCTGTGCCATTGGGCAAATGGTGTTAGTCTGCAAAATATAAAATCTAATAACTGTGAATAAAAATTAAATTATAAATATAAATTTTAATCAAAAGATTATAAATTTTAAATAGAACATTAACCTTTGATAAAATAAGAAGAAAAAGTCTAAAAAAATTTAATAACATAATCCACATTCATCAAATGTAAATAAAAAAAATTAACCCATAATTAGAAAGAAAAAAAGACAACATAATTAAAAAGTGAAACACGTTGGATATCAAGCATGGTTGAAGGAAGTCCATGATAAAATAGGTGTAGTTATACAAATTGAAAAAGATTTTGGAGATTTTATTGTAAATGCGACTGAAGTTCCCGTTGAAAGAAGATCATGAAGGTTGTATTGTGAATGTGGCTGAAGTTCCCACAGGAGTCAATGCAGCAATGTTGTACTCGAATTTTAAAGAAAGATAAAAATATAAACACCAACTAAAGAATGGTTTAAATACCCGTTGGTACGAAATGACCAAAACATAGAAGAAAACACAAATAGAAAGTGAAACACGTGGTATCGTGTAGTGTTGGATGGAAATTACAAATAAAATAGAAGCACCTATAGAAAGTTGAAAGAGTACGATTGAGGGACCTATTGTAAATGTGACTAAAGTTTACGTAAATAAATATTTTTGAGACTTACGTAAATATTTATTTACGTAAAAATTTGCATATTTAAACATTTAAAATTTTTGAGACCGTAAAGCAGCTCTTAAAATATAAAAAAAAAGAAGAAAAAACTGAAGTAAAAACCAAAGGGTGCTTTTAGGTTGAGGGAGCAAATTAAATCTGTCATCGATAACCACTAAAATTGACCGTAGGATATTGTGTAAAATGCTATTAGTGGTTAAGATTGAATCAACTTGTATTAAATCTCAACCGTTGATGAATTTTTATACTACATCCTACAGTCATATTTAATGGTTCTGAGGAATTTGATTTGTTCCCTCACCCTAAAAGCACTCAAAAACAAAAAAGGAAAAAAAAGTAAAGGAAAAAAGGAAGAAGATAAAAAAAGTGAAGTAATATAAAAGAAAAAAAAAAGGAAGAATAGAAAAAAAAAAGGGGCTGAAGTCTGGCTAAATTCTATCGTATAATTAAATCTTTTCGAAAGACTAATATCCCATCGTGCTTGAAAACAAATTTCGCACTGGCCAACACCAAGTTTGTCAACGGTGAGAATCAAACTCAGGAGCACGGAATCGACTCACGTACCCCAGGATAGCCTATCCCATTGGGCAAATGGTGTTAATTAGCAAAATATAAAATCTAATAACAGTGAATAAAAATTAAATATAAATATAAAATAAATAAAAAGATTATCAATTTTAAAAGGAACATTAACAAAGACGCACATCCTCCATAGATAAATAAGAAGAAAAAATCTAAAGAATTTTAATAGCATAATCCACATTCATCAAATGCAAATATAAAAAATTAACCCATAAATAGAAAAAGAAGACAACACAATTAAAAAGTGAAACATGTTGGGTATCATGCATGGTTGAAGGAAAACCCATGATAAAATAGGAGTAATTATACAAAGTTGAAAAAAGATTATGAAGGTTTTATTGTAAATGTGACTGAAGTTCCCGTTGAAAGAAGATCATGAAGGTTGTATTGTAAATGTGGCTGAAGTTCTCACGGGAGTCAATGCAGCAACGCTGTACTCGAATATTAAAGAAAGATAAAATATAAACACAAATTAAAGAATGGTTTTAATACCCGTTGGGGCAAAATGAGCAATATAAAAAAGAAAACACAAATAGAAAATGAAACACGTGGTATTGTGTTGGGTTGGATGGAAGTTACCAATAAAATAGAAGCATTTATAGAAAGTTGAAAGTGTGCGACTGAGGGATCTATTGTAAATGTGACTGAAGCTTCTGTAAATAAAAATTAAATTAAAACTATAAATTAAATAAGAATATTATAAAATTAAAAAGAAAAGGTTATTGAGAAACGAACTTCGTGTATTTGAACATCTAAAATTTTTTTTGGGACCCTAAAGTACCCTAAAATACACTATCAGCATCGCACTTAATGTATTTTTTCACAAACTTATTGTTTTTTACCAAACCGGTTATATACGAAAAAGCTTTTGATATTTGAAAAGTTAATTTTTTTCGATTCCCAAAGTACCTCAAAACACATTGCTTAACATTCCACTTTACGTATTTTGTTACAAAATAATTTTTTTCACCATCAAGTACACCAAAGCATACTTTTTAGCATATCACTTTACGTATTTTTTTTATGAAATTAATTTTTTCCATCTAATTGATTATTGAAGAACAAAATTTATATATTTAAACATTTAAAATTTTTCGACACAGTAAAGTACTTATAAAAATACAAAATAAAAAAAAAACTGAAGAAAAAACAAAAAGTAACAAAAAAAAATGAAAAAAAAGAAGAAGAGAAAAAGAAAAAAAAAGCAAAATGAAAAAATTGAAATAAAAAAAACAAAAAAACTTGTCACTTGCGCGCGCAAGTGACAATCTGCATTATATTCTTAGATATTAAAAATACGAACATTTTAAATGAGCGTAAAAATGCAAGCAGTTTTGTTTTCGATTCAAAGATTTTTTTTGGCAAAGAGACATAAGAGTTTCATTAAAATATTGTGATTCAAATACTACTCATTAGAGAAAATCACCGGAATAGCATTCCTCCTCATTTTATTAAAATAAAATTAAAAAATTAAATACAAAAAGGACTAAAGGGGACTAAGTCAGTATCCTTACTAAAAAATAAAAAACGAGCGCGCAAGTATGAGACTGTACAGTTGAAGAAAGAAATGAATTGATGGCCCATACTTGGTACAACCCCTAGCTACTCAGTAGACACCCCAACACGCATGAAAAGACTAAAATGCCATCAATGAATCTTGTGATTCTACGATGGTTCAAAGCACGGTCGTCAGAACCGGTTCGGACGTGGTGCCACCAAACCAGCTCGGATGTGGTACCACCGAACCTGTTCATTTTGCAACTCTGTGTCACACATTTATGCCTTTAAGGTGTTTGTTAAAAATTCTATGAAAACACTATTATCATTGTTTGGAAAAAATAGTTACTGTGGTTTAGATACTCGATCAAAAGTCAAAACACATGTCGCAAGTCCAAGGCTGATTCGTCGCAATTCATAAATGCTGTTTATGGACACCCGGTTGCCGGGTTCGGTCCCCACCGGGTGTCGAACCTGGGTTTTCCTATTTGTGTGTTAAGTCCCGATACTTGCCAGCCCGACCATCAGACAAAAAAAACACATGCTGCATTATATAAACAGGGTCTCGTTTGGATGAGCTTATTTTTGAGTTTATGAAAAATAACTTACAGAAATAAATAAGTTTTTATGTTAACCCATAAGTTTTCACTAACAAAAGTTATATCTTCATAAGTTGGTTTTCCATAAACTACATTAACAAGCTTATGAATAATACATAAAATCTTATTTATTTGCATAAGTTGTTTTCCATAAGCTCAAAATAAGCTCTGTCCAAACGAATCCATAGTATATATGTTATACTAACATAATTATTAGATGCCTTTAATTTACTGTTATTGTTTTTTTATCACATGTCCACCCACGATTTCATTTAGTTATAATTGAAACATTCAAAATTCAATTTTTAAATAAATATTGAAATTAATTTAATTTTGTTTACAGATTTAAAATAAATAGCTCAAAAACCTGCAACAAAAGCCTGGTTTGGACATGGTGCAAACGAACTGGTTCGGTCAGCGTACAAACGAACTGGTTTGACGCACGATCGAACAAACCATTCAAAAACAACTGTTACAGGCAAATTTTTCTTCAGTTCGGCACACGGTCCAATGAACGGGTTCGTTCTCTGATCATCCGAACCGTGCGAATGCGCAAAAAAAACGCGAACAGAAGGTTACCTGGATGATTAGAGAGGGTAATGTGTGGGTTCGGAGATTGTTTGTGAGTGAGAGGAAAAGGGAAATTAAGGGGTGTGTGTGTGTGAGAGTAAGAGGAAAGAGATAGGGTAATGTGTTTTGAATGGGGGGTATTTTGGGGCTTTAGAGTGTTAGGGGGTGTCTCTCGAGTAGGGGGGGGGGGGGGGGGGGGGGGGGGGGTGGTACGAAGTCTTGGCCTGAATTGATTTGGACTACATATTCCAACAAAATGCATCTTCATTTTGGGAGCCCACACACACACTATTATTCTAGAAATGTGTCTATTCATATACTCAATATTCATGTTGAACTCATTGCTCTATTGTATGGTTTGCGTCTTGCTTGGAATGATAGCCATCACCAAATCATTTGTTATTCGGATTCTCTTCACTCTATTCAGCTCGTGACCTCTCAACTAAACTCGTGGCATGTGTATGCCTCTATTATAGCTAGCATTCAAGATTATATGAAGTGGTCGTGCGAAGTCTCTTTGGTTCATATGCTCCGCGAAGAAAACATGTGTGATGATATTCTGGCGAAGATGGGATTTTCTAACGTTCTACCTTGGCTGTTACTTGACTCCCCTACTCCTGAGCTGTTGCTAGAAGATTAGAGTTCTCGCACCCTTAACTCCTTTTTTTTTCCTTTTTAACTTTTTGTACCAAAAAAAAACTTAAGTAATTAGAAACCTCAAATTTTTTTTTAAGAAATTGGGAGGATCTCAATCACTATAATAACACTACTGTGCATAAAAACATGAAGAGTTACTGCCATTTAAATCGGTGTAAATTACTTTTATTTTCTAGGGTAACTAATTACAAAATCAAGTACTCCCTCCGTTCCTAATCTTTGGTACTTTTGGCTTGTTACACACATATTAAGGTACCATTAATTTGTGTTGTTTAAGTACTAAAATGCCCCACTTGTAGTTGTATTGGGATAATTGAAGTTAAAGTAAAATAGTCTTGGGACAATTAATTCATGCGTTGGAACTCTAAAAGGATAAATAAATATAGAGGGTATATTAGGAAAAATTAGGTGAATTGTACATTGGGTTTTTAAAAGTACCATTATTTTGGAACAAAAATAAAAGGCCAAAAGTACCAAAGATCAGGAACGGAGGGAGTACTTATTTCATGGTCAACGATAGGGTTAGTTAGGATCTTGACTGGCCAACCATTTGTATGGCCTTTTCATCTTTTACAAGTCACCGTGAGGTAGAGCTAGAAGTTCATGCCATCAAGTTGAATATGACTTCCCATCTTTCAATTCAAGCAAATAGAGACGTGGCAATTTCTACTCGCAAGTGGCTTCTCCGCGATGATTGTCCCATTTGGGGTCGGGGCCGTCCCAAACAATTTGGGGGCCCTGTGCAGATCATAAATATTGGGCCCTAATTATTTTTACCAAATAAATCACCAGAACGTAAACTTTGCTAATTAAATTGTAAATATCATCTCAATACAATTTTTAACTAATATCAACATTTTAGGCTTCTAAAAATTATCGGAGAAATTATCGCACCCAACATCTTACATGTAAATATCATCTCAATACAATTTTTAACTGATACAATTTTGGGAACAGAGAAATTATCGCACCAACAGAGAAATTATCGGAGAAGAACGTTTTCTCTCTTTTTTGTTCAAGCAGAAGAACGTTTAGCATAATAAGAGTGGATAATAGAATTGGGCTGGGGTGGGATAATTTGGGGGCCCTAAATTTTTTTTTTTTGCGCGGGGCCCTGTGCTACAGCACAGGGTATACTTGATAAAGGCCAGCCCTGTTTGGGGTCCCATGGAAGGGAAAATTTTCTCTCGTAGGGACGAAAATAGGGGAGAAAATCCCCCGCAATCAATTTGGGGATGGAGACCATATCCCCACCCCGAATATATTACTAAAATGTTCTTATTATATATATATATATATATTATAAGTAATAGATACTTTTAATCTTTATATATGTGTTTTTAAATAAAAATATTAATAAAATATTAAATTGTGCTAATTTTTATATTTTTATTCTTTCCTTTATACTTTTAGAACTAAATTTTATATTTTTTATATTTAATATTAAAATATATTCTATTCTCTTTTGATTTTTTGACATCATTCTATTCTCTTTTGATAAAAATTAAAATATATAATCTCAAAAAAAAAAATTAAAATATGTCTTTATGCATTGCTGATAGCTTTTTTCCCTGACTCAATGCATAAGTAACGGATAACAATATCCAAAAAAATTAAAATTGTGGCGTTTGTTTTGTATTTTTTGAAGTAGAATTTTTATTTGTTATAAAATTTTTATTAGAGGCCGTATCATGTAGTTCAATAAATGATCATTCGATCTGATCATTGACCCAGTGCTCTAACCGAGTCGATGACAGATTATGTTTTTATAACACTGTTTCGGAGTCCTCGCTCACTTTAAGAGTGAAATCCCTTAAAAGCTAATGTAACAGAGTGTATCATAAACACCTAGCTATTTAAGCACTCTTCTTTGCATACTATTCAATGTGGGGTTCAGCACTCCCATTATGCTTAATGAATTGTCAAGGTTATTATAATAAATGTTTGAAGTATTTTAAGTACAATTGGAAAACCAGGAACTCCTTAAGATACCAACCAGGGATAAAAAAACCTTCAGAAGTTGCATAATAAAGTACAAGAGTGAGAAAGAGACCGAACAATCTATAAACAGATTGAAGCTCCTATTGAATTGTGTGCTCAATTGAGTACCGTCTCTAACAAGAGTGTTGCCCATCCTTGCTACAAATTTTCCAAGCTCTGCATTGACTCAAAATGATTGTAGATTTCTGTCAAAGGTAATTGCAGCTAAAGCTAGAGGTTGAGTGTGTATCATACACAAGCTGCATATAAGTACCACAGATAAATTAATCTAACCAAGCATGGTTGGCACGGAATATGGTGCCAAGAAATTTCAATAGAAGAAATAAAATGGCAGTGGTTTCTGATGTCAATGTAAATGCATAGATTATGACATCAACTTAAGTACAAAAATGAAAATTAGTGAAAAGAGATATCTAGCTATTGTTTTTCTTTAATATGAACTACAAATAAATGACATATATGAAGTCGTAAGAATGGAGGAACAGAAAAATATAAAGACTTAGTCACAAATAAAAAGCTTAACCATGACAAGTCTTGAAATTTGGGTTTGGGTCTAATCCAAACCCAAAAAGCTAGTTGATAGGGTGAGGGTTGCACCACACTTATAACCACTAATTAGACCATATCACTATCCTATATGAGACTTCGAGCACATCCTCTTCACTTTAAGGACTGGACATTTAGAACGTAAAGATCGTAAGACAAGACATCTACGAGTCGCCCAATGGATCTCGGATAGTCTTTATGACATCTTAGAATTTGAGTTTAGATCTAACTCAACCCCAACTTCAAGAACAGATATTATAACAAGTGTTACATTCTGCATATTTCATTTTGTCCATTTCATCTATATATTTAATACGGGTCATTGGTCATTGCATCTCAAACTGCTAGGCAGTGCCTTTCAGAACATTAATCTTAATCAACCCAACACTTTCAAACATACCTGCCTATAACAGTAAATGGGAATCAAACTAAGAATTCAGGGAAAAAAACATTTCAGTAACATTATCATTTTCCCTTTTCTATTTAGAATAAGGTATCGAACAGTATGCTTCACATTATAGTAATGCTTCCATGCTTAGCTGCTTCTTGATAAGGATCTCAAGTCAAAAGCACGTAATCAGAAAATAGCAAATAAAAACCCAAGTTAGCAACCTGACAACTGTGTCTTCTGACGGTTATGGTTTTTATCAAATCGCATACTAAGAAACATAAAATGTAAGGAAATTAAAGTAAGGTGTTTTGTCATATCAATACAAGCATATTTTTATTGCCTGTTTTAAAAACTCTAAGTCATGCCAAAGCGAAATAAGTTTAGAAACTTATTTTCATTCCAACATTACATAATTTAGTTTTCCTATCTCCTTGCCTTTTTCATGCATGCCCACTTTATTGAACATGATATACATGAATTATCCCTGTCCAGTGTCCCTAACAATTGTTCTGCTTATATGCACCCAAAATTTTATCATTAGAATCATCTAATTTGAATCATAGAAAGATACATAATTATCCTAAATATGAATTGTCAGTTGCTTGCTTCTCTGCATGTCAAATCTGTTACCATCTAGCACAAATCATACTAAAATTGAAAAAGCATAAATAATGCCCAAAAGGTTGCAATAATGAAGCGTATTTTGAATATAAATCCATATATATTAGAAAATACCTCTCTCCTTTTAAGTTTTGGCATTCAAGGAGTCAATGGCAGCTTGGGTTCTGCAACAAACCAAAAGGGTATGGAAAACAAAAGGCCGAATCAAAGATTTCACGTCCAATTAATGGGTTGTGAATAATTAAAATGGCATTCCAACAGAAAAGCTAGGAAAAAAAAAGTTCAAAAGGGTCACAGGCAGAAAGCGGCTAAGATTAGAAAGCATAGTAAAATGAGGCATCGAAAAGAAAATAAACTGCGCCTTACCTTGGGTTCTAACCAACAGTAGGATTAGAAATTCTCTGGAAAGCATAAGAAACAAGACAAAAGGAGGTACAAACAATTGGCTGCAAGGAGCCTTATACAATTTACCTTAAAATACACATCCAGACCTATTAAACTCTGCTGAAACTTTGAAACTCTACTTCATAGAGGTTTGTTTACTTGACAGGTTAATGGACATTCTTGAATTCAACCAGTTTAATTTATCCACAGTATAGTTTTTACTATTACACATTCCTGTTGCATGAGGAATTGCAAAGATGTTATCCACAGTATTGCTAAGATTGCTAAGACAACTAAGATCGCTAGGCTTGGTAAGCTAAGATTTTTAAGATTAAGAAGATCCTAATGTATGCACTGAAAGAAGAAATTAATAAGATTGTCAACATTGCTTGCTCTACTCGCAAGGAATCGACATTGTAGAAAGACAGAGTGATTCAATGAATGGGGGCTGCTATTAGGAGACAAACTTGCAATATACAGGACAGCAGCACAGTAGAACCACTTGTTTTATTGGCAGTAGAAGCAAAAGTTAACTAAACTGTATCTATAGTGAAATTCTAAATGATTGTAGCAAGTGGGCAAAAATTCAATAATGGATGCGACTTCTGCAAATTTTTGTTCGGAATGGGTCACTGGTATAATGATGTATAGCATACACTAAATGTAATTATATTTCTGTGATATTTGAATATTAAATGTATTGAAAATAGATTCTATGTGCAAAATCAGGTTTCAACATGATTCATAATGATTCTTCCAACGCCAATAACATAAAAATTATCCAAATAAAAATCTAGTACACAAAATAAAGCTAAAGAGTTGCAACAACAACCCTCTTCTTTTAACATATAGTAAAGAAATTCAACTCTCGGCTCCCAAAGTAGTGGTTGATGATTGATCATTCATGTCTTTGTGATTGATGATTTTCTGATGACAATCGATCATTCATATGGTGTTGTGCCTACAAAAAGAATTCATGGACATGTGAATTGGTGGTTTAAAATAGATAACATTATGATTTATGGTTTGAGAACATTATGAATCTTTACAAAATATGGAAACAGTTATTTATTTTCAAAAATAATATAAATGTTCAAATAAAAATGAAGAACAATGGATTCTATAAGGTCAAGAATTTTAGTCACCTGTTTTGAGTTGATCTATCTTCTTCAACAATCCCTGCATACGCTTCTTTGCAGGTTAACTCATTTTTTAAGTTCTTGATCCAATTCATCACTTTCAATAAATCATCTTCACTATCTATACCAGTACAAGCAACTTCGTAAAAGGCATCACACGCTTTACTAACACGCTGGGATTCAACATTTCCAGCTAAATGATCAAAACCACATTTAATTTGTGTATGTCTCCGCCTTAAATCCTTCCTCCATTGTGACAAAATATAATAAGGTGGCACTGACTCTGTCTTTCCCACGAGCTTAAGCACACAAAGGATGTGTCTACATAAAATGCATCTAAACTCAAATAAGCAGCACGTGCATTGTAGTTTGAAGTCTTTCTCATTGAAAGATACCTTGAACACTACGTCTTCAATTTTTTCACATACTCGCTTACTTTCTGTAACAGAAAATATTGAATTCATATTCACGTCATCCAATCTTTCAAAGCAAGCATTACAATACATCATAGCAGAAACCTCTACTTGAAATTCTTTGAATTTTGCATTGGTAAATGCCTTTTGGAATTGGGACTCAAAGCCAAAATGACTGACACACCCAATTACTGTATTAAATGAATCAAAATCAGCCTTGTTTTCTTGTTCAACTTTATCTCTCAATACATTGTCATATTGTTCAATAAATTGCTTCAATGTCGTCCTTGAGGTTACATACCCATGAAAAAATGAGTTCACACTTTCACTTCGCTGTATAGTTGACATTCCAGCCCAAAATGTATCTCTCACGTACACAGGAACCCAACAATGCCGCTCATCAAATATCCCTTTCAACCATTCATTATCTTGTAGTTCGTAATATTCAATCATTTTCTCCCACCTCTCCATGAAATCACTTTTGCTTAAAGAGTCATAGACAATATTATCCAAAAGTGTTTTGATAGACTCGTAATTAGGGTGTCTACCCACCTTTTTGGGAACCTTTTTCATTAAATCCAATAAGCACCAACGATGACGAGCTTTTGGAAAGACAGCCTCAATTGCATTTTTCATTGCTCTATCCTCAACAGTAATTATGGCATTTGGAGCACGTCCGTGCATACATTCTAACCATGTTGTGAACAACCAAGTATAAGTTTTAATATCGTCATTCGACAATAGAGCACAACCCAACAACACATATTGACCATGATGATTTACTCCAACAAAAGAGGCAAGAGGTGTGTCATATTTATACGTTAAGTAAGTGGTGTCAAAAGTTATGACTTCACCAAAATATTCATATGCAGCCCTAGATCTCCCATCAGCCCAAAACACATTACGTAAACAACCATGATCCACATCCATTACATAGTAAAACTGACTACTTTGCTTTTGCATTCCAACCAAATAGCTTTGTATTGCTTCAACATCCCCTGCCTTAAGTCGTAGTTTCCTTACATTAATTCCAACTTGATTAATTCCAACTTGATTATCAAGTTTTAACTTCTTTTTTCTACCAGGCTTAGGTTTCTCGTATCCGAAATATTGTTCTTTGGTTGGGCTTAATTCATGACTATGCTCAAGAACAATGCTTGAAACTACAATTGTTCCATCCAAACACATACAAGCATTCAATCTAGCCTTACATTGTGTTTTTGTAACAGAATTTGTCTTCATAAGATTCTTGGAATTGCTCAAATGCTTTCTTGCTTGATTACATGCTAGAGTAAAATACTGTCTACCATCATCTCCATTTTTTGAACTAATTTTAGTTACTCCAAATCCCATATGGTGAGCATAATTCATGTAATAATCAATAACTTCATCTTTGGAGTTAAATGTCATGCCAGCCCTAGGTATTTCATCTTCATCAACAAAATTTGCTTCTAACCCTTCATTACCATCATTCTCATTATTTACTTCATGTGTTTCATCTTCATAAGCAATAATATTTGCTTCTATGACTTCATCATCTTTATTTACTTCATTTGTTTTATCTTCACCAGAAGAACCAGATATTTCTTCCACTAAAGCAACAAAAAATTCCAAAAAAAAATAAAACTAAATTAATTGACTAAACCAATTGATGAGATATTTTCTATCTTAAGATCGAGAAAAACAATAAATAAACAGAATGCTTACTTGGAAGTTAAATTGCAATTGAAATGAACACGTGACAGGTTTTCGTATGAGATTAGGGTTCCGACGCAGCCAATTAACGAGACCTTGAAGTGACGGCGACGCAAACTGTTGAAAAATTGAGTTGGTTTGTGAAGCCGGTGGCGAGTGTTGCAGAGTTCGTCCGTCGTGCGATGTAAGCTCGTCGCCTAGTCGCTGTTGGGAGAAAAATAGACACGGAGAGGACCAAACGAAAAAATCACGACATTTTGAAAGACGAAAATATATTAAAATTATTAATTTTATTTGGATTTAATTTAATTTTACGGTATCTACCAATTACAAATTGACCACCTCATTAAAAAGAAGTTAGTCAATTAATAATTACCTTATATGTCATTCTACTTCCATAAATTATTATTGGTTGTAGTTGTAAAAGCCTATACACAATATGTATGTGTATATAAATTAAATTCATTGTATTTTCATGGGATAATATTATCTTTTTTGGGAATATTTAAAACAATTCGTCAAAAATGTGTTTGACAAATATTACGATAATCCTAAAATTTATTCAAATGATGAGTATATAAGTACTTACATATCTACTATCTATCTATTATACTCTAAGCAAACAAACCACCACCAAATTTACTAAAATACCCATAACTCAAAAAGTTACCGATACATCATTTGGAAGGTAATTGGGTAATTCTCTAAAATGATACCAACTTTTTCAAAAAGCAAAAGTGACTTAGAAAGAAAGGAAAGGTGGAGCGAGAAAAAAGAGAAAGAGAATGTGTTAGGGGAAAAAAGTGAGAGAGAAAAGGAAATGGAAAAAATAATGTTATTGATACCTAAAAAAAGATAAATTATTGTCATATATAAAAACACACGGGGGTAAATATTTGTTATTGATAATTATAATTTTAGAAGCCTACTATAAGTCTACTATCTATCTTTTGAATACTAGCAAAAGTTTTCAACCAAAAAATACATGTGACAAATATTTGTCATTGATACCTAAAAAAGCATAAATAACTGTCACTGATATATAAAAATACATGGGATAAATATTTGTCGTTGATAATCATAATTTTAGAAGACTGCTAATGAGAAGACTCAATGACTATTCAAACTAATGATAAATATTAAAAAAACATATGACAATTTTTTTTTGACACAGCGTGACAATTTTTTGTCATCTGTAATTAAGAATGACAAATAATTGTCACTGATATATAAAAAATACGAGAGGAATATTTGTCATTGATACTTAAAAAAAGATAAATAACTGTCTCAACAAGACAATATTTTCTCATGTTTGTTTTTAGTGTGTGTGTGTACACACATATACATATAAAAAGTTATACTTATATGTTGTTTTTGAGTTCCAACGGGATACATTATATGTTGTTATGAAAAGTTATACTTATACATTTTTGACTTTTTATATGTATTTACTTTTTATATATTCGGATTAATTAAATTCTAACTTAGTCAATTAATATAAAAAACACGACGGTACCCGTCCGTATACACGGGTAAACTGCTAGTTTTGACAAAAAAAAGTACTTACATATAGTTTTTATTTGGCCAAATTGTATTTTTGGACTATAATGTCAATTTGATTCTTTATCTTTTTTTTTCGTGTTGGTCCTTTATCTTTTAAATTTGTGTCAAAGTAGTCATTTCTTAAGATTTTTGTCCATAGACTTTTACAGATGCCATGCTCACTGTTAACTACTGATGTTTTAAGTGACACATTCGACTGAGATTTCATTAAATTATGTGGTATTTCAATTTGTTTAAAAACAAAAACACAGAAAAATGAAGAACACTATGAATGTCTTCAAGAGCACAACAAACAATTCAATTTCTTGTTTATTGAATAACTCATGCAATACATGACCAAATTTAATGAAACAAGACTCTAACTTGAATAAAGTTTCGCAAGGAATTCAACAGTATCAAAATTAAGATCAGAAAAATGCTTATGCATAAAATCACTTATGGATCTGAATGCTTGAAGAGGAAGAGAAGGTCAATTGTGACGATTTGCACTTGGAACCACTCAATTTGGTGGAGACTTGCGCAAATACGATTTGTATATTGATGCTTTCATTCACGTTTCCATTTTTCATATCATTCTCGAATTTGGATCGTTTTTGTTGAAAAACATTTATGATTACAAACATGATTTACAAGCTTTCGTTGTGGATAAACATTTTACCACTCATAGGCTAGCAAAGACTACTAGGGAAAGTTGTTAGTGAAAACATTCTATGGGATATTTTAAGATATTTTAAGAAGGCATGCAAAGGAAAAAAAATTGCCATAAAGGAAATGTTTGGGGGAAAAAAGAGCATGGTATAAACCTTACACATATAATTAAGAATTAGTGAGATAAACATTTAAAGCACGATCTTCATGCAACAAATTACATTTTAAATTAAGCATTCTTTTATATGATGTGAAGTTTTGTGAAAAAAATAAGGTTGGGCAATCGATTCTCAATATATTTGAAATAAAAGGTTTTGTTGTTAACTCGGCAAAAGCTCCTCAAGAGATACAAGAGTATCGTGATCAACAAAAAAGTTTTAGTCAAAAAAGTGCATTTACTGTAACAAAGACAAAACGACCTGGTAAGCAAAAATTTATTGTTTTATACTTTTATTTTTTTACTTAAACAATTATACCTCTTTTGTGTAATATGGACATACAACTAAATATGTCTTATTAAATTAATTGTGGAGAACATATGAGGGTAGTTTCAAATTTTGCAAAAGTTTGCAATTCGTCTTCTTTGTCAAACTTCTTCGAGGTGTGAGAGAAATTGAAGTGTTTTTGAACTTTGAAGAAAAGAAATGATCCTGCACATTAAAGACTAAATGGTCTTGTTTATTTAACTTACAAATTGCATTTGCAGAATAGGTACAAAATTTCTCCATGCCAAAAATCATAAAATTGTTCTGCCTTTTATAACAATATTGGTTCACTTTTTTTATTTATATTGTGGTGATTTATTTTAGATGGCACTTCAAGAAGACACGTTATGATCCAATTGAGATTGAATCCATCGACAATGTTGATTTTTGGGTAACTAAGGAAGAACCATATATTGATTTTGTTTTATTTGTTAGTTTAAAATTTTAATTTTCCTACTTGTTTGTCATTCAACTAGGTGATCAAGATCTTTTTTTTTGATGAGTAGGTGATCAAGATCTTGACTAGACTAAAATTGGTGGTGATGGTTCAACTAATAAAGATGCTAATCCAAACTCGTATGAACATGAAGGGATAAACCTCAATTAATTTTATGATGATTGATATTCCTTTTCTTTGTCAAATTTCAATTTCCAAAGTGTAGTTGAAAATGGATATTACTGTGTTGAATTTGAATGTTAATTCATAATTTATATGGTTTAATTTATAGGATATTATGAATATGACTTTTAAAAGTTATTTTTGTATAATATTATAAATTAAAAAATATTATTTATTTATCCCACGGTTGAACGACCATTGAACCTTGAAACCTTAACAGAAAATTGAGTTTATAAACTAAGCAGAAAAAAAAAAAGCACGTTTCATCTCTAAGTACACTGGCTAGTGCAGTTTGTTTGGTTGAAAATATATGTGAATTTCCAATTTCCCTATTTTGAAATCAAAAACAATACACCTCAATTTGTAAGTTATATATATGGCAACATTTAGTTGACTGCATTGACGAGGAAGATACAACAGTTAGTCAACCAGTAATCTGTATCAAATGCAAATGATCAGCAAAATAATGCAATATATAACTATAACTATATATAATAATTCAGATGATATTCATCATGTTGAATTGTTTCTTTCAACTGCTACAGAACATTTCACTAGACACTAGTGCACTTAGTCTCATTATTTGCCTAGAAAACAGAAGAGTATAGAGCATGAACCGCAAATAATTCGTAAAAATAGAGTTATGTTTGTCCAAGGACATTTCCATTGACCAATTTTAGAATTCAAATTTGGCGTTTCAGAATGGAAGAGATTATAAAAGCAGATTCCAACCTGAAGTTACATATCATCATTTTCCAGTTCCTTGAAGGAAAGATATTTGCATTATCCTTCTCACCCATCATATGAACGAATCTATTCATGCTTTGACAAAAATTAATCATTCTATTATTTAGGGGGGTGGAGAAATGCTCTAAGCTGATACATCTTTTATATCAAAATATTGAATATTGATGCTGTGAGGACATTATATAACAAACACAAATGAAAAAATGATGCTACAATTTGAAACCAGTCATGTGTCAGTTGGTTCTCTGCATGTAGATAGATACACAGTACAGTGCATATAAAATATGTCATCATCTTGCGATATATAAACCAAATTGAGAAAGCATAAACGATACTCAAGAGGTTGCAATAATGAAACACATTTTGAATACATATTCTTACATAATAAAACATACCTTTCTCCTTCTATATTTTGGCATTCAAGGATCAGTCATTGGCAAGCAACTTGTGTTCTGCAATAAACTAAAAGGGTATGGAAAACAAAAGGGCAAACAGAAGAAACCATCTCCAATTAATGCAGTTGTGAAGAACTGAAATAGCATTCCAATAGAAAAGCTGGAAATATGTTCAGATGGGTCTTCAAAAAAATTGTTTTTGTTGACAAGCCCAATGTGTTGAGGTTGTGGTAGACTGGGAGTGGTAACAACAAATCAGAGGCATCAGGGTAACTTGTTTTCCTTTCTAACAAACTTGATTATTAAAAAAATGTGAATCTGATAAAAACGGGTTCAATATATTTTTATAAATGACAGAGAATTCTGCCTTAAAGAAGGACAGAATCTGAATTACAATAAGAATCTGTTACAAACTGACAGAAAATCACAAGAGCACACCAGTTCTAGAGATATTCAAGAGTCTCTAGTCTCTCCCTCCCAAATAATTTGCCTAATCTTTTCCTTTGTACTGACACACACTAATAATAACTGACAGCCTACTAATAATTAATAATAATAATAACTGATGCTGACATACTAATAATAACTAACAGACAAATTATAATAACTTCATACTAATATAAACTGTCTAACAGAATCCTAAGGCATTAAAAGTCAGTGGAATTTTCAATTGGGGGAATGAAACATTTTTTCTTCTCCAAAATTATAAATAAATGGTTTGACACACTAACTAAGGAGAGCTCAACAAACTAACAATTTGTGCTTTGAGGAACCAATATGATAAGGACTTGAGTATTATGAGGTGCCTAAATCCCACATTGAGTAGTATGGGATATTCGATAGAGCACTTAGGTGGCTTGGTTCTTCCTCATTAACAACTAGCTTAGGAAGGGTCCCCAAGTACTTAAATGTTTATCAAATGGTAGCAAAGCTGGTTGTCGGTGTCTCAGAGAAGACTACCAATGAAACGGCGAAGTTGAATGAAGTGCCACCAAGTTAAGTGTTGTTATCGACTGCAACTGTCGAGGACGCCCCCTCTCAGAGGCGGTGCTATTACATGCACTTAGGTATTATGGGCTGCCTAAATCCCATATTGAGTAGTGTGAGATACTCCGTGGAGTACTTAAGTTAGTTCTTCACCCTTAACAGTTAGCTTTTAAAAGAAAAGTTCTCCAAGTGCTTGGGCCCATATCATCAAAATATCATAAGCATGACTACAGAATTTTCTTTTCCCCCTTTTAATCCCTCTATCCCCTTGATCACTTATTTGATGTGTATACCCTCTCAAATAGTAGTATCCCCTTCATGTCATTTCCCTCTGCTGTACATAGAAATAAACAGATCCAGAACATTGCCAAAAACACTATATTATTCCATTTTGAAGCTTACAATGCTACGGCTAAGCATACTGTTTAGCTCCATGCTGTATTACCTGGGTTCTTTACTATAGCAGTTTACACCCTCCCCTTGAACCTTTGCACCGTGCCATTTTCTTGTACCTGCTTCTTGAAATAAATTTTTTTTTCTTATTGCTAATTAATTATTCAAATCAGGAGCATCAACCACAACAGAAATCAAATGAGTTCAAGAACTAAACAAGCAAAAAATAAATGAACGAAATAATAGCTGCCAGATAGGTTACCAACCAATCATCACCGACCCTTATATGTTTTGAATAAAGGATTTTGATTCAGTTACTTCTTATTTTCATTTTTCTGGGAATAAATATTAGATTACTAATAAAAGGAACAGTACAGTATATTAGAAATTGTCTAGAAAGCATAAAAGAAACACCAATTCAGACCTAGAAAAATCTGATGAAACTGTGAAATTCTGCTTCATAGAGATTCGTTTACTTGACAAGTTAACGGACATTTTGAATTGAACCAGTTTAATAAATCTACATTATAGATTTTTCTAGTATCTATTCCTGTTGCATGAGGGAATGCTAAGATTTTATCCACAGTAATCTGGTTATGCTTCACAACTTTTTTAGGGGAAACAAGGAATTGCTAAGACTTCTAAGATTGCCAGGATTGCGAGCTAAGATTTGTAAGATTAAGCAGATCTTAATGTATGCAATGAAAAGAGAAATAAATAAGAGTGTCAACATTGCAGAAAGATAAGAGTGATTCAATGTATGGAGGCTGCTATTAGGCGACAAACATGCAATACATATGACAGCAGCACAGTAGAACCACTTGTTTGATAGGCAGTAGATCAAAAGTTAACTAAATAGTATCTAGTGAATTTCTAAATAATTGTAGCCAGTGAGCAAAATTTGAATAATGGATATGCCATTTGCAAATTTTGTTCAGTACATGACACTGTACAATGATGTATGGCATACACTACATAAAAATCATCCAAAAAAAATATATCAACATGGTAACAACAAAATAAAGCTAAATAGTTACAACACAACCCTCTTCTTTTAACATACAGAGAATAAATTCAACTCTCATCTCCTAAAGTAGTGGTTGACGGTTGATCATTCTTATCTTTCTGATTGCTGTTGTTTTTCTGCTGATGATCGACCATTCATGCGGAGTTTTGCCTACAAATAATACATGTGCATGAGAATCAGCGATTTATAATACCACAAAATAAAGATTTGAGGAAACATTGTAAAGTTCAGAATAGGTAACATTGTGATTTAAGATTTGAGGAAAAAATGGAACCTTTGACAAAAATATTGACTAGGTTATTTTCATAATATAAATGTTCAAATAAAAATAAAGAGCACTATATTCTGTATGAAGAACTTCAGTCACCTTGTTTCGAATTGAACTATCTTCTTCAACGATCCTAGGAGATGTTTCTTTACAAGTTAACTCATTTTTCAAGTTATTGATCCAATTCATCACTTTCAGGAAATCATCTTCAGTTTTTATTCCCACAAAAGCAACTTTGTAAAAGGCATCACAAGCTTTAGCAACACGTTGCAATTTAACATTTCCAGCCAAATGATCAAAACCACATCTAATTAGTGTATGTCTTCGCCTTATATCCTTCCTCCACTGTGACAGAATATAATGAGGTGGCAATGACTCTGTTTTACCCTTTAGCATAAGTACACAAAGGATGTGTCTACATAAAATACCTTTAAACTCAAACAAGCAGCACGTACATTGTAATTTGACGTCTCTTTCATTAAAGGATACCTTGAACAATATGTCTTCAATTTTGTTATCAACTCTTTTATTTTCTATAACAGAAAATATAGAATTCGCACCATCCAATCTCTCAAAGCATGCATTACAATACATCAAAGAAGTAACCTCTACTTGAAATTCTTTGAATTTTTCATTGGTAAATGCTTTTTGGAGTTGGGATTCAAAGCCAAAATGACTAACACATGCAATTGTTGAATTAAATGAACCAAAATCAGCCTTGCCTTCCTTTTCAATTTTATCCTTCAATGCGTAGTCATATAGTCCAATAAATTGCTTCAATGTTGTCTTTGGGCTTACATACCCATCAAAAAAAGAGTTCATACTTTCATTTGGTTGTGTAGTTGACATTCCAGCCCAAAATGTATCTCTCACATATACAGGAACCCAGCAATGTCGCTCATCAAATATCCATTTCAACCATTCATTATCTTGTAGTTTGTAATATTCAATCATTTTCTTCCACCTCTCCATGAAATCACTTTTGCTTAAAGAGTCATAGACAAGATTATCCAAAAGTGTTTTGATAGACTCGTAATCAGAGTGGCTGGCCAACTTTTCTGAAACCTTTTTCATTAAATGCCATAAACACCACCGATGACGAGTTTTTGGAAAGACAACCTCAATTGCATTTTTCATTGCTCTATCCTCATCAGTAATTATAGCATTTGGAGCACGTCCATGCATACAATCTAACCATGTGGTGAACAACCAAGTATAAGTTTTAGTATCCTCATTCGACAATAAAGCACAGCCCAACAACACAGATTGACCATGATGATTCACTCCAACAAAAGAGGCAAAAGGCAGGTCATATTTATTTGTTAAATAAGTGGTGTCAAAAGTTATGACTTCACCAAAATACTCATATGCAACCCTACATCTTGCATCTGCCCAGAATATATTTCGCAAACGACTTTTACCATCCAAATCCACAGCATAATAAAATTGACTATTTTGTTTTTGCATTCTAACAAAATAGTTTTGCAATGCTTCAACATCTCCTTTCACAAGTCTTAGTTGCCTTATTTTGTTTACATCGTTTCCACAATCTTTCTCCCCTGATGTAAGATTCTCAGACTCATTCACCTCAACAACCAAAGATCGCTTCCTTTTCACACGAGGCTCCGAACTTCTTTGGTAACTTCTTTTGTATCTAAAATATCGAGATTTGGTTGGGTTTAACTCATGATTATGCTCAAGAACAACTCTTGAAACTGTAATTGATCCATCTAAACCCACACATGCATTCAACCTAGCCTTACACGGCGTTTCAGTGGTAGGATTTAACTTCAAAAAATTCTTTGAATTGCTCACATACTTTCTTGATCGATTGCATGCTATAGTAAAATACCTTTTTCCATCATCTCCATTTTTGGAACTTATTCTACTAACTCCAAAACCCATACAACTAGCATAAGTTATGTAATACTTAACAACTTCATCTTCAGAGCTAAATGTCATCCCAACCCTAGGTGTTTCATCTTCATAACCAATATTATGATTTTTTTCTACTTCATTTGTGTTCTCTTCACCAGAAGATCCAAATCTTTCTTCCACTAAACCTTCATCATGATTTTTATCTACTTCATTTGTTTTCTCTTCACAAGAAGATCCAATTCTTTCTTCCCCTAAACCTTCATCATAATTTTTATCTACTTCATTTGTTTTCTCCTCACTAGAAGATTCAATTTTTTCTTCCACGAAACCTTCATCATGATTTTTATCTACTTCATTTGCTTTCTCTTCACCATAAGATCCAATTTTTTCTTCCACTAAGCTTTCATCATGATCATGATTTTTATCTACTTCATTTGTTTTCTCTTCACTAGAAGGTCCAATTCTCTCTTCCACTAATGCAAAAAAAAAAAAAAATCAAAAAGAAAAAAACTTGAATCAATTGGCTAAACCAAAAAGTGAATTTCAACCAATTGCAATATTTTCTATCTTATGATATATAAAAAAACACAAGAAATAGACAGAATGCTTACTTGAAATTGAAATGGGTACGGGAAAGATTTTTGTATGGTTGCAGCGACGATATAGCGGTGGCGTCACGGTGGTTCTGACGGCAACCAATTAACGAGATGTTGAAGTAATTGTGACGAAAACTGTTGAAACAATGAGGTGATTGTTGAACGATTTGTGAAGCCGGTGATGAATGTTGCAGAGTTCGAGGGATTCGTGCAATATCAGTTCGTATTTCGTTGTGGGGGAGTCGCGATATTCTGAAAGAGAGAGGGATGGGGAAATTAGGGTTTGGGGTTTAATTAGTTTCTTTTGAAAAGGTGGGTATTAGGGGAGGGTTTAATTAGTTTAATTTTTTTGGGTACATAATTAGTTTAAAATTAATCCAAATAATAATAATTGGCATGTAGCACAAGTACTTACACTCTCAACTAATCAAAAATCATTTTAAGTATGATTTTTCAAAAAAAAAACAAATCAAAAATCATTTTAAGTATGATTTTTCAAATTATTAAAATAAATATTAAACAATTTAATGATGCTCATTTCTAAATTTTTGGCTTTTTTTCCGTACCCCCCTCTTCCCCCTTGTACCCCCCACTTTGACCATACTGACAATTTTACCCCCACTCCAAAAAAATGGCTTCCGGAATTATCCTCCTAAGAGATAATTCCGGAAGCCATTTTGATGAAGTTTTTCAGAAACACCTCAATTGAGGATAATTCCGGAACACCTCAATTGAGGATAATTCCGGAAGCCAAATGGCTTTCGGAATTATCCTCCTTTGAGGTGTTTCCAGAAAGTTTTGAAAAATTGATTTCCGGAATTATCCCCCTTTGAGGTGTTTTCCAAAAGTATTAAAAAAAATCAATTTTAACTTCAATTTTGGTAAAAAAGTGGGGTATTTTGGGGATAAAACGTAAAATGGGCGTATAAGGGAGAAGAGGGGGGTGCCAAAAAAAACCCCATTTTTTTTGTCTTAGTATGGGAGTGGAGAGAGTGAAAGTGAAGTGTAATGAGTTTGAATCCTATTTCCATTATATAGCACTTACGTGAGTTTTACAACTGAATATACTTTTCTGATTTTTTTGGACAACTCTTTTAATTTGTCGATAATGCAAAATTTCTATATCTAAATATACTTTTCTGATTTTTTTTGACAACTCTTCTGATTTGTTAATAAAGCAAAATTTCTATATCGATGGTGCGTAGTAATTAATTAAATACATTTAATAATTTAAAACGAAAATTCGTACAAATAAGTATCATATTATCTATTTGGGTTTTATTTGGTAAAAAGTAATGAATAACATATCCATCTAGGTTGTGGTGCTTTCATATGGTTAATTTGTTTCTTAATTTACTCACTCTCTTTATTATATTTATACAATATGCACCACCTCTTTTCTACCCAAGACGCGTGGCTCTATTACCATATTGGTCAGGAGTCTCGTATATCATGAGATTGGTCTTAATTGAAATGTTAAGCGAGACATAAAACAACCACACATAGACACACAAAAGTCTCAAGTATAGACCAATAATTAAAACTATCATATCATTATATAGAGGATCAGGGGCGGTTAGTAGTGTATTAATGGGGTAAGTGTAGGGCACACTTGCATCTCTATAGAGAGATCAATGGTATGAACATAATAACTAGTACTTTCAGAAAGAAGAAAGAGAAATTTGAAAGAACATATTTTACAAAAACGCATTGGAACTTTTATTCATTTGGCTTCTGTTAAATATCTTACAACAAGTCTCCTTTTATAGACAAGGAGATGTACTAAAAACAAACTAATGCAATTAGTTTGCACCATAACTCACCGTGTCAAAAAAAAAAAGTAGTCTTCAAAAGAAGTAGCTATGTATTCCCAAAAGTATGGAAATTTATGGGTTTCTTCATTGGAAGTTGTTACAGTACCATAATATTTTTCCTAGTAACTAGTATCCTTAAAGAATTTGTCAAGGTTCTCACAACAAACTTCTGAAGTTTTTGAAGTATAGTTGACAAACTAAGATAACTCCTTAAGATAACCCAAGAAAAAAACAACCTTGAGAAGAGGAGCAATCCCTTCAAGTCACATTATAAAATTACAAGAGGGAAAGAGACAAGACAATCTATAAAAAGATTAACATTCCTGTAATACATGCTCCAAATATTCAGCTAGATATTCAGCTATTGAGTAAGAGGAACACACTCAAGCTCAATCTCAAGAACACCTCTCTCAACATTCTGTAGTTTCACTGAGATTTGCTGTTTGATTTTTCCTTCATCAAGGGAGATTATACCATCTCTAACAAGAGTGTTGTCTTTGCTGGCTACAAATTTCCCAAGTTGCATGGACTCATTGATTGTAGATTTCTCATACGCAATTGCAGCTAAAACTAGAGGTTGAATGTCTATTTCAGCCTCACCCATAAAATCATCAGTTGAAAATGTATCTTTATCATATACAAGCTGCATATATGCAACACAATAAATCTAATCAGACTTGATTGGTGCATACATTGGTATCATGCAATTTCCACAAAAGAATTAAAATGGTAGTGGCTTCTAATGTAAATGTAAATGTAAATGCATAGATGATGAAATCAACATAAGTACACAAGAATGAAATTAGCAAGATGAAATGTTTAGCTATTTTTTATTCAGGTTTAGTCACTGTAAATAAAAACGTTTTTCGTCCTTGCAAATATGCCAAATTTTGTTTTTGGTCCTTGTTACACACACTAAACCTGAAAAATGTCTTCTTTGCAGGGACGAAACATATATTTAAGCCATCTTGATTGGAATTTACACTCTCCAATTTAAGATTAACAACTGAAAACAATGGAACTTACCACTTTAAGGGGAGGAATGTTCTCTGGAATTGAGAGCATTAGGCTTTCATTCCAGACTGGATTTAAATTGTTCTTTATAACGCGTGTTTTTACCGACTGCAACATAGATATTAAAAGTGTTTCATTCAATTCATTTCATCGATATATCTATCAAGTAGTTTAGAGATGAAGATGCTCACTTGGTGACCCAAAGAAAGGATGACATAAGGGTCACTGGTCATAACATCTCGAACCGCCAAGTGTGTGCCTTTTACAACATTAACTTTAATCAACCCAACAAATTCAACCATACCTGCCTATAACAGTAAATGAAAACCAGAATAAGTATTCAGAACAAAAATAACTATCATTTCAATATCTTTCTCATTTTTTATTTTCTAGTCAGACTAAGTTATACTATCTCCGGTCCACTTTATAAGAAACAATGCAGTTTTAGGTTCATTAAATAACTGATGTATACAAACTGCATTGTTCCTTATAAAGTGGACAGGAGATAGTAGAACAGTATGCTTCGCATTATATTCTTCTTTTCATTAAACATTTGACAGATAGCAGATAAAAGTGGTCTTAATGAAATGAAACATTACCAAGGAGGTACTCTTCTTTGAAGACTTGTGCTCTGAATCTTTTCTTGTCCAACTATTTCGGAATGCGTGCCCAATACGATGTTTGGTCAGGGCTTTGTCATAGTGTTTCTTGTCATTATGATAAGTGTAACAAGAAGAACTGCTCTGAGCCAATGATACACATCTAATTCCTTGAGAAGGTACAAATTGGCATGACAAATTGTCATCACTCCCCATGAATTGTAGCTGCTCATATTTTTTCCTGAAAAATCAAGTAGCAGTACATCTTTGAATCAGAACATTGTTACTCCTCTCCAACAAAACAAAAAAAGAATTATGTTTCCTTTTAGTTACCTAATATATTCGCAACGGTCCTCAATGGAGGAATGTGGTTTTGGTTTTTTTATAGTACTTGGAAGACAAGCTTCATACTTTTTATTTAATTTTGTGTTTCCACCCAACTTCTCTAATGCATCAACTTGTTCATCTGTCCATTCATCTAGCTTCAGTGATGCAACCTGTAATAGTTTCAAATTATGTTAGAATTTCCTTTTGCATGTGTGTCAATAAATGTATGCAAGCACCAATAACCAAGAAGGAATACAGCCTCAGAAAGATAGATGGTACTTTTACACGGTTATGAGCATCTTACGATTCATACGATTCGTATCCTGATTCGATAGGAAATCAAACAAAATTGATACGCATCTTAGTGTGAATCTCTTTTGCACCTGAATCTCATACGATTCACTTTGCTGAATCTCGTGATTCATGAATTTTGTTGGATCTTATGATATAAATTCACACTGCTAAAATGCTTGCTCAAGTGTTTTTTTTTTGAATTTTTTTCTTAAATGAGATATAATAAGACAAAAGCAATCGTTCTAAATACCCCAAGTCAGATTGACTGACAAACAACCCTAGCAACTATGTTTTTGGTCTGCACAAATGTGATTTTTTAAAACTTTCTACCCACATAGTGCTTCACGCCCTCCCTTCTTCTCTGTTATTCTTTTTTTTGCTCTTCATTTTACAATTTGAATATATTGAATTGTTTTGAAATCCATATATGATATGCTAGTTAGTAATTTTTAGCTTAATTCCCTTGTTTTTACTAACAAATGTCATATTTTTATTGATCATGTACCTCACGAATCATAAAAAGATACGACTTGGATTCGGAAAATAGGTATTCCGATTCACCATATGTATCTCGATATGATAACCATGCTTATACAAAGCAACTGAGCTGTCAATATGGAAACATACCTTTGATATGTGGACTCCTAGACTTCTATGTACGCCGGAGCACTTGATGCAAATAAACACTCCAAGACTTGAAGATCTGATGGTCAATACATGAAATGAATTATAAGAACAAGTTTGAATAATAAGAACTAATGGTTTTAAGATAAAATTTAATTCTCAATGATCTCAGAGCATAATATTCCATATTTAAAAACAAATTTGAGCAATTATTGCACAAATCATCCAACAAGGGAAATAAATAGTAAAAACGCAAAGTTAATTCTTCTAGTTATCTAGACCAAACCTCAAAGGGTTGGTCTAGTGGAGCATGACCTGATCTCATATTTGACAGGTTACAGTTCGAATCCCCACTAGTCTCCTTAGGGTGGGGTAAATGTAAATTCATTTGTAAGTGCTCTTAGTGCTCAGAGGTATTCTTTGTCTTCGATTTGGGCACCATTCCCTCACCCTAAATTTTGCTGATTAAAAAAAAGACACACATACTCGACAACAACCAAGTCTTATTGCCAAAATCCAAAGGACTACCATGGAGTAAAAGCATTATCCAATATTTATATAAGAAAAATCATTAACAATAGTCAGTTCAAAATCAATGATAATGTTATTTCAAGAAATGTGAACAATCCTAACAAATTGAATTCCTGTGAAGATCAGGTTAATACTTACACCCATTTAGGCTCTGGAGTTCCACAATCAGCACAAAACCTGTTCCCGGCATGGTGCATCAGACTTGTTAGCCTTTTATGTGGACCTGATGATTAGTAAATAAAAGGAAAGAGGTTAAAATATCAGCTGAAACTAATCAAGTAAAGAAACTTGTGGGGATAGGTTTCCTACATATGGAGATAAATTAACAAATTAAGACTAAAACTGAATCAAACTAAGGTGCAAGTACTTCACCATTAATAGTTAATCTTTTTTCAGCATTGTACATTTTAAGGTCTGTACTTGATGAATTTATGAGTTTAATTTGCATGCATAGTCGGTGTAAAAAGAATTTACACTATCAACCAATAAGAATTTATGGTATGTGTGTCTAATCTTTTGATGAGGAGGGTACAACAGTTGACCAATGAGACTCTAGTGCAGTAAGGCTAATCCTTTGTTTAGGTAACAGAAGACCTTATACCTCAAAAACCAAAATAGAGCATGAAATATAGATTATATGTAAAAATAAAAGCTATGTTATCTGAATACGCCATGAAATACAGATTATTTGTAAAAATAAAAGCTATGTTATCTGAATACGCCCATCGATCAATTTTAGAGTTCAAAAAGCAAGATTCCAACAATATAGTTGAGACATTTCAATGCCCTACCACATTATCAACCCTAGTAACTTCAAATTAAATTAATAATTTTTCCAGTTTCCTTAAAATTACATACCATCAAGTGATCTTTCATATAACATTTTTCACAAAAAATGGGGGAAAGGAAAAAGTGAATGAAGAGATTGTATCATATTATTATTATTATCATATATTATATATATTATATGAACGAATCAATGGTTGTTATCATTCTTACCTGATACTTCTTTTGTATCAGGATTTTGACGTGAAGACATCTCTAGCCTTCAATATTTGAAACCCAAATAAAGAAATAATGCTAGAATATGCAATCATCCATGTGAAAGTTACTTCTCTGCATGTAAACACAAGGCATTGCACATATCAAATCTGTCATCATCATACACAATGGACATAGAAACCAAAATGAAAAAGAAACATTTTTTGAGTAGATATTCTTGAAATATTAAAACATACCTTTCTCCTTTTGAATTTTATCATTCAATTAGGAGTCAATGGCAAATTGTGTTCTGCCACAAACCAAAAAGGCCAAATCAAAGAAATCGTGTGCAATTGATGGGGTTGTGAAAAATTGAAATAGCATTCCAATGGAAAAGCTGGAAATGTTCAAAAGGGTCTTTGAAAAATTTGTTTTTGATGACAATTGAGGGTGAAAGTTTGAATCTTTGAGAAAACTGCATTGAAGAAAGAGAGATGCAGAAATTGGATTGACAAGGTAAATGTGTTGGGAATGTAGTAGTGGTAACAAATCAGAGGCTTCAGAGAAACGAGACCGGTCAAAATTTGTTTTGCTTTCTAACAAACTTGATTATTAAAAAAAAAAAAGTATCGTGGGATTTTGATTTTCATCTGAGTATTTTCTCCAAGGTGGAATTTGCATGGTGTGGATCATGACATGTAGTAATGATAACCTCGTACGTATTTATAAAGCACACTTGATATAATATCAACTTTTTTTATAAATCGGGTATCCTCTGCTTACAACTGCAGAGACTAATCCATCGAGCTGACCAAACTCTTCCCAAAAAGATTTAACATTGCTAAGCACTATACTTGAGTAAAAAAAAATGTACTATCTACTCAATTATAAGCAAAAGAAACTATTTAAATATAAATAAATGTCAACTAATCCACTTTTTTTTATGTTATTATTTTAAAACTACCCTTTAATTAGTTCACTAATAATGTAAGTAGACGATTATTATAATTAGAGACGCTTTAGTAAATGTCTTTTTTTTTTTACTTGAAATCAAGAAAATTAAAATGCACATAACTACTGTTTTTTTGAAGAAAATTATTATTCTTAATATAAGAGTGAAACTATTTATTTATACTTATAATATATTATATATTCTCTATACCATCTATATCATCCGGCCAGTCTTTAGATTTTGAGCCCTTAAAAACAACGGAGTTGATTCTTGTCACGTTCCTTATAAAGGAAAAAAATGTCTTCCTAAAGTTAACACATTTTAATAGGATTGTTTTGGAAAAATAAATAAATTTGAGGGGAGGGAGAGTATATTACCAAAAAAAATGGGGATGCAAATAGCAATCCCCATAAACACGTAACCGTGTGAGTCCCCAAACAAAAACAAAAAAGAAACAAACCCGAAGTCCCAAATAAAAATGATTCTTTAGCAAACATCACGCAAAAAGAAAAGGAAACAAAATAAAATCATATAGCATAATGAATCCTTCAGCATAGAAGATTCAGTCTCATACCAAATGACAATATATAGAAGCTTTTTCAAGATCCTTAAGACATCCGAGAGAAAAGATAAACTGGCAATCTGTCTGACAGAGGTCACAGCTATCTAACTAAATATACCAGAGTTTGCCTTTGAGCACTAATGAAGATCACTACGCAACATGAAAAACAAACCCAAGGAACGTAAAAAGGTTGCACATTGGCACGCCATTCGCGTAATCTTTACATTTTAAGACACAGAATCGCATTTGAATGAAGATATAGTTCTATTTATGCCAGAACAACAATGAGCAACTTGTATCATTCTAGTCTTCTGGAGCATCTTCAATTTCTTCATCCTCTGGCACTCCGCGAAGGTAGAGAACATTGTTACACCTATCAAAGCAGATAATGAAACAAGACTTGACGATTATTTGAGAAATTAATTTTCTAAAAGGAGAAAGAATTGAAACACAAAAGCTTTAAAACGAAGAAATGTATTAAAATGCGTTCTAGTGTTGGATATTTTGAAGAGAAACAGACAAGAACGAAAAAATTGAGATAGCTCTTGCCTCCCATTATAAAAAAATATCACAAAGAAGACTCATGGAAGCTGGAAAAGACTCAGAAGCACATATAAGGAACATGGACTAGATAGAAGGTAAAAGGGAGAAAAAACATATGGGCCAAACCATTAAGAGAAATTTAAAGTTTGTATATCTTAATGGCACATAATCGGAAGTTATGCCATTGCGACATGGACCATGGTATGCCTATGATCCATGTAGCCAATCCACATGAATGGAATAATGGAATACGACTTGGTTGTTGTCGTCGTCTTGGATCGGACATTTTGACCATGTTTTGGATACACAAAACAACATAATGTCAATGCTTTTAGTTTATTCATAGGTAATTTACAGCATGACACCAGAGATATATTGAGGTTCCTGATCTTGACAACATAATGGCATAGTATATCTTGATATTAGGGTTAAATGCAGTTTACCCCTTAATTTATAAGTCTGGTAACACTTTCCACCAAAATTTATTAAATTAAACACATTGCCACTTATTGCAATTTTCCATTTAAATCTATGTTCGTAGTCAAAATAACAAAAGAAAATAAACAAGATTGTTGAAAGGACATGATTATCCACAAGCAAGTGAATGAAATATCTTGGGATCAAGGTGAAAATACAATGCTTTTTGTGCTGAAGTATGATCACAGCAGAACATATCAAAATCGATCACTAGAATATATGCAGCATTGCTAATCACAACAGAGATGCAATAATGCAATATTATATATTTTATAAGCAATCAAATCGTTGATTCCCAATCTGAAAAGCAGCTTGAGAACGGCCATGTATTCTCGTGTTTTACTTAATGTAATCTCCAGTGGTTTGTGTCAGACTTGCTTAGGAATGGCAATGACAACTTGACAAGTTTTTTTTTGTTGATAAATTACTCTTCCAAGGTATTATTCACTTTGATCCAATAAGTCGAGTCTCACAATTTTTCCCAAGAAAATGCCTTTAATAACGTGAGAGAGAGAGAGAGGGAGAGGGGAATTGAGGGCTCCAGCTTTGAAATAGTAGGCATTAGAATTGACTTAACTGATAAGGCTTTTACAAATGGTAAGCAAGTATCAAGAGACGACATGATTTATCATGATATGATGTTGCTACTAAGATGGCAAAATATGTTCAAACTACAGGGGTATCCGTGAGGATTCCTTTGGACAGGGTTGATAAGGAGACAAACTGACTCCATAGGGCCTGGCAGTAACAAAATGGAACATCCCAAGCATGAAAACTTGAATTCCAAAATATGCACCCAAAACTTGATCCTCCTTCTGCGGAATACTCGAAAGCGATCCACTATGAGCAGTGCTTCATCTTACAAGCTGACAAAGTTTCATTATGTAATTGAGTTATATATGGTACATCTACCAGTGTGATACTGGTAACTCTCGATAAAGGATGGTACTGAATACAAATGCGCCTTCCCTTGCCTTCACAAAAAGTAGTTTATGACTACTTCCATATTTAGATAGAGGTTATCATTACACCTCAAACTGCCGGCAATGCTGATCTCAGTCTCAAGTGTAGTTAACTTATCAAAACCAACTGATAGTTGGTTCTCAGGGTAGAATATTATTAAGATTTGGAGAGCTTTTGTTTTACTTCTATGATATAACATGTTTATTCTATCTCACTATCATTATCAGTTGTTAGATGTCTAGGGGAAGGTGCTAAATTAGGGGATACTATGATTAGTTAAATAAATTCATGGGAAATGCAGCTATACTTACAAATCAGGGGGTATAGAGCCCTTTGACCATCAAATATAACATGCTAGAGAAACAAAACCTTATCTCCAAAGTTAAAATCATTGGCAAAACAGAGAAAACGTGTGGTGTGTGTATGCTACTAAGACATGAAAGCCGCTAGCAAACAGAATAATTAAGATCAAGGTTACCTTATTAAAATCTCCCCCAAATTTCCAGTAAATTGTCCCTCAATATACTCTTCAGTGTTGGCCAGCTGCAGATCGATTCACAAATATAAAAAATAAAGTAAGCATCAAACTATTGCATCAATACTTCACATAAACATCAAAGTAATAGTGAAAACATTTATACAGGTTACTGATTATGCATGCAGCATTTTGATATCAAACAAATCAGCAACTCTGATGTTGCAGAGCTACAAGCATATCTACTTCATATGTTTCCAAACATAATTATGCATTCTCATAAAGGAAGGAAGAATAAGCATAATGCTAACAAAATCTACAATCTAAATACAATCCGACAAGAGAAAATGTTTTCAAAAAGAATCGAAAACACCGTCAACAAATCAATAACGGGCACAAACTTTCTTATGAGTGTTTCTAGCTTATAAAAGCTTTCCATTAGCCAAACAAACAGGAATACAAAATCAAAAACCTAAAAGATAATTTAAAAAACGCACCTGCAAGTTCATATAAGAATCAACTGAAACAAGATAACCTGAAAGAAAAAAAAAATATTCAACTTCAAACAATAAATGATGACCAAATGAATAATAATCACCGAATAAGACTATAAAGTGAAATAATTGCAGCATAAAAATTGAACATACCCTTGTACTCCATTCCCCACTTTAGCTTCACAATAACAGGCTTCCCAGTCAAATTGTTCAAAAAAGGTTTGGGATTAACTGGTATGGTCTGCAAATTCACAATTTTAATTACTTGTTACATACCAAAGAAAACCCTAAAATAATCCAATTCCTAAAACTCTATTATTAAATAACCACAAGTAGAAAACAAAATCAATATAACTAAAAAACTATTTGATGTATCACGAAATAGAAGCATATCTGTAAGCATAAGTAAATCCACAATCAAAGATTTTTTTTTTTGAAATATCAGCGAAGACATAAAATTTAAGTAGCGTATTCTGTGCCGAATTTGAACTACAATGTTGATTTAAGAAGAAAAGGGTGTGAGAGAAATAGGTAGTAGATACTTACAGCCATTGTTAGAAGAATGCGAGTTGACTCTGCGGAAGATTCAATTCAACAGAAGCAG
Source organism: Astragalus glycyphyllos (assembly GCA_963573325.1). NCBI lineage: Eukaryota > Viridiplantae > Streptophyta > Magnoliopsida > Fabales > Fabaceae > Astragalus > Astragalus glycyphyllos. The sequence continues at coordinate 105,801,406 of OY754307.1, forward strand.
GGTTTTAGAAGAGAGTTTTCGGTATAAATAAAAAGAACACTGATTTTGTCAAAAAAAAAAAAAAAGAACACTGATTGTCAAAAAAAAAAAGGAACACTGATTTAGGGCATGCGAATAAGGTTTTTTTTTTAAAAAAATATTTTTTTTTATGATTTATCTTTTTTTGACGTGGTTTTTTTAATGATTTATCCAATCTACTATTAAAGTACAAATAACCCTCTTTCTTTTCCCGCCACATCATCAAAATTGTGAATTTTTTTTTGACAAAGATCAAAATCACGAGTTAGGGCTTGTTTGATTCGCAAACATGTAATTAAGTATTGGACTGTACAGTACTCGACAACATGTTGTTCAGTATATTGTTTGGTGAACACTGGACAACACAAGAAAAAAAATGTAAAATGTACTAAATTCTCTTTATACAATTTATAATAATTTTATATAACATATTATAATATAATTGGAAATTTATAGTAAAAATAATATGTGAGAGAGGATAAGAGGGAGGGAGGGAGGGAGAGAGGAGAAATAAGAATGAGATAAGAGAGAGGCCGTAGAGGGAGAGACATGGAAAGAGAGGGAGAGGGGGGTAATAATATGAGAAGATATCTAGAAGAAAGATGGGATGGAGAGAGAGGGAGAGGAAGAGAGAGAGGATAGAGGAGTGAAAGGGATAGCGGGAGAGAGAGAGAGAGAGAGAGAGAGAGAGAGAGAGAGAGAGAATAAAGGAAAGAGATGAGAGAAAAAATTATTGAGTATAAAATAAAAATAATATTTTTGTAATTTTTGGGATGGACAGAAAGCTATACTGGGATTTTGTGAGGGACAAGAATATAGGTTTTGTCTGATCCTTTGCCCCACTACTGTCCAGTACCATGAACAGCTTATCAAATAAAACAGGGTATAATTGGAGTTGTTCAGTCTAGTTGTTTACCTTGGATTTTGGTAAACACCGCTAGTTTAAAATTGTTTCTGTTTGCAGAATCAACTAGTAAATCCTAAGACCATTTGTGTTAAAGTTTTTCCCAGAATTACTTGTGTTCTTGCAGTTTAAAAGTAAAAGAAGAAGATAATCGTCGAGTTTCCTCAATGAAGGAGAATAAAACAAAGGAAAAAATTGCAGAAAAGCAAAGAAGAAAACAAATTAAAATTTCATTAATTGTAAAGAGGGTTGGTGCACAGATCATACATTCTTCTCTTTGCTCGTTTTCTCTGTAATGTGTTGGAAGTTAGAGCGTGAGAGTTCTGTAATGAAATTGTGACCCGTTTTTCCTATGAGAAACTACTATTTATACAAATAGAAAATAACTGTACAAAGTTTAAAAATGTAACTGCTATGTGCCTTCGGCGACGGTTGCTTGATTCTACTTCGACACCAGCCTCCAAACTTCCTCTTGTCGAAATCTTTGCTTGCAACTTCTTCGACTTCACCAAATCCAGCGTCGAAATCTGCTTGATATAACCTGATAACTTAACCCATTTTGAACGTCGAAATTACTTCTTGTCTCTTGAAATACAAGGTCAAACTAAACCTCGTTGACTGCATTTAATTGAGCCTGTCGAAAATGCAGGCTAACAAATTGCCCCCCAAAAATGTCTTTTTCGACTGAGTTTTTAAATGAAGAAGAAAATGACATTTTTGAAATTTCTCTTAACTGCTCTAATGACGTCATCAGGTTGAAAATACCTTGTTGTCTCCAGATTTCTCCTTTTTTCGACAACGAGCCAATCGACAGGTATAAGGAGGTCCTGATTTCAATTCTGCAATATTAACCTCTTCTTCGACATCTTCATAAGATATGTCGAATTCTTGGTCACTGTCATTAGTTTCGACATAAGCAACCTTTTCTTTTTTATTATGGAACATACTTATTCTGGCTTTTTCAGCTTTAAGTCTCTCTATTTGTCGAACTCTATCAGCTAATTGCGCCATATCTCTTAAGTGTAGAGTATCTAGTTCCTTTCTTATAGAATAATCTAGGCCACCTGCAGCCATTTCGACTAACTCATGCTCAGGCACTTGAGTAAAGCACCTTGCTTTGAGTAGTCTAAATCTATTGAGATAACCATCAATAGATTCTGCCCCCTTGCGTCGAACGCTAGCCAGTTCTTTAAGACTAATCTTACATTGGCCCATATAGAACTGCTCATGGAAAGCCTTTTCTAATTGACTCCAATTAAAAATTGAATTTGGAGGCAATGTAGTGAACCATGTGAAGGCGTTCTTAGTTAGAGAATTTGGAAAGTATTTCATCCTTAAATTCTCATTGTGTGCTAGATCGCCAGCCTCAGTCAAATAACGAGCCACGTGTTCGATGGTAGATTCACCGGTTTCTCCAGCGAACTTTGTGAACTTGGGAATTTTCCATCCCCTAGGCAGCTCTGTTTGTAAGGTGTATTCTGACAAGGGCGACACAAAATTAGGCCTATGTAATCCTAAGTTAAGGCCATTCTGGGCTAAAATAGTTTCAACCATATTAGCCAGATTGTTTTGTGCTCCAAAATTGTTTTGTTGCACTTGTCTGACCACTTCGTCAGCATTTTGGTTTCTATTCACCAACACAACTTCAGGGATTGCCTCTATCCTCATAGGCTCTTCGACAATTTGTTGTTGTCATTGGTTTCCCTGATTCATAGGAATTGCATTGTTAGGCCTTTCTACAGGTATCTCTACAGGCCTAGCATTTTGGATTTGGGGAATTTGCTGGTTATGTACTGGTGGAGTACCAAAGAAATCAGCAATTCTTCCCATTTGTGTTGCCAACATTTGGTAACTGTTATTAGTTTTTTGTATCAGAGGATTAAACACAGTACCAATTTGTTGTGTCAACATATTGACCATGTCATGATTGCTATCATCCATTTGTTGTCTTAACGCCAACAAAGATGTCGTAGTCAAATTAGTTTGGGCATTTCGACTATGGATGCCCTCTGTTGAACTATGAACAGGAGAATACCCTATAATTGCATTATCTGCAAATGTAGACGAATTTGTCTGAAGGCCTGCCATCAATGCTGTTGGCATGCCATACGGTAAAGCCCTTCCACTCATAGTAAATGGCATATTTCCAATCATTGGATTTGCCATCAAAGGACTCGTTGGTCCTACTATTGGTGGCACAGAAGCCATTGTATTAACATTTGTTAATGCTGCAGTGGTCATCATTGACACATGAGTAATTATGGGAGAAGTTATAGCGGTTACTCCCATTGTTGTCGAAGAAGGCATAGTGACGGTTATGCTTGCGACATTTGCAGCGTTAACGTCACTAACTGACGCTTGTTCTTGTGTACTTTGTGCATTTGATGCAGAAGCATTACTTGTACTAGAGCGTGCCATCTCTGGAAGATGTTTACCACTCATTAATTGCATGCACAGACAAACACAAAGTTTAAGAATTCAACGAAAAACTTTTAAAATTAGCACAAACGTCCCACTGGGCGTGCCAATTTGTTTACCTTGGATTTTGGTAAACACCGCTAGTTTGAAATTGCTTCTGTTTGCAGGATCAACTAGTAAATCCTAAGACCATTTGTGTTAAAGTTTTTCCCTGAATTACTTGTGTTCTTGCAGTTTAAAAGTAAAAGAAGAAGATAACCGTCGAGTTTCCTCAATGAGGGAGAATAAAACAAAGGAAAAAATTGCAGAAAAGCAAAGAAGAAAACAAATTAAAATTTCATTAATTGTAAAGAGAGTTGATGCACAGATCATACATTCTTCTCTTTGCTCGTTTTCTCTGTAATGTGTTGGAAGTTAGAGCGTGAGAGAACTGTAATGAAATTGTGACCCGTTTTTCCTATGAGAAACTACTATTTATACAAATAGAAAATAACTGTACAAAGTTTAAAAATGTAACTGCTATGTGCCTTCGGCGACGGTTGCTTGATTCTACTTCGACACCAGCCTCCAAACTTCCTCTTGTCGAAATCTTTGCTTGCAACTTCTTCGACTTCACCAAATCCAGCGTCGAAATCTGCTTGATATAACCTGATAACTTAACCCATTTTGAACGTCGAAATTACTTCTTGTCTCTTGAAATACAAGGTCAAACTAAACCTCGTTGACTGCATTTAATTGAGCCTGTCGAAAATGCAGGCTAACATTAGTCCATTTGTTTAGCAAATCAGACGCACCCTAAGAAAAAGACTCAGAGAAAAAAGTGTACCCCTGTTAAGAATCCAGTGGCGGAACTTGACTAAAATTTTTGGGTGGGTTGCAAATGAAAAAACATGAAAACTCAGAAATGTAGGAACAAAGACACAGAAACACAAATACAATTAAAATAGATAAACATAAATTAAAAATATTTATAAACAAAATTAAATGACTACAAATGTAATCTTGATTCACATAGAGGCTCATTTGAAGTTGTTTGGTTCTAATTTTAAAAAGTTGTTTGAAGTTGTTTTGATTCTTATTTTAAAATGTTGAGGATTTTTTTTTCAAAAATTATGAACTATCTATTCATAATTTTTTATTCTAATATAAGAAATATGATAATATTAAAAATATGAATAAAATTTGTACTCGTAAAAAAAATAAAATACCAGCAATAGCATGATTTTATAGAGAATAATTTGTAGCTTTCCAACCCCCAGACCCACACACCTTCTTTATCCTTGAACACTTGTATATCAATTAGGATAGTCTTCAAATCTTCCAAGGCAGCTGCCATTGTATCAGACAAACCTGTTGTCCACGACCAATCCCATTCCCACCTATCATCAATCCATGAGCGAAGTGAGAAAATGTCGCAGTTTTTCTCCACAATGATCGGAGTTGTATACAATGATTAAAATGTATTAAGCCCGCACAAGAGTCAATCCACAAACATGATTTGTCTCCACTACCAGGCTGCAGACTTGTTAATGTTCGCAACATATAATCAGTGAACGACCAACTCACCAAATCATAGGCTTTTTCAAATTCTACCTTTATAAGAGTTATTACGGTATTCTCAAACTTAAATAATTGTAAGTTCTCATTTAATTCAGTGAACTATGTTGTAAATATCATGATTTAGAAGAGTGTAGGTTGTATTACTGGCTTAGTCATTTTTGGCACTTAGGTGCCCCATTTGTGCTTGGCTTAAATAGCTTTTACCCCTGCAAATATCACAAGAATCCATATACCCCCTGTAAAAAAAAAGTTTAAAATGAACCTTGCAAAATTTAAAACGTTTCTAGTTAGGTCATTGCTCTTAGTTTTTCTTAAGAACGTTAACTTAAACTGAGCTGGATGTCCACGTTGGCATAACATGTGGCTAATTAGGGCTTATATCATCATCATCATCATCATCATCATCAACATCATTCATTCATCTGAAACTCTTATTCTCACTGAAACTCGCCTCATTCATCAACATAATTATTGTCGAGTTTCAGTGAGAAGAAGAGTTTCAGATGAATGGTAAAAAGAAGTATTTTTCTTAGACATAATTTTTTCCTATCTAATATTTTTTTTTAGTTTTCTTAATGTAATCCATTGGATTTGGAAAATTAGTGGATGGACAAAAACTATCCATAAGATTAAAAATATGGATGGATTGGATCCAACCCATTAAGCTTCGGATGTTGCACCTTACACCCCAATTTTCCCCCCTCACACCCAAAAACTCATCAAACCCCTAAATACCCAACTACCCTTACTAACCTAAATCCCTATCCCTTTCCACCCCACACGCCTCCTACTTCATCATCTACAACATCCATCTCCCTCATAAACCCACCAAGTCAGCCCAACCCCACCTCCACTGGACCTCTTTCGTCTCCACCACTAGACCTCCGTCCATCTCCGCTATCGCCACCATAGTTACAACGCTACCAACACCTCCTCCCTCATGGCTCCGCCACCTCTCTCCTCCCCCACCCCACCAGCCCCCACATGTAAGTAACTCCACCCCTCTCAAAGCATAACCATCCTCCGTCGCCTCAACGTGCCCCACTTTAAACACCATCGCACTACCATCTCTCCCCTCCACAACCACCCACTAGAGCTGCAAAATCATAGGTATCATGGTTTTCAGAAACTCAATTTCCGGAACACCTGTGGTTGAGTATATGATGAACTCCAGGATCAGTTTGGTCCACATTTGGAAATTAAGTTTGTGCACGTATAAATTAAATAGTCAACTGGAAACTAAATTTCCTTAAAGTTAATTGATTTATATAAAAGTATTGTTAAAGTTATAGGTAAACCAATATTATTTTTTAAATAAAAATTTTGTACATTAATTAATTATTTTTAAATAAAATCAATGCAATTAGTAACATACATTTTTTTAAACAAATTTCAGCATATAAATCATAATTAAATGCAATTGAAAAAAATTTCTTTTATTTTTTTGGCATTTATTTCTTTTATTTCACAAGTATACAACTGATTATGGGTCATGTTCTTACTAATAGCTAATGGGACATGTGTAAGTTACTCTAAGATATTTATTTTATTTAAATGACACTAAAATAAAATTATTATCAAATGCAATTAAAAAGTTATTTCTTTTATTGCATAATTAAAAAGTGACATTGACGTATTTAAAAAATAATTATTTATGGTACCAATTTTTTTTTTTGATTATTTTGATAATTTACATCAAGAAATATTTTTTTTTGACCATGCCAAGAAATAATTTTTGTTTACCTATAACTTTAACAATCACTTTTATATAAATCAATTGAGTTTACTAAAACTTAGTTTCCCGATGACTATTTAACTTATAGGTCCAAAAACTTAATTTCCGAGCATCGACCAAACTCATCCTAGAGTTCATCATCGAATCAACCATAAGTGTTCCGAAAACTCACGATCCTTATGATTTTGCAGCTCTGGTAGCTGGTGGTGGAGGCACGGTAGTTGTGGAGGGGAGAGATGGTGGCACACTTGTTTTTTAGGTGGGCGGTAGTGGCCGGTGTGGTGAAGCGGTGAAGGGCGGTTATGCTTTGAGAGGAGTGGGGTTACTTAGTTGTGGGGGTGGGGTGGGGAGGGGAGAGGTGGTAGAGCCATGAGGGAGGAGGTGGCGGCGCTGTAACTGTGGTGACGATAGTGGAGATTGGCAGAGGTCTGGTGGTGGAGTGGGGTGGGGGAGGGGAGTGGTGGTGAAGCCACGAGGTAGGAGGTGGTGGTAGCGCTGTAACTGTGGTAACAGCAGTGTAAAAGGGCAAAGGTTCGGTGGAGGTCGGGGTTGGGGCTGACTTGGATTTTTGGGGGAGACAGATGTTGTAGATGACGAAGTGGGGCTGGGGGGTGTGTGGGGGTAGAAATAGAAATGGATAGGGATTTAGGTTAGTAAGGGTTTTTGGGTATTTTTGGGGGTATAATGAGTTTTTTGGGTGTGAGGGGGGAAAAGTGGGGTGTAAGGTGCAACATCCTAAGTTTTTAAATTATCATGGATGGTTGGATGAATTTATTAGTGGATGGATTGGATAGATGATGAATAAATAGAAGATTCTGACACCCCTAATTTTTACTATATATATGTTTGTTGTTTCTAGGATTTCAACACAAATAGTTTCTAAGTTCAAGGGTTTTCATAACACTTCAAAGCTAGAATTTGAATTAAAAAGGAACTTCAAGGGCTGGGTTGCAAATACTAAGGAAAATGGTGGGCTGTTTTATATGTTGGTATTTAAGGATTATACAATTACTTTCTCATTCAACTAATATTAAATTCAGCTTTTCAGATCCAATTTCTGAATTCAATTGCATATGTATTATGATATAAAATGTAGATGATTTTGATGTCTTCACCAAAAAAAGATGATTTTGATGTGTTGGGCAATATAGTTTTAGTGATATAAGGCTAGGCTCCCTAAAGCACTCTTGGCCTCGTTCATTTCTCTTATCTCTAAGAATGATCATCCTCAAAGCTTGGGGGAATATAGACCCATTTGTTTTTTGGTAGTTTATACAAGATCTTAGCAAAAGTGTTAGCTAGTCGGCTTAAGAGACTTCGTCCAAAGGTGATTACGAATTGTCAATCTGCTTTTTTAGGTGGTAGAAATTTTTTGGATGTGGAGTTGGTAGTGAATGAAGTTGTTGATCTAGTTAAGAGATCAAAGGAGGAGTGTTTGCTTTTTAAAGTCGACTTTGAGAACACTTATGTCTCTATTTTGTAGAAGTTTTTGGTATATATATGATGGAGAGAATGGGGTTTAGCTTGGAGCAGATTCGTTGGATGAAGGCTTGTGTTTCTTCTAGCTCCTTGTCGGTGTTGGTCAACGGTAGTCTTACGAAGGATTTTAATGTCAAAAAAGGTATTCGGCAGGGGGATCTTTTATCGCCTTTCTTGTTTTTGATAGTTGCTGAAGGCTTGTCTGCTTTGTACGTTGTCGAAGGCGATAGAGTGCGGGCCATTTGTTGATTATAAGGTAACTGACAATCTTCATTTATCCATTTTTCAATTTTTCGATGATACTATCTTGATGGGGAAAGCCACTTGAGGAAATTTTTGAAGCATCAAAACGATTCTGAGAAGTTTCGAGCTTGTTTGGGGCTTGAAAGTTAATTTTCACTAAAATAAGCTTATTGATCTAAATGTGTCGGACAAGTTTTTGGATTCGGCGTCAACTTTTCTTCATTGTCGCACGTAGGGCTTTCCGTTTAAGTTCTTGAGAATTCACATGGGGGCAAATACTAGGCGGTGTTCAACCTAGAAACCTGTGTTAGAGAAGCTTCGCAATAGATTGGCGTCGTGTAAAGGGTGCTCTTTTTCTATGGCTGGTCGGGTAACTCTTATTAATTCTGTATTGAATAATATTCCACTTTGTTTTCTATCTATTTACAAGGAACCAAAGGCAGTGATTAAAGCGATGATTAAGATTCAAAGGAATTTTTTGTGGGGAATTAAAGATGAGGCGAGGGGAGTGTATTTGGTGGCTTGGGAGAAAGTTTATAAACCAAAGGAGGAAGGGGGTATAGGTATTAAAAATATTGAATTGTTCGATTTCGCTTTTTTGGCGAAGTTGAAGTGGCGTATTTTTTCAGATGATGGAGCTTATTGGAGGGGGTATTCTTTCCGATAAATATAGGGATTAAACTTCTTGGTTTTTCAATGATTCATATTCATTGGAAGGAAGGGCTCATTCTTTATGGTGGCGTGATCTTATGCGTTTGGGCAATGATTAGATTGAGGTCAAGTGGTTCGAGAAGTGTGTTAGAAGAGGGTTGGGGGATGGCGAAGGTGTGGATTTTTGGCATCATCATTGGGTTGGGTAGCGCGACCCTTGAAATTGGAGTTTGTTAATATTTTTGTAGGTTGCCAATACAACAATGCGAAAGTGGCTAATTTGGGCTTTTGGAACAATGATCATTGGAATTTGAAGCCTTTTTTGAATAATGATGATGATCAGCAAGTTAGCGAGGAGGTCAGAATTTTTCGCAAAATTTTGAGGGAGGTTAGCATGATTAATGGTATTGATGATTTCTTGAGATGGACCATAGACTCAAGTAAATATTTTTCTGCTAAATCTTGTTACAAGCATTTAGGGAAGCTTTATTTAGAGGTGGAAAGAGGAGCACAGTTGGTTAGGTGATTTCAAAGCAGTGTGGAAGACATCATTACTATCGAAGATTTTGATTTTTGGTTGGAGACTCCTCAATGGGTCTTTGCCGGTGCCGGATTTGTTGTTATGGCGTCATGTTATTATTTCGGAGGAAGCAGCTTTATGTCCTATTTGTAATGAATGCCGAGAGGACATTCAGTTTTTTCTTTGTAGTGTAACTTATCATCGAGGGTGTGGCATGATATCAAGAGGTGTTTGGCTATTCAGAGGTCCCGTTTTTCCGATATTTCTCAACACTTTATTTAGTTTGGCGATTTATGTACAGGTAAAAAGGCAAAGTGTGTTAGGTACTATTTTTGGTTGACAACTTGCTGGTGTATTTGGTTGGCTCGGAATTAGTTTTTGTTTAGAAGAGAAGAGGCCAAACTTGACTCCATTATAACCAAAATTAAATTTCTCTCTTGAAGCTGGTTTGTGTATAGGGTGGGCAAAGATTCTAATCATGAATTGTCCTCGTGGTGGCATAACGCCCTTATTTGTATTAACAATATGTAATTCTACTTTGTATGATTGACTTTGAGTACCCCTAGTGCTCCCATCAATGAATCAATTGCTTATAAAAAAAACCTATATTTAAATATGAGGTTTTGTCAAAAAAAATATATATGAGGATTTAGATACAAGTGACTTGAAATCTTCAATAATAGACTCAGAACTAATGTTTTCACTAATTTCCTTTCAATGTATACTATCATACCATCAGCTAGAAACTCATCTTCCATCTTGTTTCTCAACCTAGTCTTGATAATTTTCAGTGGTGAAAAAGACCTCGCAACTGTGGCTGTAGAAACCGGAAGAGTCATGATAAGGCGTAGCAGTCTATCAAGTAAGAAGTAAATTTCCTTCTCGTTAGTTTCAACCAAACAAGAGCATAATTCTTGAATAGTTAGAAAATCTTCAAACTTGATCCTTGGCGAGCATGAACGACAATTAGCAACAGCGACAAACTGTGACGAGAAACAACGAGAAAAAGAGAAGGAGAGGGTTCAAACCGCTCACCACTGGTTCTGCTAGTTTTAGCGTTTGGGAAAGAAAAAGGAAGAAGGCGCCAGAGACTGAGAAACGCGAGTGAAACGTTTATAAGAGTAGAGGATTGCACTAGTATAAAAATTGGAAAAGAATTATACTTTTTAAGTTGGGTTCCTAATTATCCTACTTAATAAGTGGACACGGTGGCAGTTTTGTAATTAAATTGAAACAAATTCCGACGCATACCAGTTTAAGTCGGACATTCATTAGATCCGACTTAAAATGTTTGTTACATTTTAAATTCCCAGCCTTTCGTTTTTTCTTACATAATATGTTATTGTCTCTATTCAACAAAAAAACAAAAAAAAAATGTTATTATCTTTGTTAAAACCGTAGTTTGTATCAAAATCCCAACACTTTCCCTGTATCATCTTTGCCGTCATCCTCTCCTTCTTTATGTTTCGTCGTTGCCCACAGCTCCTCTGCCTTCGCCCTCTCCCTCTTCTGTTCTAATCGATCTTAACTTATCTTCAGTTACCTTTCCTTGTGTTTTCACTATATTAAAAAAATAAAGGTATTTTAGTAACTTTCCTTATATGAATTTTCTTTAAGGGTGGGCCGCGGTCCTGTTGGGCCCATGAGAAGGTCTGCCCTTGAGAATGTCAATACACTTGTTGTTTTCTTATACATTTTAAATAATACTTTAGTGTAATTTTAAAAAAATGAACTCATCAAACCCATGTGTATTAGTAACATTTGTAACCAAAGAGCTTTGGAGTAGGATATCATTATTGTCGCTCAAAACTTTATTGATCTGACCCGAGAATGTATCTCCTCCCCTAATATGACGCCGACGTGGAATGGTGAAGATGTTGATAATTAGTTTTATCCAGTTAGAGTGTGACTGATAATTATTAGAAATAAGAGTTATTTAGATCTTTTAAGCTTGAAATGGCTAAGCCAAGAGTGTGTTTTAAGTGTTTAATGGGTGCACTTTAGTTACTATATAAATGTTTGGTTTAAAATGTGTTAGTTGTTGCTTTGGCAATTTTAGTGTCATTTTAATAGGAATAATATTGTTGGTTTAGTGTGCAAATTTATGTAGGGAAAGTTCTGGGTGATGCTGTAGCACCCGCCATAAAGTGAGAGAAACAACTCATATTTGTGATTGCTGAATGAGCTTTATTTACTTTTGATGCTAAATGGATCAAAAGAAGGCCCAAAAAAGATGAAAGAGGGTGAGATTTCATTAGGGGAACCCTGAAAAGTGGAGCTGCTAGAACAGTAGAGGGAGCTAAAATAAAATACAACACTTTTTCATGCGAGACATAACATTGCTCAAGTTGCAGGGTTCCAGATTACAAAAAGATATGGGGGAAGTACCATGATGTGCCCATATTTGTGATGTGATAGACAAGCAATATAGGAGATTTGTGTGTGTGTGTGTGTGTGGGAGTTTATTGGAAGAAGGTTTGTTCGCCAAAGTTGTGGGGTGGTGGTCTTGGTCTGAGAGAATCTCATAATATCAACCAAGCCTCCATGATATGAAAATCGATTAGAACCTGATTGCTAATTGTGATGATCTTTGGGCAAAGGTGGTTCGAGACAAGTATGGATGTGGTAGCGACCAAGTCCTTATAATGAGGAAGAATAGACTTAGCTCCAAACATTGGATAAGAATTTACATCACTTGGGTTGATTTTAGTAAATGTTTGATTTGGAGATTGGGTAATGGTAGTTCGATCAACTTTTGGGAGGATCCTAAGGGTTCCCAACAAGCTAGCCATATTAATTTTAGGTTGGGTTCTACTGATGGTCAGTTTCACACTCTGTATGAGAGGTATTATTAATGATAATTGTAATTGGTTTTTTGATCGCATGCATATCTATTATAAATAGAGTTTGTTAGTATTAGTAAGTGCCTATAAATAGGCTTAGGTAGTCATTTTACACTGAACATTTTTTTCATTTGTATCACTTTTACCTTTATCAATATTAGAGTCATTTCAAGCTTTTGTCTCTAGTTTCCATGGATGCCATATTCTTCAACATGGTATCAGAGCAAACATGGCATCCTCCATGAATTCTGCTGCATAGAGGTCACTTTCTTGATTCCGTTAATTTTTTATTCATTTCCTTTTCAGTTTTTCAGGTTATTGATTCCTATATTCCCTTTCTTCTTTGTTTTCGGTTCTCGATTCTTCCTTCTAATTTGGTCAAGATCAGTTGTGATTGATCATTTTGGATTTTCGTTTACTCCTTTTCTGTCCTTTATTTTGATCTTGTTTACGTCATTTTCGTTGATTCATGTTATGGTGTTTCATTCGTTTCTCGATTCGTTTTGCATATACGTAGTTCTACCATTGTTGAGATCATCATCGTTGAGATCTTCTTTGCGTTCATTGCTTCGATATCACGATTTACTTCTCTATTTCGTGAATCAGTTTCTCTGCAGAACCGACCTTCTTCATCGGAACTCCTTCTCTTATCTGATTCACCTTGCGAGTTCATTTCTCTGAATCGCAATTCATCGCATCTCTTTCTCTGCATAATCATTTTTCAGTTTTCATCTACGATTTCTGTTGTTGAGTTTGCATCGATTTCTGGCTTTCAGTTTGCATTTGCGATCTCGTTTTCGGTTTTACGATTTGTATTTGCGATCTCAATCTGTTTTTCAACCAATTTCCTTCTTCTCAATCAGATTTCGTTTCTTGATTGAGTGGTTTTCGATTCCTTCCTTACAATTCCACTTCCAAATCGCAATCTCTCAACTTAATTTTACCTTCGATTGAGTTTGAATTTTGATTTGTTACTTGCGATATGTGAAATCGCGTTTCTTCACTTCGGCTTGCGTTCGATTGAGTTTCTGGTTTTCGACTTCTTAACGTGATTCCATATGAATCAGTTTCAGGTTCTCCTTCACAGTATTTGCAATTTCTTTGCATTTTTCTTCTTACCAAACAGCATTCAAGCTGTTTGATCAAATGCCTCAAAGAGAACATGTAGATTTCTGATTTGACAATTCCAGTTCAGCATTGTTGGAACCGTTACGACATTGAATCTTTGATTTGCATCTTTGATTAATCTTTAGTTCGGACTCACACCATGCACAGTGCCTAATACTAGAAAGTTCATCAGAAAATAGTTCAGCCAAAGAACTTGAGCCTCATGAACTTGAGGAAATTCTTTCTAAACTTAAAGAATCAGTGCAATCAGATATCAGGCAGGCAGTTGTATGGAATACAATGGTTTTTTTTATCCTTCTCAAAACTGGTCATATGAAGAGTGCTATCTCAGTTTTGTCATCCTTGTGGCCAATATAGAAGCTATGATTTCCTTGTTAATCTTGGGTTAGCTTATCTTCAAATTGGCAATTCGGAACTATCTGCAAAATGTTTCCAAGAGTTGATCTTGAAAGATCAAAGCCATCATGCAGCTTTGGTCAATTATGCTCCCTTCTTTGGTGTAAATATGCTTGAGTTGTAGCAGGTGCTGGTGCAAATGTTGCTGAGGTGCTTTTTCCGAACAAGTCATCGTTGCTAATGTTGCTAAGGAATGTTTGTTAGCTGCAATTAAGGTAGATGCCAAATCAGCTGTATTTGGCCTGGTCTATTCATGGTTTCAAGTTGAACAATTCTTGCTACTGTTGATCATATTTGGAATTGGTTATTCTGAATTTGATTGTTACTTTCATTAGCCTTATTGGCTTATTTTCTAGCTTCTACCAAGTGGTTATAGCATTGTGGCTTCCCTTGAGTAGTTAAGCATTGTTGCTTCCTTCAAGTGGTTATAGTATTGTCGCTTCCCTTGAGTGGTTATAGCATTGTCGCTTCCTTCGCGTGGTTATAGCGTTGTTGCTTCCTCCGATTGGTTATAGCATTTTGCCTTATGGCTTTTATTTTCGCCGATGTATTTCCGGCATCTCTCATGTAATTCTTTTTTTAATTTGATGTACTTTTGTCTTGTCCATTGCAAGCTAGAAGTGTTGTGAGCACATTCTAGCTTGCGGGGGACTATTAGAAATAGAGTTTGTTAGTATTAGTGAGTGCCTGTAAATAGGCTTAGGTAGTCATTTTACACTGAACATTTTTTTCATTTGTATCACTTTTACCTTTATCAATATTAGAGTCATTTCAAGCTTTTGTCTCTAGTTTCCATGGATGCCATATTGTTCAACAATATCCTACTTCCAAGTGAGATCCTTGCATGTATTAGTGCTATTCTTCCTCCGTGTGATGACGTTGGTGCCGATTGTGTGGCTTGGCGCCTCACAAGTGATGGTAGCTTCTCTAACGCAACTAGTTATGAATCCCTAGTTGATTTTCCTCCCATCGACAATCAGTCCTTATTCAAATCCATTTTGAGTTGGATCGATCCTGAGAGCTACAAGACTTTCCTCTCGCAGGTTCGAGTTTGCATTTTGGTGTGGCCCTAAGATGCCTGTGGCTTACTCTGAATGAGGTTGTGTTCATAAATAAGGCGACCAATGCTAAGGAGGTTGTGGGTTGTTGTGCGAAAAGGTGATGTGCAAGTATACACAATCGCAACAAGTAATATAGTGAAAAGTAATAATCGTACCCACAGGGGATTAATATTAAATTTAGAGTTTAAGATATCAGTAAAACAGCGAGGGAAACCAAGTAACATTAGCAAGTTGAGAACAATATTGAGGAACTTCATATACATGGGTGAACTTATTTAAGTGCTTAGTCATAAGACTTGTAATGAAACCGTGATGTGAGTGACTGAAAGGCACACATCAAACGCTACAACATCAGTATTGCATAGTTTATTTCAAAGGATTTACATTGTGAAAGGCAATCCAACTAAAAATGGCTCAAAGTCGTCAAAAGAGTTATGCTGACAACCGAAGAAAACCCTTAGAAAATACAAAAGAAAATATAACATATTAACTCTTGAGTTTGAATCATAAACCATGTCTAAATTTTCGAATGTGTTCTTATTTTAGTTGGTCAATCCCAAAACAAGTTTGAAAGAAGTCTCATACAGGGATTAAAATATTAACATCAAAATATTGCATAGAACCATTAAAAAGTCGTTACAAAGTTACAAGCATCCCAACTTCAAAAGTGTTTAGCTCATGGTGAGAATCAACAAGAAGACATAAACTAGAATTGGAGTCATGTTGATATCACAGAATATACAAAAGAAAATAAATAACATAGAAGATACACTATTCAAAGTCCTTCACATGAATGTGTCCAGTGGTGCTGTAACATCGCTTCACAAGATTGAAGTGCAGGCGTTCTACCTTGAAGATGGAGCTTGATTTTGGGATAAAAATGGAGAGAAGAGCGTGTCAAAAACCCTCTCTATTCGAACCAACAAGTTTTGAATCAAGGAGTGTGTATTGTGGAAGGTGGAAGATGATCCTTTCTTAGAAATGAAGATACTATATAATACTCTTTCAACGTGCCTTCAAAAAGTTGGATTTGACTTGCCACCAACCAAAAGTAGCCTCCACTTACGAGATAACAAGTGGCCCTATAAAGTGGTTTGATTGGTGGCTGCGTCAGCTATCTAGACCAATAGGGTTGTATCGATGTGACAAAAAGTGGGAGCGCCAAATATTAACTTTTTGCTTTCTCTCGCCTGCTGACGTAGGCATGCTGATGTTATAGCATCACTTGCTATAGGATTGAGCAAACACATTAAAAATATCAAGAAGGAACCCTTTGTGCCAGATTATCTCAAATTAGAACTCAACCCTCTTTAACACTTAATGACACATATTTACCTAATTACAACACAAATTTACTAGAAAACTTGCAATAATTTAAGCTCAAAGAATATAAATAACTCTTATAAATAAGAGTTATCACGGATCATATTCTTAGCATTTCAAAATCTATTGAGCTAGGTTGGTAAAAGTATGCTACGCTCCAAGGCTCTTCCTTAGGGCAATTTTTGTTATCTTTAAAGATTCTTATTGCTTTTTTCTTTTAATTTTTTTTTGCTACAAAGACATTCCACTGAACCATTCTAATTTTTGTGCATTATTAGCATTTGTAGCTAAAAAATATTAGAGTTACATATTCCGTTTACTTAAAAAATATTATTAAAACAATCCAGTGAGGGGATTAGTCACTGCGTTCGGCGGTGAATACTCTGGTATCGATAAAAAAAAATTATTAAAAATTGTTCTTTTTGCATTGTTATGGAGGTAGATTTTTTTTATTAAGTTATTCATTTTAGTAGCAATGCTTCTTAAGTGAAAATTTTGGCTTTACTTTGTAAATATGGTAAAAATCAGTTATTTAAAAACTATTTATCAACCTATATTTAAAATATATCGATTACAACAATATTTTTTTGCAAGAGGAAAACCAATTGTCTTATTTTTTTGTGGAAATATGATCACAACTCATTTATTAAAATTATTCATCTACTGCGAGACAAAATAAATATAATTTTTTAAAAACATGGTAAAAATCAGTTATTTAGAAAACTATTTATCCGTAAGACCTAGATTATATGGCAAATGCCTAACCAACACCCTTGTTCGAATTTTGATCCTAAGCACGAGCGCGTAGATTAGTATTTCGTTGATAACGTTAAGGACACTCAGTGGGTAGACAACAATCATCCGAACAAAAAAATGGCAAATGTCTAAATTGCGATGTTAGATATCATTACCCAGGTTTAAACCCTAGACCTCACAGTTTATGAGTTTCATGTGGTACTTGTCGTTCCTCCTACATACCAAACAATGTAAAAACTATTTATAATGGGCATGGCAATAGTAATTATTATATAGTAGATAAAAATTATTCTAATTTACTAAGCTGCAGTACAAGTGGTAGATACTTCAACTTCTAAACTATAGTCGATGGTTTGATCTTTAGTTAGTACGTATGGAAAACCATTTAGTTAGAGAGGACAAACCTTTAAACAAATTTTAATAACTCAAGAGAATATTTTATAATTGCACCATTCAAGTAAAGCTAATATTTTATAATTATGTGTAGATTACATATTTTTTTTGACAAGTGTAGATTACATATATTTGAAAAATATATTATCCGACAAAAAATTGCTTTTTTTAGAAATATCAAATATTTGAAACCGAGTAATTTAAATTAAAATATTTATTTATTATTTACTTTATATTTTGAATGAATTGTGATTGTGGATAAACTGTGTGACTCAACAAATATCTCTAGTTATCGCAGCCAAACTCTCGTTGCCGCCTCTTCGTCTCTTGAAGTCGAAACAAACAAACAACGCAACACTTGCTTCTCAGATTTGCCGATGACTCCTATGTCGACAGCTACATAAGTACCATTGGCGTTGATTAGTTTTTCTTCTTCGTAAAGTTGAGAGACACAAATTCACCAATCCATGGAACTCAGTACCATGTACTCCATCCTTATCTAAAGAGTGATTCTGGTCCTCACCTTTCCATAGCCAATGTTGCTATTTTCCTGTGTTGGAAGCACACCAAGTGTTTGTAATTTTGCCTAAACTGAATTTCAGTTTGCACATCAACTGTTTGTAAAAATTCTCAAACCTCTTGAAAAAGCTAACCAAACTTCTTGCTCCGTTCTCTCTCTTCAGGCGTGGTGCGTGTGGGTTGTTTGATTACCTACAGTATTCCGGTCCCAGTGGGAAGCCGGCTCTATTGGAGTTGTTGAACACCTCTCAAACTCCCTGTTGAATCCAAGAAAAGGCAAGGTTTTTTCGACTGTATCGGTGATCGAACTCTTAGCACTGCATCTACAATCTAGTGACGGTTACGGTATGTGTGCGTTCTGAAGTTTCAGTATGACAGGGGGGGGGGGGGGGTAGCAGATTCGCCCCGGCGGATAAGGATGGGTGGCATCGGGTTAGAAGCATTCAAGAGAGGAAGGGAGGGGGTCGTGGAGGTTTTAGATCTATGGATGTTGCTCTTGGTTCTAGGAAGAATACCGAGGGGGAGGTCATATCGCTCTATTTTTCCTCCTTTTCGGAGAGTTGGCGTGCTAGGGATTTGCTTCATCTATTTGATAGGCAAGGAAGAGTCCATGAGGTGGTTATCCCGGCTCGAAGGAATGCGCAAGGTAGGCGATTTGGTTTTGTTCGCTTTCTCGATGTTAAAGACCCGGACCGTCTTGCTACCTTACTTGATAACATATTCATAGAGGGGGAGAAGATTCATGTAAACCTTCCTAGATTCAAAAGGGAGGTGCCGAAGGATCGTTTTAAACAACAGCCGACAGTTAGGCACCCGAAGCCCATCAAACAAGTTTGGGTGAAGAAGTCACTGCCAAAAGACGTTGGGGGCATCCGACGCGAAGGGGAGAAACAAGGATGGAGCATGGATATTCTAGCTTTAGCAATGGTAGGAGAAGTCATTACTCCGGGGAAATCTTATTTCATACAGGATGAATTATCTCAGCAGGGTGTGTTTGCAATCAAAGCTACTCCTATGGGTTCCAACTTGGTTCTATTGGAAGGAGACATAGAAGATGGGAATTTTTTTGAGTATATTGATGATGCTCGTGACTGGCTTTATCAATGGTTCAAATGGATTCGGCCATGGAAGCCAACGGATGTTGACCCAGAGAGGACTACTTGGCTAAGGTGTTATGGCATTCCGGTGCACACTTGGAATTCGCTATTTTTTTCCAAGTTGGCTGCGCATGTTGGTGAGTTTGTTATTCCTGACCTTAACACTGAGAAGAAGAGATCCAATGATGTCGCACTCAGGTGCCGGGAACGGTGAATATGGAGATTCACGTGGTTATTAGCAATGTTCCTTTCTCTATCAAAGTTGTGGAGGATTGGGGAGGTCCCATTGAATGGCGTAAAAAGGCACAAAATTATGACGAGGGGGATGACGTTGACTCAAGTTCAGGTGATGATTATTCAGATCATATGTACGCAGGCACCGGAGACGTTCATGGTGAGGAAGAGCTAGGGGAATTGGAATTGAATGCGTTGCTTAATGCCGTGCGAAATTCCGGGAAGGTTGACCCGAACATAATGGTTAATGTTTTGGCTGAAGCGTTAAGAGTCTCCAACGACGAAGTTCTAAGAATGTCCAATGGAGTTAGTCCATCCAACGGATGCCCCCCTATTCTTTCTGTTGGTAGTTTTGTGCAGGAAACAAATCCATCTATTATTGACAAGCTGGCTGGTACTGCCGTGGAAGGGTCACGTGTTGTTAAGTCTCAAGAAGTGGTTCCCCAATCTTGCCCATCGAAACATCTCACAGGTTGTCAATCTCTAGATCTCCCTTCAATTCCAAATGTGCTTATTTCTCCAAATCCAGGTCATGCATTACCGAAAAGAAAGCAGAGAAAATTGTTACGAGTATGAGTCAAAAGGAAACCGTTGTCCAGTAAACTGAAGAAAGCTACCCGAGAGCTTGCCGAAGTCTCGGGTGAGTCTAACCAAGCATTTGTTGAACCACAACCGTCCCATCAAGTAAGTAAGCATGATTCATCTTTGTTTTCAACTGGCACAGTTTTACGTGGGGGTTCAATCTCGAGTGGAGACATTGGTTTGTGCAACAATAAGTTCTGGGCCCTCCAGAGTAAAGGGGTAGCAAGAAAAGTCTGGGAAAATGCCAAGCGCTTAGGGGTTGAAGGTAACTTACCGGATGATCATTATATTGAACTGATTGAAAACGGGGAAAGAAGAGACGAAGTAGAGAGTAGTAGGAGGGTGCATAACAACCTGAATCCATGAATATCTTATCTTTAAATATTAGAGGGTGGGGTGACCGCAGGAAGCGTCGCCAATTGGTTTCTGTTATAAATTCAGGTTCTTTCGATTTTATTTGCATTCAGGAGACGAAAAGGGAGGCGATGGTAGAGGGAGAGGTTGGAATGTTTTGGGGGAACCGATCCTTCCAATGGCTTCATCAACCCTCAAGTGGTTCTTCGGGAGGGATTCTTTGTTCTTGGCTTGAAGGTGCCTGTTTGGTGACGTCACATTTTTTTGGTGTTGGTTTTCTTGGCATTAGTGCGGTTGTTCGTAATAAAGTTGTTCATGTGGTAAACATCTATGCACCGTGCTCTGCGGGTGCGAGACGAAGGGTGTGGGTGGAGTTGGTAGTTGTCAAACAAAGTCTAGGGGCTGGTGAGTGGTGTATTGTAGGGGATTTTAATGCTGTTTCTAGCAGCTCTGAAAGAAGGGGTAGAAGTGGGAGTACCTCTCAAGTAGAGTTAGACGATTTAGCAGCTTCATTGTAGACATGGATCTTGTTGATGTTCCGGTGTCGGGGAAGAAATTCTCTTGGTTTTGCTCAGATGGAATCTCTATGAGCAGGTTAGATAGGTTTTTGATTTCAGAGGGTCTTATGGCTGATTGGGGGATCACAGGTCATTGGATTGGCAATCGGGACATCTCTGATCATTCACCTATTTGGCTTCTTCGGTCATCGAATGGTTGGGGCCCGAAGCCGTTTCGCTTCTTCAACACATGGCTGAGTCATGAAGTCTTTTTACCTTTTGTTCAATCTTGTTGGAATGGTTTTAGCAATACAGGTGATAAGGCTTTTGTTTTGAAAGAAAAGTTGAAGTCTCTCAAAGGAAGCATTCGGAGTTGGAATAAAGTCGTTTTTGGTAAAGTCGACTTGAACATTGATACTCTAGTTCGGGATCTGAATTCGTTGGACGATATGTTGTGTGAAGGGTGGGATAGTGATGTTGTGGCGAACAGAAGAGAAGTTTATGCCTCTCTTTGGAAAGAAATTCGTGGGAAGGAGTCTTTCTTGGCGCAAAAGTCTAGAGCAAGGTGGATAAAGGAGGGGGATATGAATTCAAAATATTTCCACTCTCTAATGAGGTATACAAGAAGACGGTGTAGTGTGGTTATTCTTAGAGATAACGGGGAGCAAGTGGAGGAGGTGGATGCGGTGAAATTTTTTGTAAAACAACATTTTGAGAAGTGCTTTTCTGAGGCAAATCATAATAGGCCACTTTTGGGCGGTCTTCAATTCAAGCGTTTGACTTCATCTCACGCGGATTCTTTGATTCAACCTTTTACTGAGGAAGAAATAAGGATGGGTGTCTGGGAGTGTGATGGGGATAAAAGTCCGGGTCCGGATGGGTTCAATCTCAACTTCATTAAGTCTGGTTGGAGTTTCATGAAAGAGGATGTGGTAGGTTTTTTCAATGAGTTTTTCGCGAATGCTTTCCTCCCCAAAGCTATCTTGGCTTCATTCATCGCCTTGGTTCCTAAGAACGATAATCTGCAAGGTTTGGGGGGAGGTTAGGCCTATATGCTTGATTGGGTGCATATACAAAAATTGGCCAAGGTCTTAGCTTCTCGGCTCAAGAAAGTTATGCCAAGTATTATTTCTCATCATCAATCAGCATTTATAGGGGGCGGCAAATTCTTGACGGTGTAGTGGTGGCGAACGAGTTGGTTGATTATGCCAAAAGAAGCAAGGAAGAATGTATGTTGTTCAAGGTGGACTTTGAAAAAGCTTATGATTCCATCTCTTGGAATTTCTTGTTTTACATGTTGACTAGAATGGGTTTCCCCCAACGTTGGATTGCTTGGATTAAGTCTTGTGTGTGTACTAGCTCCATGTCGGTTCTAGTGAATGGTAGCCCAACTCAAGATTTCAAAGTTCAGCGTGGTTTGCGACAAGGGGACCCTATGTCGCCTTTCCTCTTTCTTATAGTGGCTGAGGCCTTGTCGGTGTTGATGATGAAGGCGGTGGATATTGGTGATTATCAAGGTTTTTCTATCAATGAGGATTTGAACTTTTCTATTCTTGAATTTGCGGATGACACAATGTTTGTGGGGAAAGCTTCTTGGGCAAATCTTTGGAGTATCAAGTCTATTTTGAGATCCTTTGAGCTTGTTTCTGGTTTGAAGGTAAATTTTCACAAGAGCAAGATTATAGGTATCCACACTCCGGATGGGTTTGTGGAAATCTTGTGTTGCAGGTTAAGTTTTGATGATGAAGTAATATAAGACAAAGTGACAAATGGAACTCCAAGGCACAACCAACTCAAGAAGTAAGTGTGTCAAGGGTAGTAGTCCCTAGGAAGTTGGGTCGTGTCTTAGGAATGAATTGTAAACCGCTTTTGAAGATCGGCTCAAATCACTAAACACACTAGCACTCAGACAAATGGACCTAACATATGTTTTCAATTGATAAATAGGTTAGGCACTTGTTGTGTTTGAAAGAAATAGATTCATGGCTTAGTGTTTTTAAAAGAAATTGTTTTTGAAGTAAAGAAATCGATGTCATTCATATTGTTTAAGCCAAAATCGATTTCATTCTCATTATTTAAAGCCATCAATCGATTAAATTCATAAAGGACTTGGTTTGGGAAGCAATGAATCGATTCCTTACTTGTTTTCTAAAGCAAAGAATCGATTTTGAGCTTGTTGGTTGCAAGCACAAAATCGATTCATGACTTGTTAGCTTTAAAGCTAGCAATCGATTATGGGCTTCCTAATTTTGTGAAACTTTCCTATTTTTAAGCAAACAATCGATTCCCTTATTATTTCTTTAACCAAACAATCGATTTCTCACCTGTATATCAAAGAGGAAAATCGATTGTCTACCTGCCTTCCTTCTTTTTATAAAGCCAACAATCGATTATCTACTTGCTTTACTAAAGCACAAAATCGATTTCTCACTTGTTCCCACAAGCAAGAAATCGATTTCTCACCTATTATTTTTTAAAGCACATAATCGATTTTCATCTTATCTTTTTCAAGTCATTAATCGATTTTTCACTTATATAAATAGAGTTAAAAATTGCTTCAACGGTCATATTTCTACAAACTCTATAAATAGGATCTAGGTTTTATGATCAAATCAACAACCTACAATTCTAAAGAGAAGAACGCAAACTCTCTCACTGTCACACTCATTCTTCACGTTCTTCATCACTTTGAGCTGATCTCTCTCAAGGGTTAGGTTGGGATTCTTCAAGTTGTCATATTCACCTTCTCAGAGGTATTTGTTATTTCATTGTAATTTCTTTTAAAACTGTTATTGGTTTATACTAGAGAGTGGGGAATCTCTCTAGGGTTTTGATTGTAACAAGGGTGGGGTATCTCTTGTTCTTAATTGGTTGTACTAGGGAGTGGGGTATCTCTCTAGGGTTTTTGATTGTAACAAGGGTGGGGTATCTCTTGTTGTAATTGTTGTTTAGGGCTCTTGCACAAGGTGGGGTATCCTAGGTGAAGAGTGCCTGTGTCTGTAAGGGTTTTAAAGCACCCGGTTGAAAGCTTTGTTTTGATAGTGAAAATCTCACAAAGGGTTGTGAGGACTGGACGTAGGTCACTGGGAGGTGACCGAACCAGTATAAATCTTGTGCGTGCTTTACTGTTCTTTATTCTAATTCGTTCATTTCATAAACCTGCGCGAAAATTAATCTAAGTCGTTAAAAAGGGGAAAAGTTTTTAAAATCTCAATTCACCCCCCTCTTGAGACTGAAGCCACTTGGTAACAAGTGGTATCAAAGCAAGACTCTTGTTTAAAGGGCCTAGCAGCTTCAAGAGAAATGGCTTCAGGTTGGTCTACGCAAGAGGGTGCGTCTCTTACCCGTCCTCCGGGATTCAACGGGAAAGACTATGCATATTGGAAAGAAAGAATGAGAATATTTATAGAAGGGGTTGATATTGATGTATGGGATGCTGTGGAAAATGGACCCTATGTCCCCACGCACATGGTAAATGGTATTCTCACTGTCAAAGAAAGAGCTGAATGGACTGATAATGATAAGAGAAAAGTTCAACACAATTTTCGTGCCAAGAATATCATCACTTCCGCCCTCAGTCCTGATGAGTTCTTCAGAGTGTCAAACTGTAAAACTGCCCAAGAAATGTGGGACAGTCTTCAAGTCACTCATGAAGGTACTAGTGAAGTAAAAAGAGCAAGAACAAACACTCTCATCCGGGAATATGAACTATTTAGAATGAATCAAGGAGAAACTATACAAGAAATGCAAAAGAGGTTCACTCACATAGTGAATCAACTGGGCTCATTAGGAAAATCATTTCCTGCAGAAGACTTGATCAACAAAGTGTTAAGATGCCTAAACAGAGAATGGCAACCGAAAGTAACTGCTATAGCTGAATCAAGAAATTTAGCTACTATGACACTCGCCACTCTTTTTGGGAAACTACAAGAGCACGAATTAGAGCTCGCTCGTCTAGCAGAACATGAAGAAAAAGACAATAAAAAGAAAAGCTTAGCTCTCAAAGCTTCTAGTTCAAATCCATCTGATGATAGTGATGATTCGGAAAATGAAGATGATGAAGACGAGGAGAATATGGAGCTAATGGTTAGAAACTTCAAAAAGTTCATGAGAAGGAAAAGCTTCCCCAAAAACAATTCTTCACCCAAAAGAGTCTCAAGCAAGGAAAACTTCCCAAGTCCACCAACTTGCTACGAATGTGGCAAATCCGGACACATGAAGATGGAGTGCCCGAACTTACAAAGAAAACTGTCAAAATTTAAGAAAAAGGGATCCAAAGGAAACAAGGGTAGAAAAGCCTACATAGCATGGGAAGACTATAACATGGAGTCATCAGATGATTCAAAAAGTGAAGAAGCTCAAGTTGCTCTCATGGCCGACCACGACAGTGAAAATGAAACTGAGGTAGATTCTAACTCTGAAACTTCACAAAATGCATATGATGAATTACATGAAGCATTTCTTGAATTGCATAATGATTCTTTGAAACTAGCTAAAGCATTAACCCAATCTAAGAAAACAGTTGCTCATCTTCAAAACGAAGTTATTGCTTTAACTAAGGAAAAATTAGAACTTAGAAATGAAAATCATAGTCTTGGTTGCTTTAAAGCAAATTATGTATGTGATAAGTGTGCTGAATATGAAAAGAAAATTCATGAGCTTGAATGGACAATAGGAAAAATGTCCAACATACAACATATGCATCCTAGGTCTCCAAGAAATAATTTCATAAAAAGATATGTGCATTATAGACCTAAGTTCACTACTAGTCCATATATTAGATGTTATTACTGTGCCAAATTAGGACATACTGCATCTGTTTGTATGGCTAGAAGCAGACAAGTTGTGAAAAAGGTGTGGGTTCCCAAAGGAACTCTACCAAGTACTAACCCACAAGGACCCAAAGAAATTTGGGGACCAAAACTTTCAACTTGATCTTATTGCAGGTATGCTTCAAGGTATGGGGGAAAAATTAATACCTTGATAGCAAGTACTTAAAGCACATGACTGGAGATATGACAAAGCTCTTAACACTCACCCCCAGAAAAAGCCGTCATGTGACTTGTGATAACAACAATAGAGGAAGAATCCTCGGTGACAGTAAGTTTGGTAAAAATCTATCCACCTCTATTGATAATGTTCTTTATGTAGAATATCTTAAGTATAAGTTACTTACCATTAGACAAATACGTGATTATCATTGTTTGATTTTGATTTATGCACCATTGAGGACAAAGTCAGTAAGCAAGTTAGAACAATAGGAAATAGAGTAAACAATAACATATGGTGTCGATATAAATCACATTAATCTATAGATGGACCCCGTTCAACATTCTAGAACTAAGCATATACAGATTAGACATTATTTTCTTAGAGATCGTGTTCAAAAAGGTGATTATGTGATTGTTTAGTTGAGCAGTCAAAACAGCTGATATTTCTTTAAACCATTGCAAAAAGAAAATCTCTTTTTCATTCGAACAAAACCTGGAGGTATTAATTTATGAACTGTGAACTGTTGGTTAGGCTATCTTGTGTTGAAACTCGACTATCATGTCATTTTGTGATTTAAGCACTCTTTTTTTAATGCAACGAACTCACTGTTACTATTAGCTGCGTTTTCGACTCACCAACTAAGTTTGGCATTAACCCTTTTGATCATGACAAAAAGGGGGAGAAATATTAGTGTATTGTATTGTCACTTTGCATTTAGATAGGGGGAGCATCAAGTAAGGGGGAGTCTAGATACATATCTTTAATATTAGCGTATTGTTTTGCTTGATGAACTAACCTCCCACTTGAGATGAATTAAAATTTTGTCATCATCAAAAAGGGGGAGAATGTGGATATCTTGTGTTGCAGGTTAAGTTTTGATGATGAAGTAATATAAGACAAAGTGACAAATGGAACTCCAAGGCACAACCAACTCAAGAAGTAAGTGTGTCAAGGGTAGTAGTCCCTAGGAAGTTGGGTCGTGCCTTAGGAATGAATTGTAAACCGCTTTTGAAGATCGGCTCAAATCACTAAACACACTAGCACTCAGACAAATGGACCTAACATATGTTTTCAATTGATAAATAGGTTAGGCACTTGTTGTTTTTGAAAGAAATAGATTCATGGCTTAGTGTTTTTAAAAGAAATTGTTTTTGAAGTAAAGAAATCGATGTCATTCATATTGTTTAAGCAAAAATCGATTTCATTCTCATTATTTAAAGCCATCAATCGATTAAATTCATAAAGGACTTGGTTTGGGAAGCAATGAATCGATTCCTCACTTGTTTTCTAAAGCAAAGAATCGATTTTGAGCTTGTTGGTTGCAAGCACAAAATCGATTCATGACTTGTTAGCTTTAAAGCTAGCAATCGATTATGGGCTTCCTAATTTTGTGAAACTTTCCTATTTTTAAGCAAACAATCGATTCCCTTATTATTTCTTTAACCAAACAATCGATTTCTCACCTGTATATCAAAGAGGAAAATCGATTGTCTACCTGCCTTCCTTCTTTTTATAAAGCCAACAATCGATTATCTACTTGCTTTACTAAAGCACAAAATCGATTTCTCACTTGTTCCCACAAGCAAGAAATCGATTTCTCACCTATTATTTTTTAAAGCACATAATCGATTTTCATCTTATCTTTTTCAAGTCATTAATCGATTTTTCACTTATATAAATAGAGTTAAAAATTGCTTCAACGGTCATATTTCTACAAACTCTATAAATAGGATCTAGGTTTTATGATCAAATCAACAACCTACAATTCTAAAGAGAAGAACGCAAACTCTCTCACTGTCACACTCATTCTTCACGTTCTTCATCACTTTGAGCTGATCTCTCTCAAGGGTTAGGTTGGGATTCTTCAAGTTGTCATATTCACCTTCTCAGAGGTATTTGTTATTTCATTGTAATTTCTTTTAAAACTGTTATTGGTTTATACTAGAGAGTGGGGAATCTCTCTAGGGTTTTGATTGTAACAAGGGTGGGGTATCTCTTGTTCTTAATTGGTTGTACTAGGGAGTGGGGTATCTCTCTAGGGTTTTTGATTGTAACAAGGGTGGGGTATCTCTTGTTGTAATTGTTGTTTAGGGCTCTTGCACAAGGTGGGGTATCCTAGGTGAAGAGTGCCTGTGTCTGTAAGGGTTTTAAAGCACCCGGTTGAAAGCTTTGTTTTGATAGTGAAAATCTCACAAAGGGTTGTGAGGACTGGACGTAGGTCACTGGGAGGTGACCGAACCAGTATAAATCTTGTGCGTGCTTTACTGTTCTTTATTCTAATTCGTTCATTTCATAAACCTGCGCGAAAATTAATCTAAGTCGTTAAAAAGGGGAAAAGTTTTTAAAATCTCAATTCACCCCCCCTCTTGAGACTGAAGCCACTTGGTAACAGGGTTTTTGGAGAGAGCTAGCACTTTCCTATTTTGTAGAACGGAATCCATCCCCTTCAAGTTTCTGGGAATCCCAATTGGCACTAATCCGAGGAGGGAAGCAACTTGGAGCTATGTTTTAGGAGCAGTTAGAAAGCGGTTGTCTTTGTGGAAGGGTCGTTTTCTATCCATTGGAGGCCGGGTAACTCTTATAAACTCTATTCTTAATAGCATGCCACTATATATGTTTTCTTTCTATAAAGCTCCAAAGGTAGTAATCAAGAAGATGGTTAAAATCCAAAGGGATTTTCTTTGGGGTATCAAAGAGGGGGAGAGGGGAATGTGTTGGGTGGCTTGGGATAGTTTTTGTAAACCAAAGGAAGAGGGAGGTCTCGGGATCAAAAACCTTGAATTATTTAATATAGCTTTATTGTCAAAGTGGAAATGGAGAGCGTTATCGGATCCCTGTGTGAGTTGGAGTCGTATGTTATCTTGTAGGTACAGAGATTTGGCTTCTTCATTAGTTCACGATTGTTGCACCCCGAAAAAAAATCCGGATCGGACCTTTCATCGTACAACGTGAAAATTTGTGAAGCCGCCATCAACATTTTTTATTTAGGGACCAAAACATTGAAAAAGGGTCCTTTTTAAGGCGGGTGGTCCTTTGAGAACTAGAGATGTAGGTTCGGGGGTCGGTTAGGTGTGGGGAAGGTATTAGCATCCCACACCTCCTTTCTACCGAAAGGGAACCTTTAACTTGATGTGCGGTTTTGACAGAGTTGATTTGAAACAATTCGTTCTACTTCTTTTTTATTTGAGAAAAGTGTTTTTGAAAACGGGGGAAAAGAAGAATCTTTTTATTATATATTTTTTTTAAAAGTGTGCTTGACGGGATGTGACCCGCTCCTACGTATCTCCCGGTGCGATGGAGAATTCAAAGCTTACGTAGTTCTCTTTAGTCGAGAAACTTTGTGTGGATGATGCGAATGTAATGCTTTGAATAACATGAAATGCCTACATGCATGAGGAGGATGAATGATTGGAGTATTTAAACATTTTTGTAAACATTTTTATGATGACGAGACACGAGACTTTGAATGCAAGGAATTGAGATGGCTATGGACCATTCTTTGGAAAAACTAGATTTGATTCAAACTCTGGTGTTCTCAAGGTTTTTATTAACAAGCTCACTTATTTTCCTTTCCATGTCCATGATGACTGAACTTTAAACACCACATGATCAATTTGTATTCTCTCTTTCTGAAGCATTGACTAGTAAGTATGCATAAGAGTACAGATGTGGACGAGTGAGTCAGTTAACTTGGGATTGGTTTAGGACAGTGAGTTGAGAGACTGCCCCGGCAGGAATTTATGGATGTGAATGACTTTAGGGAGAACTCTGCTCATTTGAGCGGGAGTGAACAGTTATGGAAATGCCCCACTTTAGAATGACAATTTCAAATGGGTTCTTTGAGTGGGTTTGTGAAAGGGGATGAAGTTATGGTACTGGTTATGAACTGAGGGTGGTATATGAATGGGATGGACAATGAACAAACTTTCCCAAGACCAAGGTGGGTGGGTGGTGAAGAGAATGCCCCAACTTTTGGATCTGAGTGGTGTTCTCAGTGCAAATCTTTGGTTCTCTATGAATGTCTTGACTTTTGGCATGAAAGAAGCCTCACTTGGTGATCACTGTTGCACCCCGAAAGATCCGGATTGGACCTTTCATCGTATAACGTGAAAATTTGTGAAGCCTCCATCAACATTTTTATTTAGGGACCAAAACATTGAAAAAGGGTCCTTTTTTTTAAGGCGGGTGGTCCTTTGAGAACTAGAGATGTAGGTTCGGGGGTCGGTTAGGTGTGGGGAAGGTATTAGCATCCCACACCTCCTTTCTACCGAAAGGGAACCTTTAACTTGATGTGCGGTTTTGACAGAGTTGATTTGAAACAATTCGTTCTACTTCTTTTTTATTTGAGAAAAGTGTTTTTGAAAACGGGGGAAAAGAAGAATCTTTTTATTATATATTTTTTTTAAAAGTGTGCTTGACGGGATGTGACCCGCTCCTACGTATCTCCCGGTGCGATGGAGAATTCAAAGCTTACGTAGTTCTCTTTAGTCGAGAAACTTTGTGTTGGTGTTTTTTATTGTAGGGGTTTTCGGTCCTAGACTGTACAGTCCACTAGACCTAGAACAAAGACAACCCCGCCTGTACAGACGACGTGCCCCCTACTTATTGAAAATGGTTTTTTTTTTATTAAGGAAGAAAAAGATTTGTTGTGAGGTTGGTTGCTTTTATTTGAGCAAGTATCTTAGGCTCGCACGAACTGTACAGCTCGCTAACCCTAAGACGCTAACCAATACCGGATGTACATCCGACTCGATTCCTTACTCATTTTTTGAAATAGGGTTCAAGTTGTTAATTACTTGTTTTGATTCTCATAAGTATCCCAAGATGTTTGAACTGTACAGCTCCGATCTTAGGACGCTAGACAACACCGGCCGTACGTCCGGCTTGCCTCCTTATGAGTTTTCAAAGAGGTTTATTGTTGATCTTAGAAGGAATTTGATTGTCTTATGAAAACAATTTGAGAAAAGATTGAGTTTGGAAAAAGCTTTAGAAAATGATTGATTTGAAGAAAGGAGAAGGGAGTTTGAGGGTGACATTGGTCACAAAAGGTTTGTTGGGATGGCGTGGCATCCAAAAGGAGAAGAAAGTAGAACATTCAATCAATTTCCAAGTCAAGAACCAAAGTGCAACATTTAACAAATTGCAAGCAAAGAAATCAACAATGTAAGCATAAGCATAAACGTTACCAATTACAACATTTGAGCACAAGAATGACACTTAGTCATCTAACATTTAATGGCCATGAACATGCAAGATCAACATTAACCAAATAGATTGCAAGAATAGGCACACAAATAGATAATGCAAAAGTTTTAATTCAAATAGGCATCAACACAAGATAAAAACACAAGGTTGAATCCCTTTTGGTAATCCTTGACATTTGAGACAATGCACAAAGGCATAAGTGTCTAGTCCTTTTACCAAATCATCAACATTAAAGCATAACATTGACCTAGAAAGAACATCACATTTGCAAGACCAAAAGTGGCCAAAAGAGGGCATTAACAAGTCATTTTTCTAACCAAAATTGATTAATCAAGTTAGAAAACTAGCATTTGCATTTTCAAGCAAGAATTGCACAAAGAAAATTGAATCATCTTAGGCAATCCTCATCACTTAAAGTGAAGTGCACAAAGACACAAGTGTGAGTCCTCTTGCCAATCATCAACATAGAGTAATTTTGCAAGCAAGATACAATCAATTAACATCAAAATAACTTGAGAAAACGTTTTTGATCACAATTGCAAACCCATTTCACAAGAAAATTAACAAACCCTAATTCTAATCATGATTTGCGACACCAACATAGAGCTAAAAGCTCATTTTATTCTTTGAAAGCAACAAAATCATGCAAGCAAATGACATAGATCAAGCTTTTTGGCAAGGATTCACATGATTAAGCAAAGGAATGCACTAAAATCACACAAACCCTAATTTTTTCTATAACATGCGAAATGAAACATAATCCCAAATCACAATTTTATTCATGAAAATGCAAGCACAAAATGAAAATAGCACAAACACACAATTTATTCCAAGAGAGAGAGATGCATTTCAAGCATCCAAACCTCCCAAAGTGTTTGTCAAAATGCTTGAAACACATCTCTCATTCAACAACAACAATTATATCAACATTTCAACATAAAATAGAGCACTAAAATGCAAAGAAATGCTTGATATGCAAAAATAGATTGATGATCTACATTTTTTATGCTAAAATTTTGATGATGTTAAGATTGAGAGTATACCTCAACTCCAAGCTAGAATAGCAAAAGAAATAAGGTGAATGAACACTAAACCACTTGAATCAACCCTCTAATCTTCAATCTTGAGCTTTATTCTTGAGATTTGAAGATGGATCTTTGAAGAGAATGCAAGGATGATGAAGGATTTAGGACTAGAATGTTAATTTGAAGTGAAAAAGTGAAGAAATGAGGTAAGGGAATGAGGAGGTGTGTTCGGCCAAAGGAGGAGAGGAGAGGCTAGGTTTTTTGAGTGTGAATTGTGAGCCAAAACCTTGTGAGAGGTGAGGATATGAGGGTATATATAATGTGCAATTAGGTTTAGGGGCATTTAGGTCATTGTGTACCTCATCTCATTCTAGGATTGCATTTTAATTTTGAATCAAGGGTGAGGATTGAAACACACTTTGATGAGGGGCAAAAAAAATGCAAAAATGAGAGGGAAATGAAGGGGGGTATTCGACCACATTGGGAGAGTGGTGCCCAAGTTTTGCAAGTTGTCATCTTGTACTATTGTACTATCATATGACCATTCTATTATCCCTTCATTTTTGATTATTCTTCTTAGGATAATTGTACAAAAATACACCCAATTTAGGCCACATACTAGGAATCTTAGGAATATGCCATTTTATGAGATCACCATGACCAAAAATATCATAAAAACCTCATCTTGAAATTTTTGTAGAATATTCCTTTTTGATGCCTTTTTTGAATTTGAATTTTTATGCAAATGCGTGCATGTATGCGCAAAAAAATATATGACCAAGGGTGTCTTGCTTCAAATAATTTCCTCTAAAATTGCACAATGATTTTTGATGAAAAAATATCTTATTTTTAGAAAATGACCAAAATACCCTTTTGCCCTAAAAACTCAAAAAAATGCATGCACAATGTTCTTCACACTCTTCAAAATAATGCCACACTTCTCAATTTATTTATTTTTGTTGAGAATTAGGGTTTTGACCTAGGCGGACAAAATTAGGGTATGACAGCTGCCCCTCTTTATTTGGATTTTACAAGGAATATGAATTGGCCGAAACATATTCCGAGGCAAAATAGAAATAAAGAATTCAGAAATTATACCAATTTTGTCTACTTAGAGAAACCAGAATTTTCCTTTTTCTTTTTTTCTCTTTTTTTTTGTTCCTTTTTGAAATATGATACAAATGCAATGAAAAGATTTTTTTTTCCTTCTCTTTTTTTGTTTTTCTTTTTGGAATCAATTGGTGGCAACCCTCAATAAGCCAGCGAAAGCAGTAAAGAAAACAAAAAAAGGGTGCCGGCCCTCATTAAGCCGGCGAAGGAGGCTGCCTAAAGCCTTTTAACGAATCGCGAACGATCCGAGTTTGCACTTGGGCCTGGGGAGCACGTGGGCTCAAAGGGGTGGTCTTTCGAGCGACCGGGGGAGGGTACTATATCAAGTCTAGATCTCGATATTTCCCTAGGACTGCGCCATGTTTTAGGCCAACACAGCTATCCTTTTCGACTGGACCTATTGAGGTCAAAGGGACTTACTCGCAGCTCGAATACGAAGTGAAGTCAATCTTCTGGGGGACACGTGGGTCCAAAGGGGGATCCGCAAATCCAATTAGTTTTCTTCAGTTGGTCAATGCTGCCGCACCGATCCAGGGTACCTGCATACGTTAGTTGATGCAAGGAATGGTGCATGAATGCAAGTTTTTTCTTACCTTAGTGGTGATCGAACGAACACGAGTTTCGTAGGATCGACCATCGGCGACTTGAGCTGTTACTAGCAGATAGCAACTTATTTGGATGCATAAAAATTTAGCAAAGACATGGATATTCATGAAATGCTCCTTATTCTTTTTTCGATGAATGCACAAGAGCTGGATATGCAAATGTAATGCAAATGTATGTTATGGAAAGGCAGGTTATGTGAATGCACGTGATGCAATGAATGTTTTTAATTTTCTTTTAGCATAGGGACTTTAGGATTCTTGAGTGATCAATTCAAGCGTCCTATCGTGACGACTATGACTATTTAGTAAGAATGCCTCTTTTTGTTTTGAAAACTGATTTGATGTTTGATGTGATGATGATAAATGCTATGGAATGTCTGTGTTCTTTTGCTTTTATTGTGATGAATGTGGATGATGCGAATGTAATGCTTTGAATAACATGAAATGCCTACATGCATGAGGAGGATGAATGATTGGAGTATTTAAACATTTTTGTAAACATTTTTATGATGACGAGACGCGAGACTTTGAATGCAAGGAATTGAGATGGCTATGGACCATTCTTTGGAAAAACTAGATTTGATTCAAACTCTGGTGTTCTCAAGGTTTTTATTAACAAGCTCACTTATTTTCCTTTCCATGTCCATGATGACTGAACTTTAAACACCACATGATCAATTTGTATTCTCTCTCTCTGAAGCATTGACTAGTAAGTATGCATAAGAGTACAG
The DNA here is from genome assembly GCA_963573325.1 of Astragalus glycyphyllos. Lineage (NCBI taxonomy): Eukaryota > Viridiplantae > Streptophyta > Magnoliopsida > Fabales > Fabaceae > Astragalus > Astragalus glycyphyllos. The sequence continues at coordinate 105,835,785 of OY754307.1, forward strand.
ATGTGGACGAGTGAGTCAGTTAACTTGGGATTGGTTTAGGACAGTGAGTTGAGAGACTGCCCCGGCAGGAATTTATGGATGTGAATGACTTTAGGGAGAACTCTGCTCATTTGAGCGGGAGTGAACAGTTATGGAAATGCCCCACTTTAGAATGACAATTTCAAATGGGTTCTTTGAGTGGGTTTGTGAAAGGGGATGAAGTTATGGTACTGGTTATGAACTGAGGGTGGTATATGAATGGGATGGACAATGAACAAACTTTCCCAAGACCAAGGTGGGTGGGTGGTGAAGAGAATGCCCCAACTTTTGGATCTGAGTGGTGTTCTCAGTGCAAATCTTTGGTTCTCTATGAATGTCTTGACTTTTGGCATGAAAGAAGCCTCACTTGGTGATCACTAAACCTTGTTTTAATCTTTGGTGCAAATCTTTTCCTTTGGGCCTGAGACATGAGGACCATCTAGGGTAATAGCAATGCCAGAGCCGCGCATAAGTTTGCTTGCCATTTGAAGTGATTGTGCCCGCGTTTGTTTTTTGCCAATTCATTTATTTGAGGGATCCCCTCTTTTCTGTGATTTTCAGAAATTTCGCAATAATTGTAATGCTTTTTGACTCATGCACAGGTTTCACAATTCAGTATCATCAATCATAAAAACATTTATTTTAAAACAAAGAGACAGAATAAGTGAAGATAAAAGACACGAAAAGCAAACACATGGAAGAAAAAGTTGAATTCTTATTGTTATGGAAACTAGACGTGCAGAAGGTCACGCCAATTGAAAGTACATTGAAAAATTTTTAAACTGGAAAAATACAAGAAAAAGGGGAAGCAGATCTTGTGTTTTTTCTTTTGAAGTAACGATGCCAATCGTCCATACTCATGACCTTGATCACCCCTTTATCCAAACTTTTGGGAGTGCTGATTGCCTTTTTCATTTCAAGTCCAAGTTTTCTGACCCTAATTTTTGACTGGATCGCCCTTTGCAGGTTTTCAATCCACCGGGTCGCTCTGGTTTTGCCTAGGCTGCCCTTTGCGGGTTTTCAACCTAGCGAGCTGATTCTTACTTGGCTCATCTTTCTCTTTTTTCATTTATTTCTTTAGGCATACTCCTTTCTGACTGTATCTGAATTTACTGGAAACTGGGGTTTTCTTTTCTTGCATCCCATTTTGCGAGAATTAAAGGCCCCTCCGGAGAATAAGTTCTTCGTATTCATGATACTGGGTTCATCTCCATGGGAATCCCTTTGGAGGTTCATGATCTTTTTGAGCATTGAGTCTTCTTTGAAATTGTTGAAGATGAGCTTTCTTCGGTTTGAGCTTTCTCTTAATCTTCTTCTGACATAAGACAAATGTACTTTGGTTTGATAAGGCTCAATGAAAGTATTACTTCCATCATATGGGGTTTGCCCCTGTTAGAGTGTAAAACGAAGCCTGATTTCCATGAAGGTCATCATCGTCCTTGATATCCTTTGTTGATTGTCTCTAACTACCCCATTTTTAGGGTGGCGAAGGGAGGGGTCATGATGCTTGACCTGGAGTCTTCATACTGTCATTTGTGACTACCTTAGCTTGGAAAGCTGCGAAACAGACCGAACTTTGGTAATTACAGACTTTGTTATAATGGCAAGTGTCTTATGTCAGAAGGGTGATTTACACAAACTTGTTGATTCATTGCTCTTTATCATGGCGTCAATCCTCTCCTTTGCTCAAATTGATCATGTCACTTGATTCCTCATGAGGACGGACCACTTTGTTCTCTTATTCTTGCACAACAGCTTGATTGCAAATCTGATGGTGGAGTCTGAGGAATGACTGAGGGTTTGTGGAGGGCGGGATGACGAGGTCGAGGTAGTGTTTGCGGTTTTATGAAAGGAGAGATGTATAGGAATGATGAAGTGTTTGAAGGTTTATGGAAGAAAGGGTGGTCATACACAACAAGGTGTAGGAAGGTTCATTGAGACAAGGATCTCTTACGCTTTATGGCCAAATGTATCAGCTCACAACTTATATTTCTTTCGTCTCTTTTTCCCTTGTTTTTTCATTTTTGGGATTTTCATTTTTTTGAATCTGTTCTTTTTTGTTTCATTTTTTCTGAGTTTTTCCTTTTTTGCTTTTGAGTTGAGTGAGCTGATAAAAGTGATACACTATTTTTGGATATTTGAAGTGATCCTTGTCTGGGGTGATTGGAGAGATAATGGCAGTGAAACCCCTACAGCGGTTGGAGGATGCTTGATTGGGTTCTGGTATTAACTGGGGTGACAGGAGGTTCAGAGGGAGGAGCAAATGAGATGGGTTGATTTTGTAGAAGGGCCACTGGTAGTGAGGAAGGTGGCGATGGCAGGCATTTGGTTATGAAATTTTTTTTTGTGATGGGGTACTTGTAATGGGAAATGGGAAAGTTGGTTGATCTGAGGAAGGGAAAGGGTTTGGTCGCGAAAGAGGTTCGCTTGTAACATTTGTTTGGTTTCCTCAGCATTGCTCCACTTTGCTTGAACTTGTTCTTTGACTTCATTGCCCAACCTAGTTGTGGCATCATGAATTTCTACAGCCTTAGCCAATTCTTCACTTATTAACTCCGAAGAAACATCCCAGTTGTCTTCAGCCTCTCTCTCAGTTTGGTTAATCGGGTATTCAGAGTCACAATATGAACCATTGGCGTCGTTGTTTTCAAAGATTATTTTCATTTATTATTATTTTTGATCCGCGTTGGGAGGAATTGAAAAGCAAATAACAGACACATGACAAAATGAAAGAAAGAAATTTTATTGAGGAATTCAAAATAACATTTTATTGATGATGATACTAAAAGGAAACATGTGTGCCCTTATTGAAATATCCTAAAGCCTTGGGCAGAGCCAAAGGATTGCATTACAGAAAATTGTTTTGAACTGAAAAACTACATGAAAATCAACAATCACTCATAAATGCTATGAAATGCATGACAAAGACACAAATGTTTTGATGATGCCGCTTTCACCACTTCAACCCTCTTCAACAACTGCTATCCTTGCTTAATAGTCCACAGACCCTGAGAACTTGATCCTTCCCCCCTTCTCAAAAGTTAACTGCTTGGAATCAATGAAGCCCTGAACAAAACTTTTCAAAAGATAGCAATTTTCAGCAGAATGCCCAATTGCCCCAGCATGGAGCTCGCAAGTGGCTTCTGGATTGTACCCGCTTGGGAATGGAGGTTGAACTGATCTCATCTTGCGAGGAGTGATCCATCCATGACTGATTAGATAGCTGCATAGGTCGGCGTATGACACGGGGATGGGGTTGTATTGTGGTGACCTTCTTTTGCCAGCCACAGCACTGGTTTCTCCACTCTCCTTCACCGTCAAGCCATTAACTCTCTCCAACACCTAGTGTGAGTATGTTCTTGCATGTACCAGCTTAAAGCTTCCCCAGCCAAACTTTCTCGGAAGTAGTAGGTCAACAACTTGTCATCTTTTGTGAGTGGGAACATTTCTGTACAGTATGCGGTCGCGTGATTAACAGGACAAGTCATTCCTTCGAACTTACCAATGTTAGGCACCTTGAATATGGGAGAGGGAATCATATTAAGGGCCAGACCTGGATCGTGTACCTCCATGGCTTCTTCAATTGCTTTCGGCCGTTCTTCTGACCCTTGGTACTTGTCTCTTGCTTGAGGAGCTGCAGCCGGGTGACCTTGAGGACCACTACCCACATTGAGATGATAACCCTCGTATTGAGCGGCATGAGCAGGATGGTTGACCCCGGATCCCGGAGGAGGAATAACAGTCACAGTTTCAGCGGGTCCCGAAGTAGGAAGGATGGTTGCAGTCCCACCAGGGTTTACAACAGCAGCAGCTTCAGTAGTGATCCCGTTTTTCAAGGCTTGCAGGATATCCATCATTTCAGTCATTTGCATTCCCATCGCCTCGACTTTAGCATTTAATGCCCGATTCTCTTGGACTAATACCTGATTCTCTTGGACTAGCTGTTTGAGAACTTCCATAACAAGATCATCTGGGCCCGAATTGCCAGAATTCTCAATCTCTGGGTTTCCTTGATTGTGTTGACCCTGATTACCCTGAACCTGGCCTGGATCACCCTGATTTGATTCGCCTTGATTTGTTGCCATGTTTCTTGCTAGAGAATAAATCCAACTTGCCATTCCTTCTGTTTAGCAGAGCACACGACATAAGCACAAGAACGAATGACTGAACAAATGCATGCACATTTTTAGACTTGCACCAAAGAAAAGCAATCTTAACAAGATAATTAAGTGATTACAAAATTTCCCTCTTGTATGGAGGATTTAAACCAAAAGTCAAGTGTGTACTAATGCGGGGAGAGTATGTACTTTATGGGTGGATGGGGCGGGATCAAACTTGGATGGAGAATGATGATAAGGGAAGGAAACTGACAGACTCAAACAAGAGAAACTGCACATGGCATGCACGCCCACTAGAAGAATGCTTCGTAGAGAGTTAACATTGGTTAAAACCTGATGGAAAATTTTTTGATGAACTGTTTCAGTCTTTTATCATTGAATGGATGAGATGCAATGCCTTTTTTGAAGAAAATGCAAATGAACTGTTGATTTGAAAAACTGGGTGCCTTGGAACATCTTGAGTTTGCAAATAAGTAAGGGTAAACTTTTTCAACAGATTATTTTGCAAAAGCGTCTCGTCTCTCATCACAACTTTTTTATTTGGTTTATGCAATGTATGAATGAACAAATCATGATAAGCAAATGCATGAAAAATGACCACTTGAAAAGTGTAATTATTCTAAAGGAGATTTTTTGTTTGTTTTCGATGCAAGATGAAATACGAAACTCCAATGCATTTTTGGATGATGCAAGATGCAAGAATGATATTTTTTCAAAATGATTTTTATTCTTTAGAGGCACGGCAAGATCTGAAATACCAATGCCCCTTTTTGCAAAAATGATGACGTGAGGCAACCAATTGTCGTTACTCTGAGTAACTTGCATGAAACATTGAGTGGATCCTGACTCAATACTTCACGCAATATACTGAAATGCTTCGACATTTGGTTGACTCCACTTATTCACTTTATTTGAAAACAAATTGCGCCTGATTGGGTCAAAGTGCCCCGATATCGTGGAGTATCATCTCAAATTTGTAGTGCACAAACAAATTTGAGATATTACCCTTCATCATTCAAAGATGCACTTCTACCCATGGAACGATTGCATAAGGAATATCTCTTATTTCATTTCATTTCATTTTTTTTAGGAAAATGATTTAGAAAATAATTTTAAAAATGATTTGAAGATGCAAGTGATTTATTGAAAAAAAATTTTGTTTTTAGAAAAAGGTGCTTTATTTGGGGAAAAAGGTTTTTAGAAAAAGGTGCTTTATTTGGGGAAAAAGGTTTTTAGAAAAAGGTGCTTGACGGGTATGACCCGCTCCTACGTATCCCCATTGTGATGAGGAATCAAAGCTACGTAGTTCTTCTTCGTCTTTTTTCTGAAATAATGCTTATGAGGTTAATGAAATGATGCATAAATGCTACATTGGCTCGACGCCCACATTATTTGATGAAGGTTTTTGTACATGATTATGGATGACTGAAATGCTTATGCTATGCAGATGATAATTGTTTTTTTCGTTTTCATTTTTCTTATGCAATGTAATGAAATGCATGATACTCGCAATTATTTTTAAAATGCACGAGAGACGTGATTTTTATTAAATGAAACTATATGCAAAATGAGAGGTTCACATATTTATATGCAAGGGAAAATAACAATGCACGAGAGATGTTTCTAAAAAATGTTTTTTTTATATGCGAGAAAGTGCATGATACTCGCAATTTTTAATGCATGAAAAATCATGATCTTCACTGGATGAAGATGTATGCAAAAGGAAATGAGTAAAAAAATTTACAATGCAAAGGCTTTCAAAAGCCGGAAATTCACACATTTTTTTTTGATAATTTTTTTTCGGTTTATTTGCAAAAATATTTTATTTAGCATGGATGCAGGGGTATGAAGCTCCTTTGTGTCCTACCAAGGTTTCTTAGAGACAGGATCAATGGCTATTTCTACGGGTACACACTTCAAGGTTAGCACTAAAAGAAGGACCCTAAATAAGGCTCCTAGAGCCAACGACCTCATCTGAGACCACCGATCACAGGGCCGTACGTCCAAGTGATGGTATCATCAAACAAAGCCAAACTCTAGGTGAAGTCTTCGCAACCACCCAACAAGACGTACGTCCAGTGAGCAGCCACTAATGACTTCGTTCTAGCCTAAGATATGCTCTTGCCCGGGTATAGGGCTGTCTCACCAAGAAATATAAGGGTAAAAAGAGTGCAACGTGTGTGTAGGAGCACAACGACAAACATACCCCCCCACCTGCAAAGAAAATCCAGAAACAGTCCAGACAAAGAGTCGTCTACCCTAGGGTTTTGCAAGCATATATCATTTCAATACAAACAAGTAAACTAACCTAGGGTTCCAACAACAATCATATGCACTGCTTACCTCAAGAAAGGGAGCCAAGAAGAGGGGTCATAATAGAATCGGGGGAATGCATGAACTTACCTTGAAGAAAGGGAGCAAAGAAGAAGGGATCATAGTAGAATTGGGGGAATGATGCATGAGCTTACCTTGAAGAAAGGGAGCAAAGAAGAAGGGGACATGGTGATTGGAGAAATGCATGATCATATTAAACATATAAACAAGAGAAGATGAAAGGAGAAGAAGGAACAAGAAGCGAGCATAGAAGAAGAAGAGTCAAATGCACATGAATGCAACATAACAACACGAGAATGCAAGAGAACATTCAAACATCAGAAAGAGAGAAGAAAAAGAAGGAGAATAAAAGAGAGAAATAGAACAATCACATTCAAATCAAACAATTAAACCGCACATCAAGTTAATTAGGCCTGACCCTCGTTTTTAAAAAAGAAAGTCCCCAGTGGAGTCGCCAGCTGTTGCACCCCGAAAAAAAATCCGGATCGGACCTTTCATCGTACAACGTGAAAATTTGTGAAGCCGCCATCAACATTTTTTATTTAGGGACCAAAACATTGAAAAAGGGTCCTTTTTAAGGCGGGTGGTCCTTTGAGAACTAGAGATGTAGGTTCGGGGGTCGGTTAGGTGTGGGGAAGGTATTAGCATCCCACACCTCCTTTCTACCGAAAGGGAACCTTTAACTTGATGTGCGGTTTTGACAGAGTTGATTTGAAACAATTCGTTCTACTTCTTTTTTATTTGAGAAAAGTGTTTTTGAAAACGGGGGAAAAGAAGAATCTTTTTATTATATATTTTTTTTAAAAGTGTGCTTGACGGGATGTGACCCGCTCCTACGTATCTCCCGGTGCGATGGAGAATTCAAAGCTTACGTAGTTCTCTTTAGTCGAGAAACTTTGTGTTGGTGTTTTTTATTGTAGGGGTTTTCGGTCCTAGACTGTACAGTCCACTAGACCTAGAACAAAGACAACCCCGCCTGTACAGACGACGTGCCCCCTACTTATTGAAAATGTTTTTTTTTGATTAAGGAAGAAAAAGATTTGTTGTGAGGCTGGTTGCTTTTATTTGAGCAAGTATCTTAGGCTCGCACGAACTGTACAGCTCACTAACCCTAAGACGCTAACCAATACCGGATGTACATCCGACTCGATTCCTTACTCATTTTTTGAAATAGGGTTCAAGTTGTTAATTACTTGTTTTGATTCTCATAAGTATCCCAAGATGTTTGAACTGTACAGCTCCGATCTTAGGACGCTAGACAACACCGGCCGTACGTCCGGCTTGCCTCCTTATGAGTTTTCAAAGAGGTTTATTGTTGATCTTAGAAGGAATTTGATTGTCTTATGAAAACAATTTGAGAAAAGATTGAGTTTGGAAAAAGCTTTAGAAAATGATTGATTTGAAGAAAGGAGAAGGGAGTTTGAGGGTGACATTGGTCACAAAAGGTTTGTTGGGATGGCGTGGCATCCAAAAGGAGAAGAAAGTAGAACATTCAATCAATTTCCAAGTCAAGAACCAAAGTGCAACATTTAACAAATTGCAAGCAAAGCAATCAACAATGTAAGCATAAGCATAAACGTTACCAATTACAACATTTGAGCACAAGAATGACACTTAGTCATCTAACATTTAATGGCCATGAACATGCAAGATCAACATTAACCAAATAGATTGCAAGAATAGGCACACAAATAGATAATGCAAAAGTTTTAATTCAAATAGGCATCAACACAAGATAAAAACACAAGGTTGAATCCCTTTTGGTAATCCTTGACATTTGAGACAATGCACAAAGGCATAAGTGTCTAGTCCTTTTACCAAATCATCAACATTAAAGCATAACATTGACCTAGAAAGAACATCACATTTGCAAGACCAAAAGTGGCCAAAAGAGGGCATTAACAAGTCATTTTTCTAACCAAAATTGATTAATCAAGTTAGAAAACTAGCATTTGCATTTTCAAGCAAGAATTGCACAAAGAAAATTGAATCATCTTAGGCAATCCTCATCACTTAAAGTGAAGTGCACAAAGACACAAGTGTGAGTCCTCTTGCCAATCATCAACATAGAGTAATTTTGCAAGCAAGATACAATCAATTAACATCAAAATAACTTGAGAAAACGTTTTTGATCACAATTGCAAACCCATTTCACAAGAAAATTAACAAACCCTAATTCTAATCATGATTTGCGACACCAACATAGAGCTAAAAGCTCATTTTATTCTTTGAAAGCAACAAAATCATGCAAGCAAATGACATAGATCAAGCTTTTTGGCAAGGATTCACATGATTAAGCAAAGGAATGCACTAAAATCACACAAACCCTAATTTTTTCTATAACATGCGAAATGAAACATAATCCCAAATCACAATTTTATTCATGAAAATGCAAGCACAAAATGAAAATAGCACAAACACACAATTTATTCCAAGAGAGAGAGATGCATTTCAAGCATCCAAACCTCCCAAAGTGTTTGTCAAAATGCTTGAAACACATCTCTCATTCAACAACAACAATTATATCAACATTTCAACATAAAATAGAGCACTAAAATGCAAAGAAATGCTTGATATGCAAAAATAGATTGATGATCTACATTTTTTATGCTAAAATTTTGATGATGTTAAGATTGAGAGTATACCTCAACTCCAAGCTAGAATAGCAAAAGAAATAAGGTGAATGAACACTAAACCACTTGAATCAACCCTCTAATCTTCAATCTTGAGCTTTATTCTTGAGATTTGAAGATGGATCTTTGAAGAGAATGCAAGGATGATGAAGGATTTAGGACTAGAATGTTAATTTGAAGTGAAAAAGTGAAGAAATGAGGTAAGGGAATGAGGAGGTGTGTTCGGCCAAAGGAGGAGAGGAGAGGCTAGGTTTTTTGAGTGTGAATTGTGAGCCAAAACCTTGTGAGAGGTGAGGATATATATGAGGGTATATATAATGTGCAATTAGGTTTAGGGGCATTTAGGTCATTGTGTACCTCATCTCATTCTAGGATTGCATTTTAATTTTGAATCAAGGGTGAGGATTGAAACACACTTTGATGAGGGGCAAAAAAATGCAAAAATGAGAGGGAAATGAAGGGGGGTATTCGACCACATTGGGAGAGTGGTGCCCAAGTTTTGCAAGTTGTCATCTTGTACTATTGTACTATCATATGACCATTCTATTATCCCTTCATTTTTGATTATTCTTCTTAGGATAATTGTACAAAAATACACCCAATTTAGGCCACATACTAGGAATCTTAGGAATATGCCATTTTATGAGATCACCATGACCAAAAATATCATAAAAACCTCATCTTGAAATTTTTGTAGAATATTCCTTTTTTATGCCTTTTTTGAATTTGAATTTTTATGCAAATGCGTGCATGTATGCGCAAAAAAATATATGACCAAGGGTGTCTTGCTTCAAATAATTTCCTCTAAAATTGCACAATGATTTTTGATGAAAAAATATCTTATTTTTAGAAAATGACCAAAATACCCTTTTGCCCTAAAAACTCAAAAAAATGCATGCACAATGTTCTTCACACTCTTCAAAATAATGCCACACTTCTCAATTTATTTATTTTTGTTGAGAATTAGGGTTTTGACCTAGGCGGACAAAATTAGGGTATGACAACGATTTGGTGGAAGGTAATCGTCGTAGGGACATAGGATCCATTTGGTGGAGGGACTTGGTGAACTTGGATGTTAATGTAGAGGAACAAAGAAGGTTTGCTTGGTGTGTTAGAAGAGGTTTGGGTGATGGTGCTTCATTCTGCGAGATATTCTCCAGAACAGCTGAGGTAGACATTCTGCGAGATATTCTCCAGCCCGTGGCTCCAACGAAAATGAAGATGGATTCTTGGATTTGGCCGCTGTTAGCCTGTAATTTCGACAGGCTAAATTAAATGCAGTCAACGGGGTTTGACTTTGGTTTTCTCAGAAGAAGGTGTTGGTTTCGACACAGAAGAGTTGTATCAGAAGGCTAATTCGACAAAGCCTTAGACTTAACAATAATTGAAGGGTGATATTTCGACGAGAAGAAGGCTGAGATTCAATACCAGGTCAAAATCAAGTGCTCGCCGTCGATGTTCTAGCAGTTACCCTAATTTTAATGTTTTTCGTTGAATTCTTAAACTTTGTGTTTATCTGTGCATGCAATTAAGGAGTGGAAAACATGTTTCAGAGATGGCACGGTCTAGTACAAGTAATGCTTCTGCATCAAATGCACAAAGTACATAAGAACAAACTACAGTTAGTGACGTTAACGCTGCAAATGTCGCAGGCATAACCGTTGTTATGGCTTTTTCGACAACAATGGGAGTAACTGCTATAACTTCTCCCATAATTACCCCTGTGTCAATGATGACCACTGCAGCATTAACGAATGTTAATACAATGGCTTCTGTGCCACCAATAGTAGGACCAACGAGTCCTTTGATGGCAAACCCAATGGTTGGAAACTTGCCATTTACTATGAGTGGTAGACCTTACCCTTATGGCATGCCAACGGCTTTGATGGCGGGCCTTCAGACAAATTCGTCTACTTTTGCAGAAAATGCAATCGCAGGCTATTCCCCTACTCATAGTCCATCAGAAGGCGTTTTTAGTCGAAATGCCCAACCCAATTTGACTACAACATCTTTGTTGGCATTGAGGCAATAAATGGATGATAGCAATCATGATATGGTCAATATGTTAACACAACAAATTGGTACAGTGTTTAATCCTTTGATACAAAACACTAATAGCAGTTACCAAATGTTAGCAGCGCAAATGGGCAGAATTGCTGATTTCTTTGGTACTCCACCAGTCCATAACCAGCAAATTCCCCAAATTCAGAATGTCAGGCCTGTCGAAGTACCTGTTGAAAGACCTAACAATCCAATACCTATAAATCAGGGAAACCAAGGACAACAACAGGTTGTCGAAGAGCCTATGAGGGTAGAGGCGATCCCTGAAGTTGTGTTAGTAAATAGAAACCAAAATGCAGATGAAGTGGTCAGACAAGTGCAACAAAACAATTTTGGAGCACAAAACAATCTAGCTAATATGGTCGAAACTATTCTAGCCCAGAATGGCCTTAACTTAGGTTTACATAGGCCTAATTTTGTGTCGCCGTTGTCGGAATACACCTTACAAACGGAGCTGCCTAGGGGATGGAAAATCCCTAAGTTCACAAAATTTGCTGGAGAAACCAGTGAATCTACTGTCGAACACGTGGCTCGCTATTTGACTGAGGCTGGTGATATTGGGCATAACGAGAACTTAAGAATGAAATACTTTCCAAATTCTTTAACTAAGAATGCGTTTACATGGTTCACCACCCTGCCTCCAAATTCCATATTTAATTGGAGTCAGTTAGAGAAGGCCTTTCACGAACAATTCTATATGGGCCAATGCAAGATTAGTCTTAAGGAACTAGCTAGTGTTCAACGCAAGGGGGCAGAATCTATTGATGATTATCTCAATAGATTTAGACTTCTCAAAGCAAGGTGTTTTACTCAAGTGCCTGAACATGAGTTAGTCGAAATGGCTGCTGGTGGTCTAGATTATTCGATAAGAAAGAAGCTAGATACATTGCACTTAAGAGATATGGCACAATTAGCTGATAGAGTTCGACAAGTAGAAAGACTTAAAGCTGAAAAAGCCAAATCAGGCAGGTTTCAAAATAAAAAAGAAAAGGTTGCATATGTCTAAACTGACAGTGACCACGAGTTCGACATATCTTATGAAGATGTCGAAGAGGAGGTTAATATAGCGGAGCTAAAACCAAGACCTCCTTATACTTGCAAATTGTTGAAACCTTCTAATGGGAAAAATCCTGTTGAGCCTAAGAATGATAAATTTGTTGCAAAAACTTATACTTATGATGTTTCTAAATGTGATGAAATATTTGATCTGTTAGTGGCTGATGGTCAAATTTTAGTGCCTAAAGACCTGAAAATTCCACCATTGGAACAACGACAGAAAAGAGGTTTTTGTAAATTTCATGGTTTCTTGGGCCATAACACTTCTCGTTGTGTTATTTTCAGGGATTTGGTGCAGAATGCCCTCAATGAGGGAAGACTGAAATTTGGCGACAAATCTAAGCCACCAATGAGGATTGATGCGGATCCTTTGCCAACAGCTGATGCATTGCTTGTTGAAGTCGATCTCAATGTGGTTGAGGTCATAGAGGTTGTTGCTGAAAATGCCAAGGTAGAGAAGGCTGTCGACAAGGTTGATGTCGAAATGGTCAGTGAAGACCAGTACTTTGAAAAAATGAAGATAGTGTATCCAAGGGCTGAAAAAGAATTGATTGATTTTCTCAGTCGCTGCAAAATCAACAATACTGAAGTTATGCTTCGTCCAAGGTGTAGTTCTGTCTTCGACAAAGAGGCTGCCAAAAATCTGGAGGGATTTAAGCCTCAACTGAAACGTAAAGGAAAGTGGGTCGACAAAAGACCAAAGTTCTGCTACAACAACAGAGGTATTCAATACAAAGTCACTTCGACAAGAAATCCTCAAAAGGAACGGATCAAAACTTATGTTCCTCCAGCAAAGTCTCCTATCGAGAAATGGGTGCACTCTGGTGGAAAAAGTACTGGTTATTATCCAGTATATTATGCTGGAAAGAATGTTGGAAATCAACAGAAATCAACAAAATTGGTTAAGGGTAGCACTAGTGCTACTAGCCAAAACAAGGCATTTGAATCTAATAAATATGCCTATAATAATAACTACAAAGGGAAGAACCCTATGACAAGAACTCAGTGGCGTAGATATCAACGCCAGAAAAAGGTTGCTGCTGCAGGAAAGGTGGAAAATTCCAACAAAGAGAAAGGTAAACAAATACCTTCAAAATCTCTTGAAATGGCTAGAAAGCCAGCTACTGAAAGAATATTTGCACCACTTTCAGTGATCAAAGAAGGTCTCAACTTAGACGAAGAAATGGGCTCAGATTTCGCTGATTCTGGGTCAGAATTTGACGTCTTGTGTGGCATAGTCTCAATTCTCCCAATTGAGTATGATGTGGTTTCTGAAGTGAATGATGTCGAAGAAGATTTCGACGAAGAAACCACTTACAAACCAATTTGTTACTATGTGCTGAAAAATGGTTGCGTTGAAGAGCAACACGCTGTGTTTGAAAAACCAGATTGAGGAATGACGAACCATCTCAAACCTTTGTATACTCAAGCAAAGGTGAACAATATTGGTGTCAATAAATTCTGGTTGACGGTGGTGCTGCTGTAAACCTAATGCCACAACATATGCTGAAAAGAATTGGAAAGTGTGAGACTGACTTGAAAACACACAATGTAATTCTTACCAACTATGAAGGCAAAAGTGGCCACTCACTTGGAGCCATTGAAGTTGATTTTGCTGTTGGAAGCATCAGGAGACCAACGATGTTCATGGTAATTTCAACAAAGGTAAATTACAACATGCTGCTGGGAAGAGAATGGATCCATGGTGTGGGAGCAATACCTTCGACAGTTCACCAGAGGCTCATCATTTGGAGAGAAGATGGTCTAGTCGAAAATATTGAAGGTGATCAGAGTTACTTCAAGGCTGAGGTAAACACTATTACCAAGAAAACCTTTGATAAACAATTGGCGAACATTGCGCCATGTATTTCTCTTCTAAACTTGGTTATGAAAGCCAAAACAATGTTAGATCTTCAGTGATACTTCATCCCAATTATGGATTCATTTGGGATAGAGAGGTTGTAGACGAAGACAACTACCCACAGGGTGGGAAGCCCCATAAATAGTTATTTATGGATAAGCCCACTGCATGGGATAGAATAAGCAAAAAGCGGTTTTAGAAGCTGAATTACAACAACAATTAGTTGCTGAAGCCGTTGAGGACGAAAATAGAGACAATGTTGTCGAAAACCAGAGGCTTGATTGTGCCTATGATGACGAGCCTTTAGGTTTTGAAAAAGATCCAATGGGTTTGACCAAAAGGATCCAAGCACAAGATCCCTTAGAAGAAATCGATTTGGGAGATTGCTCTTTGAAAAGGCCAACATATATAAGTGCTAAGATTGATCAAGCATTGAAGGTGCAGATTGTCGAATTGCTAAAGGAGTACAAAGACTGCTTTGCATGGGATTACAATGAAATGCCGGGGTTGAGTCGTGACGTTGTTGAGATAAGACTACCAATTCGACCAGGAAAGAAGCCAGTGAAGCAGACACCAAGAAGATTTGCACCAGAAATCCTGTTGAAGATCAAAGCAGAAATAGAAAGGTTACTAAAGAGCAAGTTCATCAGAACTGCTAGGTGACTTTTTGGGCTTCATTGTACACAAAAAAGGCATTGAAATCAATCAAAACAAGACGAAAGCAATCTTGGAAACGAAAGCTCCTTCGACCAAAAAAGAATTGCAGTCATTATTAGGAAAAATCAATTTCCTTAGAAGATTTATTTCAAATCTAAGTGGCAAGACTCAAGCGTTTTCACCATTACATCGACTGAAGAAGGAAGATGTGTTTAGGTGGGATTCAGAACACCAACAAGCTTTCGACGAGATTAAAGCATACCTGATGAAGCCACCAATTTTGTTACCACCCATTAGGAATAAAGTAATGAAATTGTATATAGCAGTTTCAGAATTTTCTATAGGAAGCATGTTAGCTCAAGAAGATGAAAATGGTGCCGAAAGAGCCATTTATTACCTCAGTAGAATTCTAAATGATGCAGAAACTAGGTATCATGTTATAGAAAAATTGTGTTTATGCTTGTATTTCTCTTGTACATAATTGAAGCAATACATAAAGCCTGTTGACGTGTATGTTTATTCGCATTATGATATCATTAAACATATGCTGTCGAAACCAACTTTACATAGTAGAATAGGTAAATGGGCTTTAGCTCTTTCTGAATTTTCCTTAACTTATCAGCCTTTAAAGGCTATAAAAGGCCAAATAGTGGCTGACTTCATAGTTGACCATTTAGTGGTCGAAAATACAATAAACTTGGTCGAAACTCAACCTTGGAAATTGTACTTCGACGGGTCCAGCCACAAAAATGGTGTTGGAGTTGAAATGTTAATTATTTCACCAACAAAAATACCAACAAAGTATAAGTTTAAAATTGAAGGAACATGCTCTAACAATGAGGCAGAATATGAAGCCTTGATAGCAGGACTTGAGATCTTGTTAGATTTGGGGGCAAAACATGTCGAAATTAAAGGCGATTCAGAACTAATTGTGAAACAGTTAACACAAGAATACAAATGCATCAAAGAGAACTTAATAATGTATTTTGCCATTGCTAGTTTGACACTGTTCACATAAAACACGTGCCTCGTATGGAAATTCAAGAGGCAAACGATTTGGCACAAATAGCATCAGGATACAAAGTTTCAAAAGAAAAGCTATTGGAGCTAATAGAAATCAAACACAAACAGATTTCGACAGATTCATCCAATGGCCAATTGTCAACGACAAAACTTGAGGGGGCAGAGATGTTAAATCTGGTGGAAAATTTTAAAACTTTTGAAAATTTTGAAGTTGAAATTTTTGCCATTAACAATATGTCGAATGATGATTGGCGAAAACCAATTGTCGAATACTTGGAAAATCCAACAGGAATAACTAATAGAAAAACCAAGTATAGAGCCTTGAGCTACGTGATTATTGGAAATGAGTTGTTCAAAAAGACTCCTGAAAGAGTTTTACTTAAATGCCTTAATGAGAGTGAGGCATATTTAGCAATTTCCGATACTCATAGTGGAACTTGTGGGTCTCATCAAGCAGGCCACAAAATAAAATGGCTGTTATTTCGACAAGGAATGTACTGGCCAACTATTTTAAAAGATTGCATAGAGTTTGCTAAAGGTTGCCAAGAGTGTCAAAGGCATGCAGGAGTTCAACATGTGCCTGCAAGTGAATTGCATTCGATAGTAAAACCATGGCCTTTTAGAAGTTGGGCTTTAGATTTAATTGGTGAGATTAAACCAACTTCGTCGAAAGGACATCGTTACATATTAGTTGGGATAGATTATTTTACTAAGTGGGTAGAAGCTATTCCTTTAATTAATGTTAATCAAGAGGCAGTAATCAATTTTATTCAAAACCATATTTTATATAGGTTTGGAATTCCAGAAACCATTACTACACACCAAGGTACAGTTTTTATTGGTCAAAAAATGGTAGATTTTGCCTCTGAAACTGGTTTCAAGTTACTGACTTCGACACCATACTATGCTCAAGCCAACGGTCAAGTTGAAGCAGCTAATAAAATCATTATTAATTTGATTAAAAAGCATATTGGGCAAAAGCCTAGAAATTGGCATAAAACTCTTGACCATGTTTTGTGGGCTTGTCGAGAATTGGGAAGGACCATTTCGAGTTTTGCAAGTATATACTAACGGTGCCTATGAAGTCGAAGAATTAGGTGCTGATGGTCGAATTTTGCAAATAAATGGCAAGTATTTAAAGAAGTATAGGCCAATTTTGCAAGAAGTTAAAATAACGCAAGATTAAAGATGAGCAAACCTCGAATTTGACATGTCAAAATAAACAAATGCCAAAAAGAACATTGTCGAAGTCACAAAATTGGAAATCAAGAAAATTACAATTTAAAGTTGAAGGTTGGCTTTGAGCCTTTCTAAAACAGATTTCGAATGTTCTAGTCTGATGGCAGTGAGGGCTTCGTCTTCAACCAATCTTTGAACCTCTGCCTCATGTGTGCTAAAATTTTCCAAGTGTTGAATTGCTAAGGCTGCTTCTGCGTTAATAATAGATTCCAAAGAATCTGGAATTCTCTTGCGAATTGAGCCTTTCTTCTTTCCTTCTGCCTCAATTTTCAATTGCAGATGTTAATGACGTCATCAGAGCAGTTAAAAAGGAAACTTCAAAAATGTCACTTTTTCTGCCTTACATAAAGCTTCAGTCGAAAAAGACATTTTTGGGGGGCAATTTGTTAGCCTGTAATTTCGACAGGCTAAATTAAATGCAGTCAACGGGGTTTGACTTTGGTTTTCTCAAAAGAAGGTGTTGGTTTCGACACTGAAGAGTTGTAACAGAAGGCAAATTCGACAAATCCTTAGACTTAACAAGAACTGAAGGGTGATATTTCGACGAGAAGAAGGCTGAGATTCAATAGCAGGTCAAAATCAAGTGCTCGCCGTCGAAGTTCTGGCAGTTACCCTAGTCGAAGGCTGAAGCAGTTTTCTTTTTTAAATTCTCTGTACAGTTAGTTGGTTTTAGTGTTTTCCCTCCTTGTATAAATAGTAGTTTTTCATAGGAAAAACGGGTCACAAACTCATTACAGAATTGTCACGCTCTAACTTCCAACACATTACAGAGAAAACGAGTCAGAGAAGAATGTTTGATCTGTGTACCAACTCTCTTTTCAATTAATGCATTTTAATTTGCTTTCTTTATTGCTTTTCTGCAATTTTTTCTTTGTTTTCACTTCGTCCCTATCTGAAGAAATTCGACAGTTTCACGTGAAACTGGCAGTTATCTACATTCTTTTCTTTGAAACCGCAAGAACACGCATAATTCTGGAAAAAACTTTAACACAAATGGTCTTAGGATTTACTAGTTGATCCTCCAAACAGAAGCAATTTCAAACTAGCGGTGTTTACCAAAAACCACGGTAAACAGCCGCTCGCTCAATCGAAGAATTATTCGGTTAAAACCTTTTATATTCAGCTGGTCCGTGGTGATTTATCCTCTAATGTCTCGGTGCAGCAGAATTTTTTTGCAGGTTTATGGAAATCAATAATGCCTTCGAAAGTGTTGGTTTTTGGCTGGCGGTTGCTGTTGGATGCATTGCCGGTGCGCGAGCAACTATTGCGCAGGAATGTTCTCCACTTGGAAGACGACGCTCGTTGCCCATTCTGTCACGTTCAGCGTGAGTCCGTGAATCATTTGTTCCTCCATTGCGGGTTCGCGAATTTGGTTTGGAAGTGTGTTACATCTTGGATTGGTGTTGCTCTTGATTTGTCTTTGGATGTTGTTAGTCTTGTCCACCATTGTTGCCGCTTGTGTAAGGGGAAGAAAGCAAAACGCACGAAGCACGTGGTTTGGTTAACTACTTGTTGGAGCATATGGCTGGCGAGGAATGGAGCTATTTTCAATAATGAGGAGCCAAATATCGAGATGGTGGTGAATCGTATTAAAAAGTCTATCTTGGTGTTGGTGTATTTATAGATTGAATTGTAATTCCTCCTTTTCCATTTCAATGTGGTGGTCTAATCCACTACAATGCTTAAACAATTTGTAGTCTTTAGGGGGACAAACAGTGAGTTAGGTTGCTTATCCTCACTGTAGTGCAGATTGTACGAGGTACTCTTTTTCCTCCCTGAGTCTTTTTCCCAATAGGTTTTGGCTTAGGGAGGTTTTGAGGAGGCCCTCCCCATTTCCTTTATCCCCATTTTAAGAGCTGGGCACCCCTTGTGCCCCATTCAATGAAAGTATTGCTTATCTAAAAAAACAAATATCTCTAGTTTTAAATGTCCAAACATAAATGTTCAAACTTTAACCGCTCTTCCTTCTTCTCATATTTTGCCGATTCCAATGTTTTCTGCCTATTCGTTTGTCGATTCTTTTAATTTAGAATCGTTCATGTACCACTTTCATATATTAAAGTACCCTGCTTAATTATAATAATTATTCGTTATAAAGAAACAATGAATATATACTGGATTTCGTTTCTTTTAATATTTTTTTTTCTCGTATTCTCATTCTGTATACAGCCATATTCATGGTTGTATGAAAAAAAAATCAAATTACTTTAATTATTATTTTAAAATGACAATTAAGCTAACAAGATATTCTTCTATGTCTTTACTATAGTTTTGTGTGAATTTATATTTTGGATTTGTAAAAATAAATTCTTTTTTGGTATACATTTTTATACTAGCAAAATATTTATGTTGAGATTTTTATTAGCCAAATTTGTTCGTTTGAATAAAATCAAATCACACAAATCTTTATGTTTTACTTTATTTCCTACAATTATCTTTCTTTGATGAATGATTGAATAGTCACTACTTTTCAGGCTATTGTTCTTCCATACATTCACATCTAAGTCCGCGTACATTCTTCATTCCATAACACTCTCACTCACCAAGACTCTTATAAAAAGCCACTAAGAAACAAAACAAAACCATAATCCTTTCTTACCACTATCACATTCATAGCTAGCAACAATGGAACATTATTCTATTCTCACCACACTTTTTTTCTTTTGTTTTTGTTGCTTTGTTTCTCATTCTCATTCTCTAAATGGTTTCACCGTTGAACTGATTCACCGTGACTCATCAAAATCACCACTCTACAACCCCACAGAAACTCAATTCCAAAGACTCACCAATGCTATTCATCGTTCCATAAACTATGCCAATTACGTCAACAAAGTCTCACAAACTGAAGAAACACCAATAACAACAGTTATCCCCGATGGAGGTGAATTTCTTATGGAATACTTAGTTGGTACTCCACCATTCAAAGTTTATGGTATTGTTGATACCGGAAGCGATATTGTTTGGCTTCAATGTAAACCTTGTGAAGATTGTTACAACCAAACATCACCTATTTTTGATCCTTCAAAATCATCAACATATAAAACTCTCCCTTGTAATTCTAATGCGTGTCAATCCCTGGAGAATACTCAATGTTCTAATAATTGTGAGTATAATATTCAATACGGTGATGGTTCAGTTTCTCAAGGTGATCTTAGTGTTGATACTCTTTTGTTGGACTCCACAAATGGTCAACGCGTTTCATTTCCTAAAACTGTTATAGGATGTGGACACGAGAACACCGTGTCTTTCCAGGGTCAAAGTTCAGGTATTGTTGGGCTTGGAGGTGGCCCTGTTTCTTTTACAACTCAATTGAGTTCTCCTATTGGTGGAAGATTCTCGTACTGTTTGGTTCCATTATTTTCAGATGTAAACACTAGCAGTTCACTTAACTTTGGAGGTTCTGCTTTGGTTTCTGGTGAAGGAGCAGTTTCAACTCCGTTAGTTCAACCTCAAGGTAGCACAACTTCAAACATCTTTTACTATCTAACCCTTGAAGGGTTTAGTGTGGGGAATGAAAAAATAGAGTTTGGATCCGACGGTGGGTTTTCTGAGGGTAATATAGTAATTGATTCGGGTACGACATTGACTCTATTGCCTGATGACTTGTTATCTAGGTTGGAATCAGCGGTAGATAAGGTTGTTAATCATAAGCGTGTTCAGGATCCTTCTCAACAATTGAGTCTTTGTTATCAAATCTCTTCCCAAGAGAATTTACATGTTCCTGTGATTACAGCACATTTTAGTGGTGCAGATGTTGTGTTGAATAGTTTGAACACGTTTATTCCCGTTGCTGAAGGGATTCTGTGCTTCGCTTTTGCAACAGCTCCATCAAGTCTTGGTTCCATCTTTGGGAATGTAGCTCAGCAGAACCTTTTGGTTGGTTATGATCTTCAACAGAAAACAGTGTCTTTTAAACCTACTGATTGTACTAA
Source organism: Astragalus glycyphyllos (assembly GCA_963573325.1). Lineage (NCBI taxonomy): Eukaryota > Viridiplantae > Streptophyta > Magnoliopsida > Fabales > Fabaceae > Astragalus > Astragalus glycyphyllos. The sequence continues at coordinate 105,856,717 of OY754307.1, forward strand.
GCAGTGATTCTCCTTGTTTACTTCTTTATATTAATAAGAGAATTGTAATTCTATTGTAATGTATTTGTGCTTTGTTATTTCTATTGAATGAATTGTTTGCTTCATTATATTAATATAAGAGAACTGTTATTTCCTCTTTATTATTGTATAACTAAGCGTTTTTTTGTTTCCAAAGAAAAAAATTCATATATGCATAGACTAACTTGGTTTTAAAAAACTGAGTTAGTACCATGATAAAGACATGATTGTATGCAACAATTAACAGCAAAATAAATCAAGCTACAAGGCTAAAGCATGGAATTAAAAGGATCTCCTGCATTTCTTGCTGCGATTGTTCTAAGCACATGATGTAGCACTACCAGTGTCTGTAAAAGTAATGGCATTAAGTTTCTTTATTTCTTTTGAGTTTTATAACAATAGCGTTATAATAATATATTTGTTAAACCAGTTTTATTTTTAATTGAGTTTTTGGATAGAAAAGTGTATTCATCGGCTCCTTTATCAAAAGAACGGTCAAATTTATTGGAGGATAACTCATGCCAGAAATTATTTATCTTTTGATATTTTACTCTCCCCATCTTGGTTTTTAATAATTTTGAAACCCCAAATACTTTTCTTTTCAGCTTCTTTTCTGATGTCTTAAAATGGGTTTTAGTGAGTGGTTAAGAGATGAGCTTGGAGTCCTAAGTACATTGAACTCAAATATTTATGCTTATTTTTGATTACATGCAATGCAATTATCTGAAATTTTCTTATTTGTGAAAAATGTGGAAAAAAACCCCTACGATAATCTTAAAGTGGTAATAAAATATTGGTTAAAATTTCAAAACTTGCTGTAAATGTTTGACATACAAATAGTGGTTCCAAATTGAGACGTACTATGCGTTGTTATAGGCATGCTTTTGGAATTTGGAATTTCTCCATCTGAAATCTCCAAATTGAGACGTACTATGAGTCGGAGGTCTCCCGCGGCGCTTCTCCCTGCGAATTGGAGAGGTGTCATACCAGGCTTCTTTTTGCTGAGGTGGACTTTGGTGTTGCTGAGATACGACCGTTTGAGGAGGAGAGGGCAGATGTCGGCCCGCGGGCTGAAGAGCGGCCGCTTGGGCGATGTCAGCGATTTCTGGTCTGGATTGCTCCTGTTGGATCAAATCCCGACTTCGACGTTCCAATATGTCAAGGAGGTGGCTGACAGCCTGGATCTGAGCGGGAATGGCATCAGTAGGTGGGACCGGAGCCAGCGGCGGAAGTCGGCCCGAGGTCGGGATGACCAATGCTTCCTCGTACGGTAGGGTTTGAACGTGGCCTTCGGGCGTTTCCTCGGCTTGGAGTGGACCTGGAGTGTTCGTTGCTTGAGCCCGAGACTGAGCTCGGGTTGAGGGAAGTCCTCGCGGAACCATGAGTCAAGCTAAATCAGATACTATGTAAGGATGTAGATGAGTTTTGGAAGCAAGTGATTATACTGCCACTGTGGTCGCCATTGTTCGGTACTCGGACTCGGATATGTTCACGTCCGGGGTACTGGTTGATGTGCTTCTGGAGATCTTGGAGATAGACTTCGGATGAATGCTGATCGGCCTCGAGTGATCCGAGGTAGCTTGATCATGCGCGCCGGGGTTGCTACCTGCAAACACTCCGATGCCTAAGTCAGCAAGATAATAGGCGAGGTGTGCAGGGAAAATGAGAACTTGGAAATAAAGGGGTGCACCTCTATTTATAGACGAAAGTGCCGTACCCGAGTCGTCGGATACAGATGTTTAGATCTTGACCAATGGATGTGGACGCTGGTTGGTGGAGTGCGGACCGGGTCTTGCCAAGTGCGGAATTGGGCCAAGCCCAAGTCGTGTGGGGTTTGGTCTAGTCCGGAACAATATGTTTTTTAATTTAAACAAAAACAGTACTATTCGTTTCATATTCTCCCGCAATAAACAAACCAAAAAGCCAACATGATTACAACAAATCCTTGAATGAAATTAAGAAGGCTTAAATATGTTTTAAGTCCTTGTAAATATGGGGTGTTTTGGTTAAAGCCTCTGCAAATTTTTTATTTATTTATAAGCCCTTGCAAAATGACACGTTTCGTTTTAAGCTCTTCTGTTAGCAAACTGTTAGTGAGACGTTAAAAATCTTTTCCATGTGTGTTTTATTTATTTATTTTAAGCCCCCGCAAAAATATATTTTATTTATTAGACCCTTGCAAAATATATATTTTTTGGTTTAAGCCCCTGTAAATATACACGTGGAAGAGATTTTTAATGTCTCACTAACAGAACGAACCCTTCTGCCCAAATGTTAGGAGGCTAGATCTGTGCGTAAATTAAAACCAGAAATTTCTTACCCCTAAATAAGGATTGTTGGCGAAGGAAATGAAGTTCGTTGATCTTGAATGGATTTCCAGATATGAACATTTTGATGAAGCAAACTTGTTTGTGCTAACAGTCTTAGATGCCATCGGTGGTAGTGACACTTTACTAGACCTAAATGGGACTTTCCGTCACCATTTTGTCTCTAGTTTTAAAGATAGTGAACATTTTGGATTCTTAGAATCGCCGCCGTGAGTAAAAGAGAGAGAGAGAGGAGAAACCTCCCACTGTGGTCGCCAATGTTCCGAACGAAACTGACTAAGAGAAAATCGTAACGGTGGTGATCCTGAGATGGAAATTTGAAATCCAAGGTGACATGGCCGAGGTCCAAGATGATATCAGCTCCGATATGAAGCGCGAGGAGGCTGCCACCTGCAAGCACTCCGACGCCCAATTCAGTCCATAATCGAAATGGAGCATCTGAGAGGAGTGAAGAAAGCGTACCATATTTTAGAGTGTGGAGTGATATATATAGCGGTGTGATTGGGCTTGCTTAAAATTGGGCTCCTATGCCCATTATCTTTAGCCAATGTTGGATCCGAAATAGTAGTTAGTCTAGATAAGCAGAATTTTGATGAAAGGGAGAGGAAATTGCAGGATTTAAGGTTCAGTGACAAGAATGATAAAAAATGAGGAAGTCTTGTGAACTTACCTATATTGAAGGAGAGGATTGTTGGCAAGTATGAGGGTGAATGGCGACAGCGAGCATGAGGGTGACCGGCGACAGCGAGCATGAGAGTGAAAGGTCTGAGTCAGGTTGGAAAAAGGCAAAATTGGCTAGGGCTTCATGATAAAAAAGGCTTCAACACGGATACGGATGAGCGTGAAAGGAAAAAAAAGACTTTTTTGACATCGGTTAAACTCGTAATTGATGTTAAAAGTGAGCAAAAAAAGGTAAAAATTGGAGAAAAATTAGCCTTTCTATATCGGGTCTAGATATAACCGATGTAAAAGCAATTTTTAACATTGGTTGTGGTGACAACCAATGTTAAAACCTTTGTTTTAATTTCAAAAATGACACCGCATTGTTTTTAACGTCGGTCATTTTTTAACCGAAGTTAATTTCTGTTGCTAAATCCAATTTTTCCACTATCAACAACTTCATGTAAGTCAGCATTGACATAAAGTTTAGTTCCATTGTAGGCACTTGTTTTTCCCATTTCCATATCAGTAAATTCAAAAAAAGTTTAAACATTAAACAAAGGACAATCAAATTTGCACACATTTAAACCAAATATCGTTATGAAAAAAATATACGTTTCTAGGATCGACTTCTACAAGGTTCCAAAACTAGAACGATGGAACTTTCAGCACCATTATCTATAATATATTGATTCATCTCACCTGCAACCCTTTCCCACAACATACATTCAATAGTGTTCTCATTGGAATAAAACGTGACGACTTTAAGAAGTTAGAGTATGTATTAACATACTATATATACTATTTGAAACATAAAGTTATTGACATTACCTTCTCATCAAGCAATAACATGTCCATACTGGATATGACGCATAGATTTTTGAATTCAGGAACCCTCAGTGTATGCAGGATATGAACTTTAAGCCTTTAATCAGTCTTGCCAGAAATTAAAGTATATCTTGAAGCCATTTTTATGAACTTTGTGTGAAATCACATGTGGGTTTGGTCTCATAGTACCTTGCCATTTTCCCTCCACCTAAGTTGTCTCTTCATCTTTCAGTGACTCATTAAAATTCGAATCTCAACCTCCACAATCATGATTAATGAAATAAATTCAAATTCAATTCCCCACATAACTCACTAAAATTCGAATCTCAACCCCCTCCCTTAACCTCCCACACCTTTTAACCTTCTTTTGGGTTAAATTCTCCAAGTTCATGAATTAATCAATGATATCTCATTTCAATTCCCACTACAATCAGGATTAAATCAACTTATTCGAACTCAATTCCCCACGCATCTTAATCTTCCACATGATTGAAACTCCAAGATATTCCATTTTCCAATCACCCTAAACGCCTCTTAATCTTCCCAACAGTTCAATGCTCAATGTTTTGATTTTCATGCACTCAATTGAATGTGCAATGATGCCCTTTTCCCTTCACCCTAAATGCCTCTTAATGCACTTAATGGTTCAATGCTCAATGTGTCGATTTACATTCCCTAAATTGAATGCGCACGGAGTGCCTTTCCCATTAACCTTCCACGCCCATAACCTTCCATTCGTTCAATGCTCTAAGTCCATGAATTAATCGATGGTGTTACACGCCTGTTAATATTCCCCACGATTTAATGCTGAAAATTTCAAATTTGATGTCATCAATAAAATGCGAATGGCTGCCACTGAAACCAAAGACGATATTTAAGCACCCAACGGGGAGAAATTGAATAGTTGCAATTAAAGATTGCAATGGAAAGCAAAAAAAATCATAATTAAAGCTTGCATTGGAAATTGTATAGGTGGTTCGACAATAAGTGCAATGTGGAAGACAATTATATTGACAATTTTAATTGACCAAATTTTAAAAGATGATATAAATATCAGTAAATACAATCCTCGATAACGATGATTGTTATTAAAGATTGCAATGAGAAGCAAAAAAAACAACAATTAAAGCTTGTATTGGAAATTATATAGGATCGTTCAAAAATTAATGTAGTTGTGTCTTTTTAGTTTCAATAATGCGTAATGGCAGCAATTAAATGTTTTGCAATTTTGAAGTAGAGCTGTAACAAAAAACTTGCTTAAGAAGTAGAAAATGGAATAGTTTCAATTTAATTTTGCAAGGAGAAGATAAATGTAAACAATTAAAGCGTGCATTGGAAGTTGTATACAGTCGTTCTGAAATTAATGCAATTGTGTCTTTTAAGCTTTTCAATAATTCATAATGGGGGAAACTAAATGGATTGCAATTTGGAAGTAGATCCGCAACAAAAGCTTGTTTGGGAAGTAGAACGTGGAATAGTTGTAATTTAATTTTGCAATGGGAAGAGAAATGTAAACAATTAAAACGTGCATTGAAAAATTGTATAGGGTCGTTCTGCAATTTGTTCAGTTGTGTCTTTTTAGTTTTTCAATAATGCATAATGGGAGGAATTAAAGGGATTGCAATCTAGACGTAGAGCCACAATAAAAGCTTGATTGGGAAGTAGAAAGTGGAATAATTGCAATTTAATTTTGCAGTGGAAAGCGGTGCTGACGTGACATTGATTATGTGGCAATTTTTTATGTGTTGACAGGCCATGTCACTTTCCATGTTATTATTTTCCTGCCACATAATTAGAAAGGTTGGAAATAATAAAAAACTAAAAACGTAAACTAAAAAAACAAAAAGGCTTAATTACAGTTTTGGTCCCCTATTTTCAGCAACTCACGATTTTAGTCCCCCAAGAATTTTTTTCACGAATTTAGTCCCCCTATTTTCACAAACTCACGATTTTAGTCCCCCATGAATTTTTTTGACGAATTTAGTCCCCCTATTTTCCCAATTTGTAAAATCAAAGTCCAGACCTCTATAATTTGGTCAAAATTGGCGCTGAGTTGTTAGTCACTTCACTTATCCTACGTGGTTGACACCTGGTTTGCCTTGTTAGAATTTAAACATAAAAATTATGATTTTTATTACACAAATTGTTTTTTACTTATTATATTTAATAAATAAAAATTCAATATTCTTTTCATTCGATACTTCCTCTCCCTTTGCGAATCCTAATCCCAAAGCATCGTTCCTTCAAAAGCAAACCATTTGGAATTTGTGAACATGAAATTTTTATTTATTAAATATAATAACTAAAAACAATTTTTGTAATAATATTAATAATAATAAAATATAATAATAATTTTTTCGTTTAAATTCCAACAAAGCAAGCCAGCGTGTCAGCCACGTAGGATAAGTGAAGTGACTAACAACTCAGTGCCAATTTTGACCAAATTATAGGGGTAGGGGGACTTTGATTTTACAAATTGGGAAAATATGGGGACTATATTTGTCAAAAAAATTATTAGGGGACTAAAATCGTGAGTTGATGAAAATAGAGGGACTAAATTCGTGAAAAAAATTCTTGGGGGACTAAAATTGTTAGTTGGTGAAAATAGGGAGACCAAAACTGTAATTATGCCAAACTAAAACTAAAACCCCTAATCTCACTTTCATCGTCATCATCTTCATCTTGCTGTTAAACACAATCTCTCATCTTTAAATGTTGCCCTCATTATGTACGGACGAGTTCAATGTTAAAACCTTATCCTTCACTGTTGTTTTCTCTCACCTCTCATCTTGACCCCACTATCCCTCTCACAGCCACTCCCTCACGGAAATAAAACCAACTTTTCACCCCTAACCCCTCATCTCCTCTATTGCTCCATCATCTACCTCACATTATTTTGCAACCCACAATTTATTTCTATTGCTCCTTTTTTACGTATCTTGGTTATGCAAACAAAGAATGCTACAAAAAACAAATATCAGTTTTCTCTCTTAAGTGATTCTCGGTTTATACTGTGTTTTAGTTATAAACCATCATTTTCTTATATTGTTATTATGTTGTTGCTTCAGATCTACAAACTACACAAACCCATTGTTGCTCATTCCTTTTAACTATATTTGTCCTACACTACAACAAAAAGTAGTTTAGGCAACGACAGAAAACTGTGGCCAGAAGTGAAAAAATCGTGGCCTAGACTTTAGGCCACGGTTTGACCACGGTTTTTGAGGCGCTGTCTAGGTGGCCGTCGCCTATTCCTTTAAGCCACGGTTTTTTCACATTATGCCACGAAATATAAAAAACCGTGGCTAGAGTTATGAAATTAGGCCACGATTTCTTGGCCTAGTTTCCGGACACGGTTTTCGATTGGTCACACATAGATAACTGTGGCCTATAAGTTTAAGCCACGATTTCTGATTGACCACACATAAATAACTGTGGCCTATAAGTTTAAGCCATAATGCACAGAAAATACTTTTGGTGTTTACAATTTAGAAACAATTTGGTAAAAAAAGGGGAATAATAGAATAACTATAATCAAAATACTTTAATTATATATCAAATCCAAGAAATATACATTAATGAGTCTCCTCAAATTCAATAAAAAAATATCAAACACAAATACAATCTCTCATGCTTGTCATTTACATCAACATCCTATATCTTATGCATAATCTAGCCTTCTCAAATCAAAAACAAAAAAAAAATCTAAGAAAAATAATCCGCCAAGCTTGTCATTTGCATCAATCTTCTATATCGTGAGGATAATCTTGTCCATTCCAAGCTGTAAGCATTTTTTAACAGAATTAAAACATAAAAAAGTACAAAACGCACAAATTTTTAGAATTAATGTGATTATTCAAGCAATACCTTTTTTAATCGCAAACATATCAAAGTCACCAATGTATGATACACGTCAAAACCTGCAATTGAAAGAAATAAAATTACAACCTGCCAAGAAATTTATTTCAACAAGACCAACAGATCAAATTAATAATGGGTTTCATAAAATGAAATGCCCTTAAAACTTTCATCCCAACAAAAAAAATGATTTGAGATTCAAAAGGAAAACTAATAAATAGGACAAATTTAGTGAGCTACTTGATTGTACAAAATGCGCATCTTGCTGCACACAAAATGCACATCGACTTGTTTATGATTTTTACAGCATGAGTTAGACATCAACATAAATAAGATGAAGATGAGAGTGAAATTAGGGATTGAGTGTAACATCCCTAGTTCGGTTAATTTCAATTTATGAAATTAACTAGCGATTTATTATTCTAGAAAATGATAAGTCGAGTCATGGATATGTTGCTGTCGCGAAAGCAATATTTAATTACTCAATTATATGGTGTACATAAATCATTGTTTGAATTGTATGAATTGCTATGTGATGATTGTTTGGATAGAAATTGGGTTAAGTGAGAATTAGAGCACAAAGGGTAAAATAGTCATTTCCTTATTTTAAATCACCCTCAGCTAAAACATCTGATTATTGTCATTTAAACCCACACAAAACACAAACAAAAACACACCCACACCTCACATTCAGAAAAGTAGAAAAGAAAAGAAAGAAAAGAGATTAGAGAGAGAAAGAGAGAGGTCGTAAAGAGAGAGGGAGAAGGAAGAAGAACACAACCATCAAGCCATTGCATGTAAGTATCAAGACCATATCCCTTCTCCATTTTTGATTTCCTTTCCAATGGTACTAGTTTCAGCCTCCCATTCATCTTCTATCACTTTCCACCATTTTTGAGCTTGAAGCTCAACATTGACCAAAACCTCAATTTGTTGTCTTGCAAGTTGTTATTGGAAACTTGAAAGAAGATTTTAGCAAATTGCTGAAGCAACATTGTTGATAGAAGCACATTAGAAGTGAGATCAGTAGCTAGAGTTCGAATTTGAAGAGGTGTGGTGTCGTGGGAGCATTGGACACCGAACGGGGATAGTTCGAGCGGTTACGTGTTTTGAGCATTTTGTGGAATTTCGGTTTTACATGATTTTCATCATGATTGGTGAGTTTTACTCACGTTTAGGGGTTATGTTTCTGAATATTTGGTTGTGTTTTTGATTTCGTTTTGTTAAGTTTTGAAATTTTTACGAATCGAAAACCGTTTTTCGAAAAATTACGTTTTTACTGTTTATTTACCAAAATATATGTGAATTGTTATGTGGATTGGATTGATGATTGTTATATTTGGACTGAATGCTGTGTGTAACCTCTGTTTTGGTGTTTGGTACGAGTTGGTAAAGGAACGGAATCGAATCGGAATGAGAAACGAAACAAATTTCAGCAAAACCGAGCCACTGTTGGTCCACCACGGGTGTCCATGTGGTTTTCAGTTTGCAGCACCAAAAAACTGCAAAGGGCCACCACGGCCCGTGTTGCTTGCCACGGGTGGCTGTGTTAGGATCAGTTTGGCTCACTTTTATTCAACCGTTTCGACCTCAAACTGATTGTTTTTCATTCCTAAACCTTCCCTTAACTTATATATTGGAAATATAACCGTAAAACAAGGCATATAGCCTATATTTTGATGATTTCAAATCAAATTATGTCGAACTACAAATATTTTGAAATGAACGGCATGTAGTCTACGTGTGAGCGCATGCTTTTTAAAAATAAAATGAACTATATGTTCAATTCAATAATTGTTTAATGGAAACGGGATAATTATATATTCCACCTAAGATTGATTTAAAGATCACGATATATATATTATATCGAAAACAAGAGACGGCCCAATGCGGGTGTGATATATATTATATCGAATATGGGTGACGACCCTAGAAGTAGCATACTAGGCGGGGAAGGTCATGAGCCCGTAACCTAGGCCCATTATCCGTTAGGGAAAGTACTAGCAGGGGTTCATCGGGAGTAAGCAATTGTATGGCGGCCGATGTTATGCTAATGATTGTTGCACGAATCACCGGGATTAGCAATTGTAAGGCAGTCGGTGTTTCGATTAATGTAAGAAGCTAGTGGTTTATAAATTAAACTACGAATGCTATGGTTTTATAATTTAAACTACAATTAAAAAGGAATTATCGGTAGTTGGCAGTTATTGCAGCCGATATTATTCCTATTATTTTTTTGACCAAATTATTATTCCTATTATTGATGGTTGTAATTCATAAATTGAATTACCAATTAAAAGGTTTTAATAATTGAACCGTGAGCGTTGTAGGGGTCACGGTAAAACTCACTGAGATATGTATCTCACCCCTTTATGTGTTGTTGTTGTACAGAGAAACAGGGAAAGAAGAAGGCTAAAAAGGCACAAGTAGGTGACGTGCTCGAGGAGAAGACCGAAGACTTAGTTCTTTTGTCTTTGTTTATGTTTTTCCCTTGTCGTCTTTGTATCTGATATATGACTTGAACTATTTAAGTTATATAATCATTTCCGCTCTTTCCTTGTTAAGATATTGAACACCAGGTTGTAGGATGTTGATGTCTTGGAAACCGTTATTGTTTTGATAAGTGAAGGATAATGTAAAAATAGTTTGGTATTTTATTACCTAATTTTTAGTGGTGTTCAAGTATCTAAGCAGGAATTAATTCTCTGAGGTTTTCTGAATGGTGAACTTTAATATTTCTACTAGTTAGAGATATTAGGGTGTTACATTGTGGATATTTATTTATATTTTTTAATTTTATTTTTTGTTTTTTTATTATTTCCTACATTTCTAATTATGTGGCAGGAAACTAATGACATGGAATGTGACCTGGCATACCAATATATTAAAAATTGTCACATCAGCGCTGTTAGTGGGAACTAACGGCAGAGACCAAAACTGCAAACGACAAATAATATAGGGACCAAAAGTGCCCATAAAATTTTAAAGGGCTAAAAACAAAATTCTCTACAATTATAGCGACCAAAAACATATTTAACCCTATTATTTATTAAAATATTCATTTGTAGAAATTTGTTTCTTTATGATTTTTCTTGTAAAAAAATCATTCAATTATAATATACTTTTACTCGAAAATTTAAATACAAATATATTTTTATACAAATACAATATATTTTCATGCAACCTATTAAAAAAATATGTTTTCTTACAAAATGTTGATTGATGTGGTTTTTTTCTTGTGCTTTATCATCTTTTGATTCTACTCAAAAATAACATACTTGAGAAAGAAAGGAAAAAAAAGAAAGAATATATTATTTTTTGTTTTTTAAAGGATTATAAAAATTCAAATTAATATTTTATACTAATCAGTTTACATATAGACATCAATATTTTGAATACCATTGAAATTTTCTAATATAATTTTTTAATAAATTACTTGGGTGAGAAGATATTAAATTTTCGGAAAATAACAATTTCTCCGACATTTGTAAGAGTTTTAATATTAATTTAGTTGATATGCCCATAGATATAAAAATACAAAAATAATTGGAGAATTGAAGAAGACAAAAAATTTCCTTAATATATATAGGTAATTGTATTTCAATTCAATATTAAAAATTCATGTCACAATGATATTAAACAATACAAATATCTAAAATAAAACTTAATGGGTTTATGGTCCACTTTCCCGCCTTGCACAAATGAAGGAGCTTTCCCAAGTTGGAAGCCACCATTCCTAACTACTAATTTAACATATGCAATATGTACACAACTGCACATGTCATTCTCTCTATTCATATTTTCCCTTTTGTTTACCGTAAGCTTATCTCAAGATTTTATCAATTTAGTGTTACTTCTTCCTCATTGGAAATAGCCTGCAACAATCGTTAATTTCAAAGGTGGGGTCAGGAATAAGGGAGATATCTTAATTGCAAGAATCAAATAACTAACCCAGAAGAAAGAATTAGATAATATAGCCTTTTCATGGCTGAATATCCTTGACTATGATAGGAAAGATCATAGATAATAGCAAGTTTTGTTGCAAAAAATGAACTTCGACATAGCACAAAATGTACTTTGAATTATCAACAAAATCCTAGTTGTATTATTTGAGACACACAAAAATAAAAGCAAATGAAAAGGGAATAACGAAAGAGTTCCAATTGATAGAACTTCAGCCTCGAAAATGTTCAAGTAAAAATCACCTTTACATAGAAGAAGAAAGCTATATTAACAACTACTATTACTAAGTTTGGAAATTTTAATAACACCTATGACAATGAGACTACTTATTAATGAATTAGGATCCTAGTGAGTTGACCCGGTGAGTGAAGAGAAAATGTAGAAACTGATTAGAATCCATACAAAATGACAAAAGTTGTTGCATGAAAAAATGAGTCACAAAACTTTGAATTGAAATACTAAAATTAAAAAACGCCAAGCTCCAAAGTTACATTTCTTAGATCCTTTTAGTGTCATTCACACTGGCGGATCTTCTTTAGGGCCTGGGAGGGCCACGGCCCACCCAAAAACATATGAAATTACTATAGTACCCCTGTTTTTCCAAAATAATAACTAAATATATAGAAGTGTTACGCAAACTTAAACCGTTCAATGTCGTGAGGTGCAGTGGTTGAGTTGACGCCTGTTATGGGAATGGTCCTCTGTTTGGCACAAGATTTTTTGGCCTTTTCTTTTTATTTTAGAATTCATTTCATTAAATGAAGAATTTTTTTTTAAAATGTCTCCAAAATGGATCGAATTTGCGTCCTAAATCTTGCAAAAACGTTTCCTTGCCATCAAGCTATAGTTTTTTAACTGTTTTGATTATGAAAACGAAAATACATAGATACATATATATATATATATATATATATATATATATAGATTCTCCATATTATAATTCTAATATTTATTTATATTTTTAATATTATATAATAACATTTTTTTCACCTATCTTATATTGGGAATTATAAAATAACCGGTTGATGAAAAAAATCAGTATTTTAGAATTAAAATCATTGGCGATCTCTATTCCGTCGTTCCTCGTTTGTCTTCCTTGTCATCACAGTTGTTGCGTTCGATTTGTTGATTGATTTTCTCTACACCATCTTCTGGTTTATCGTCTTGTCATCATCGTCGAATTTCTTTCATTCTAGTGAATCTCTGATGGTAAGTTTTTGAATTTTTGCGTTTCTACTCTCTTTTCATGCGTTTGAGTTTTCATATTTCTTTAGCGGCCTACCCGAGCTTTTTGGTCAAGCTCCGCCACTGGTCATTCATTGATATCATAAAGTACATCTAAAGTCTTCAACATTTGTCATTGTCTCTATTTAAAATAATAGAGAAACTCAGTTCTATTTTGTTAATAATAAAAATCATCTTTCTAAAATAAACTTTGAAAAATAATTTTAAACAATTTTTAATATATTTAAGCAAACACCTATTGGGCTAAACCCAATATGAATGAAAAGGATAATGGTAGAACCCAATTCCAAAATTTCTTACAATACCAGATCCCAAAAAATGCAATAGTTGATAAATAAAAAAAATGAATCACCAAGATCTAAGGAAACAACACGAAGAACCACCACTTCAAATTGCTTTTTTTTTTTGGAAATGAGAAAGAAAAAAGATTGACAAAGAAATGAGAAAGTGGAAAAGTCTTTAATTGAGAAAGGAAGTCAAAGAGAAAAAGATATCTTACCTCTGTTTGCCAAAAATGGAATGTCGTCGATGTTTTTCTGGTGGGCGGCCCTTATTACTCCCTTTAATGGAAGCACTTTTCCCGAAAATGGAATGTCGTCGATGTTTTTCTGCTTCTCTTTTAATATTAAAATCACAATTTTCAATAATATTTCAACAATAATTTGTTGCCATATATACCACGTATTATTAATATTTATTCAATTGATTTAGCATATGTCCTTATTAAATTTTCAAGAAAAATTCCCAAATGAAAAAAGCATTAATGATGTCAAAAATAAATAAAGCAATAATCACAAAAGGTTATTAATTGCCAAACTGCTCAGAAGGTGACACTTGTAATAGCATTTATTGAGATGCATTCTCAATTGTTATATACAAGAATAATTGACCCGTGCACGCACGGGTATAAGTATGTTATTGAAAATTATTGTCAAATAATTTATATTTTGTAAGTTAGTAGAAAAACTCGTGTATAAGTAAATGATGCTATTTTTTTGTGATTTGAAAATAATATTTAAACTATCAAAAATTCATATTAATTTGTTATTTTAAAGAACAATATCATTGTCAAAAAACAAAAGAACAATATCATATTGTGGTGATTTGTCCCTCACGGTTGGTTGCATTGGCAATTTCAGTGACACTGGGACGTCTGCTGCTGAGTTCAAACTCAAGTGTGAGCAGTAGTAGTGTGTGTGTGGTGTTTATTTTTCATTTCATATAAGTAGACCAAAAAATGTTGTGGTTATTAGAGTTCTTTATCGCATACTCTAACTCTAAATAAGACGATATTAATGATCATATCATGACATGGTCATGTCAGGTCATATATTTGGTCAAGGAAATCCACTACCGAGTCACCTACCTCCCAATGAAGATTGAGTAAAAAAAATACTCGAAGCTTGGAGAGTAGTGCTTTTAACAAAGATATCTCAATATCAGCCCTACATGTTTTTTGGGTTCTTCCCCTTTTGCATTTCTGCTATCTATCGTTTTCCATCAATTTTACTAACTTTATATTAGATATTGCAGCAGCCACCATAGAGAATTATCATATTCGCCCTCCCAAATGTAACTTGAATTTCAGCAAGATAACTCTTTGACTCCTTGTCTTCAAAGCAATATTAGCAACACCCATGCAAATCAATCATTCAATGCAACAACCTTCAATTTCATAAACTTGTCAGTAATTCCTTCCCCCAAGTTGCAAGACAGTATATATGTAAATATCATTCTGCTGATAAGTGATAACCAACTAAACTCGTGAGAAAATTATCTTGTTCATCAGAAATGATTCTGCTAATTTTTACAGCAACAAAGTTTAACAGCTAATCACATAATATGATAATATACATGAAGAAGGCATATGCTAACATACTGTTTACCTTGGATTTTGGTAAACACCGCTAGTATGAAATTGCTTCTGTTTGCAGGATCAACTAGTAAATCCGAAGACCATTTGTGTTAAAGTTTTTCCCAGAATTACTTGTGTTCTTGCAGTTTAAAAGTAAAAGAAGAAGATAACCGTCGATCTCGTGCGAAATCGTCGAGTTTCCTCAATGAGGGAGAATAAAACAAAGGAAAAAATTGCAGAAAAGCAAAGAAGAAAACAAATTAAAATTGCATTAATTGTAAAGACGGTTGGTGCACAGATCATACATTCTTCTCTTTGCTCGTTTTCTCTGTAATGTGTTGGAAGTTAGAGCGTGAGAGTTCTGTAATGAAATTGTGACCCGTTTTTCCTATGATAAACTACTATTTATACAAATAGAAAATAACTGTACAAAGTTTAAAAAATGTAACTGCTACGTGCTCTTGATAACGGTTACTTGATCCTACTTTGTCATCAGCCTCCAACTTCTTCTTGTCGAAATATCTACCTTCAGCCTCTTCGACTTTGCCAAATCTAAGGTCGAAATCTGCTTGATGCAACTTGATAACTTAACTCATTTCAGCGTCGAAATTAATACTTGTCTCTTGAAAAACAAGGTCAAACTTTAGAATAAGTCAAACCTCGTTGACTGCATTTAATTTAGCGTGTCGAAATTACAGGCTAACAAATTGCCCCCTCAAAAATCTCTTTTTCGACAGGAGCTATGTGAATGGCAGAAAAAGAGTATTTTTGAAAACCCTTTTCAACTGCTCTGATGACGTCATCAGGTCGAAAATACCTTGTTGTCTCCAGATTTCTCCTTTTTTCGATAACGAGCCAATCGACAGGTATAAGGAGGTCCTGATTTCAATTCTGCAATATTAACCTCTTCTTCGACATGTTCATAAGATATGTCTAATTCTTGGTCACTGTCATTAGTTTCGACATAAGCAACCTTTTCTTTATTATTATGGAACCTACTTATTCTGGCTTTTTCAGCTTTAAGTCTCTCTATTTGTCGAACTCTATCAGCTAATTGCGCCATATCTCTTAAGTGTAGAGTATCTAGTTCCTTTCTTATAGAATAATCTAGGCCACCTGCAGCCATTTCGACTAACTCATGCTCAGGCACTTGAGTAAAGCACCTTGCTTTGAGTAGTCTAAATCTATTGAGATAATCATCAATAGATTCTACCCCCTTGCGTCGAGCGCTAGCCAGTTCTTTAAGACTAGTCTTACATTGGCTCATATAGAACTGCTCATGGAAAGCCTTTTCTAATTGACTCCAATTAAAAATTGAATTTGGATGCAGTGTAGTGAACCATGTGAAGGCGTTCTTAGTTAGAGAATTTGGAAAGTATTTCATCCTTAAATTCTCATTGTGTGCTAGATCGCCAGCCTCAGTCAAATAACGAGCCACGTGTTCGATGGTAGATTCACTGGTTTCTCCAGCGAACTTTGTGAACTTGGGAATTTTCCATCCCCTAGGCAGCTCTGTTTGTAAGGTGTATTCTGACAAGGGCGACACAAAATTAGGCCATTGTAAACCTAAGTTAAGGCCATTCTGGGCTAAAATAGTTTCGACCATATTAGCCAGATTGTTTTGTGCTCCAAAATTGTTTTGTTGCACTTGTCTGACCACTTCGTCAGCATTTTGGTTTTTATTCACCAACACAACTTCAGGGATTGCCTCAATCCTCATAGGCTCTTCGACAATTTGTTGTTGTCCTTGGTTTCCCTGATTCATAGGAAGTGCATTGTTAGGCCTTTCTACAGGCATCTCTACAGGCCTAGCATTTTGGATTTGGGGAATTTGCTGGTGATGTACTATTAGTGTTTTGTATCAAAGGATTAAACACAGTACCAATTTGTTGTGTCAACATATTGACCATGTCATGATTGCTATCATCCATTTGTTGTCCTAACGCCAACAAAGATGTCGTAGTCAAATTAGTTTGGGCATTTCGACTATGGATGCCCTCTGTTGAACTATGAACAGGAGAATCCCTGTACTTGCATTTTCTGCAAATGTAGACGAATTTGTCTGAAGACCTGCCATCAATGTTGTTGGCATGCCATACGGTAAAACCCTTCCACTCATAGTAAATGGCATATTTCCAATCATAGGATTTGCCATCAAAGGACTCGTTGGTCCTGTTATTGGTGGCACAGAAGCCATTGTATTAACATTTGTTAATGCTGCAGTGGTCATCATTGACACAGGAGTAATTATGGGAGAAGTTATAGCGGTTACTCCCATTGTTGTCGAAGAAGGCATAGCGACGGGTATGCCTGCGACATTTGCAGCGTTAACGTCACTAACTGACGCTTGTTCTTGTGTACTTTGTGCATTTAATGCAAAAGAATTACTTGTACTAGAGTGTGCCATCTCTGGAAGATGTTTACCACTCCTTAATTGTATGCACAGACAATCACAAAGTTTAAGAATTCAACGAAAAACTTTTAAAATTAGCACAAACGTCCCACTAGGCGTGCCAATTTGTTTACCTTGGATTTTGGTAAACACTGCTAGTTTGAAATTGCTTCTGTTTGCAGGAACAACTAGTAAATCCTAAGACCATTTGTGTTAAAGTTTTTCCCAGAATTACTTGTGTTCTTGCAGTTTAAAAGTAAAAGAAGAAGATAACCGTCGATCTCGCGCGAAACCGTCGAGTTTCCTCAATGAGGGAGAATAAAACAAAGGAAAAAATTGCAGAAAAGCAAAGAAGAAAACAAATTAAAATTGCATTAATTGTAAAGAGGGTTGGTGCACAGATCATACATTCTTCTCTTTGCTCATTTTCTCTGTAATGTGTTGGAAGTTAGAGCGCGAGAGTTCTGTAATGAAATTGTGACCCGTTTTTCCTAAGAGAAACTACTATTTATACAAATAGAAAATAACTGTACAAAGTTTAAAAATGTAACTGCTACGTGCTCTTGATAACGGTTACTTGATCCTACTTCGTCATCAGCCTCCAACTTCTTCTTGTCGAAATATCTACCTTCAGCCTCTTCGACTTTGCCAAATCTAAGGTCGAAATCTGCTTGATGCAACTTGATAACTTAACTCATTTCAGCGTCGAAATTAATACTTGTTTCTTGAAATACAATGTCAAACTTTAGAATAAGTCAAACCTCGTTGAATGCATTTAATTTAGCGTGTCGAAATTACAGGCTAACAAATTGCCCCCTTAAAAATGTCTTTTTCGACAGGAGCTATGTGAATGGCAGAAAAAGAGTATTTTTGAAAACCCTTTTCAACTGCTCTGATGACGTCATCAGGTCGAAAATACCTTGTTGTCTCCAGATTTCTTCTTTTTTCGACAATGAACCAATCGACAGGTATAAGGAGGTCCTGATTTCAATTCTGCAATATTAACCTCTTCTTCGACATAAGCAACCTTTTCTTTTTTATTATGGAACCTACTTATTCTGGCTTTTTCAGCTTTAACTCTCTCTATTTGTCGAACTCTATCAGCTAATTGCGCCATATCTCTTAAGTGTAGAGTATCTAGTTCCTTTCTTATAGAATAATCTAGGCCACCTGCAGCCATTTCGAGTAACTCATGCTCAGGCACTTGAGTAAAGCACCTTGCTTTGGACTAAAAACTACGGTTTAGAAATTCGGATTGGTCAGTTGAACCATGAACCGGAGAGGGAAGTGGTGCGGTTGAGGCCCAAAACAGTTGAACATTTAAACTGCTATAACTGGAGAACATACAGTTTAAAACAGTTCAGCGAAAAAGTTTTAAACTGCTTTTTCTTTAAAAAAAATGGTGGGCCAATGCACCCCATGTGTCTTGACCAAACTGGCCAATGCACAAATTTTAGTTCAAGCAAGCCCCTGATGTTCTATTTATAACAATCATCACTCATGTTGCTAAAGCTATACATATCCAATGTGGGACTTAATTTAGGAGCAATAACGCTACTCAAACACTCTCTTAGTTTTCATTAAAAGGCTTATTCATCCTTTCTCTATCCCAAGCACTCTCACATATACACTCTCTTTGATGTTGCCATGTCTTTCATCATCTCGTTCAGCCTTTTTCTTTTTATGTTGCTGCTCTCTATAGTAAGTGTTTTTACAAAAAAAAAATGGTGGTTGCAGTGGGGACTATAAACCACCTCCTTAACTTTTAAGTTTATTTCCAGCCATAATGTCTTTTTTATATTTTTCATTTCTTCCAATTCTTCACCACTTAATTTATAATATTATATTATATATTTGCATTTTATTTTATGTTTACTACTTATAACATTTCTTCCAATTCTTCACCACGTATTTGCATTTTATCACTTATTATATTATATAATCAGTGTGTTCACCAGTTCAATGACCGCTCTGGTTTAAACACGATTAAACCCTTGAACCTTGAACCATTGCCTTCTCCAAAAGTTGTCTGAACCAAATGCTTCAATTTGGATTCGGCAACAGATTGGTTCGAATTTACCCAAGCCACTGAACACCCCTAATCAAGAATACTTTTTTATCTAAATAAAAATGTCAAAAAATATAATAAAACTTAAATTTTTTTGTCTAAATAGTTGTTAACTTTTTTTTCCACACAGTTAAAATACAGGTTTTCTTTTTTTACATTGAGCATTATAGATTTATTCAATAAAAATGTCTTCCAGTCTAAACAAAACTAAATGTCTTTCCTATTTTTAAGTGTATCAACCAAGGACAAAAATGAACCAAAAAAATGTTTTTACTCGTTGAGAGTTTTTTTTCAGAAATTTATAATTTCAAAAAATGGGAAAAGAAAACGTAAATTTCATTATTCAGAGACAATAATAATGTGACATTTTTTCCAAGAATTTTTTTAACGAACCCTGAAAATTCTGGAATGTAACATATTTTTAAAATTTTAGCCAATGATTTTAGAAGAAATGTCTATAAAGAAGAGAGAGTAGTCTTTTATTTATTATTTCTAAAATTAATGCAAAGGTAAATCATTAAATTATAATAGAATTTTCAAATATAAAAACTAATTATAATATTAAATTACACGTAGCCTGTCACATTAAGTTGTTTCTAAGTGAAAAAGAGTTGTATTTCCCACGTGCTTTATTATTATTATTATTATTATTATTATTATTATTATTATTACGTGACATGTCTAAGAGACTAACATCTAAGAATTTGGGCCTTAAAATACATTCTAAAATGTGTTTTTAATAATTCGTAAAACCTAATATTATTAAATTTGAAATGTAAAATACAATAAAATAGATCGAATATGCATGAAAGCAATTTAATAAGTGATTCATTATAATTTTGTAAAAAAAAGTGATTCATAAACTTCTCCTGACATAAAAATTAAATCAAAAGTCACTTAACTTATATTCATAATGAAATTTTTTTATATAATATAAGTTTTTAATTAATTATTTTTATATTTTTTAAAAAAATTGGGGAGGGGGAAGTTTTAATCGTCAAAGTGGCACTAATTAATTTTTTTAGAAAATATACTTAAATAATTCTTAATCAAAAAGTCTTTGAGTGTTGATAAATTAAATAATTTTTTTTGAATACCTTAGATACATTAGAAAAACATTTTATTTAGTATTTATTATGTATAGTATCTATAGAGCATTAACTACAAAAAATGATATTAATTATCAAATTGCTGTAGGAATGTCACGTGGAATAGCAATAAATGAGATTCATTTTCAAATGTTATATATATATATATATATATATATATATATATATATAGATAGATTAAATTGTGTATTAGGATTAGTATATGGTCGTTCTGCAATAAATACAAGCATGATAGACAATT
This sequence comes from Astragalus glycyphyllos, assembly GCA_963573325.1. Classification (NCBI taxonomy): domain Eukaryota; kingdom Viridiplantae; phylum Streptophyta; class Magnoliopsida; order Fabales; family Fabaceae; genus Astragalus; species Astragalus glycyphyllos. Next base: position 105,877,281 of record OY754307.1, read on the forward strand.
ATTATTGAGAAAAATTAAATGACCAATTTAACCCCTCCATTTTGGCGGATTTTTTCCTACATAAATGCGAACTTTTTGGCTGACTCCTTATTCAATTTATATATATAAAAAATATTTACATTTTACTTTATTTACTCTAATTTAATTTCTTTCTTTCTTTTATGAATGGCGCTATAATTTCTGCCTTTCTTTTTTGACTAATTATTTTCTTTCTTTTATGAATGGTTGAATGGTCATTACATTTCAGGCGATAATTTCTGCCATGTGTTCACATCTGAGTCTACTTACGTTCTCATTCCATCAACACTGATCACTCACTAAGACTATTATAAAATGCCACTAAGAAATGAAACAAAACACCACTATGATATTCATAGCAACAATGATACGTTATTCTATTCTCACCACCTTTTTCTTCTTCTGGGTTTGTTGCTGCGTTGTTTCACTTTCTCAGTCTCTAAATAATGGTTTCACTGTTGAATTAATCCACCGGGATTCCTCAAAATCACCACTCTACAATCCCACAGAAACACAATTCCAAAGACTCACTAATGCTATTCATCGTTCCATAAACTATGCCAATTACGTCAACAAAGTCTCACAAACCGACCGAACACCAAAAACAACTGTAATTCCTGATAAAGGTGAATATCTTATGGAATATTCTGTTGGTACTCCACCATTCAAAGTCTATGGTATTGTTGATACCGGAAGTGATATTGTTTGGCTTCAATGTAAACCTTGTGAAGATTGTTACAACCAAACATCACCTTTATTTGATCCTTCAAAATCATCAACATTTAAAACCATCCCTTGTAAATCTAACGCATGCCAATCTCCGCAGAATATTCAATGTTCTAATGATAATAATTGTGAGTATCATATTCAATATAATGATGGTTCTTTTTCACAAGGTGATCTTAGTGTTGATACTCTTACGTTGGACTCCACAAATGGTCATCGTATTTCATTTCCTAAAACTGTTTTGGGATGTGGGCACGAGAACTCTGTGTCTCACCAAGGTCGAAGTTCAGGTGTTGTTGGGCTTGGAGGTGGCCCCATTTCTTTTACAACTCAATTGAGTTCTCCTATTGATCGAAAGTTCTCGTATTGTTTGGTTCCATTATTTTCGGATACAAACGTCACCAGCTCACTTAACTTTGGAGATTCTGCTTTGGTTTATGGTAATGGAGCAGTTTCAACTCCGTTAGTTCAACCTCAAGCTAGCACAACTTCAAGCATCTTTTACTATCTAACCCTTGAAGGGTTTAGTGTAGGTAGCGAAAAAATAGAGTTTGGATCCAATGGCGGGTTTTCTGAGGGTAATATAGTGATTGACTCGGGTACGACATTGACTCTATTGCCTGATGACTTGTTATCTAGGTTGGAAGCAGCGGTAGCTAAGGTTGTTAAACATGAGCGTGTTCAAGCTCCTTTTAAAAATTTGAGTCTTTGTTATAAAGTCTCTTCACAAGAGAATTTACGTGTTCCTGTGATTACTGCACATTTTAGTGGTGCAGATATTGAGTTGAATAGTTTGAACACATTTGTTCCTGTTGAGGAAGGGATTGTGTGCTTCGCTTTTGCAACAGCAAGAGGACATGCTCCCATCTTTGGGAATGTAGCTCAACAGAACTTGTTGGTTGGTTATGATCTTCAAAAGAAAGCTGTGTCTTTTAAACCTACTGATTGTACTAAGCAGTAGTACTAGAATTGATTCTCCTTGTTTACTTCGTTATATTAATAAGAGAATTATAATTTATTGTATTGTATTTTTGCTTTGTTATTTCTATTGAATTGTTAATTTGCTTAATTATATTAATACTAGTATGTAACCCGTGCAACGGGAAGCTATTATCTTGAAAGATATTACATTTAAAGAATTTTGTGGAGAAAATAATATAACTAACAAATAAAATAAGTAAAGAAAATTTCATTTAATTTGGCAATGTTTGATAACAATCCATCATTTTTATTGATTTAAATTTAGTATAAGTATAATTAATGGTTATGAAGAATAAATATAAATATAAGGTACAATTAATGCATATTAATAATCTAAAGTATGAGTAACAAAAATAACTTAAGTTATCTATTTGAAAAATAAGTTTGAGTCTAATATATGGATTGATAGTCAAAATAAATAAAATTGAATTTATATTTGGTTTGGAAAATTAATTTAATTTTTTTTGCCTACTTAGATGAAATAACAAATGCTCACACTGGGGTTCGAACCCAGGAGCCGATGTTCTTATGTCGCTGAAATTGCTAAGGCAACCAACAATGAGGAACAAAAAAAAACTTAATTCACATTATCATAAGAAAAATAATAATTTGAATGTGAAATAGTTATATTATAATTTGCCTGCAACTTAACATAGTTATTGCAGAAAGTTTGTCATTATCAACGATTTTAATTGTTAAAATTGGTTATTCATTTAAGATTTGAACTTTAAAGATTGACCACTGTTTTTGGATGCCTTTTGATATGGTCGCATTTCATCCATTTCAATAATACTCCAAGCGATGAACATAACCTAATTAGCCTGTTCATTTTTTAAATTTTATGTTTGATTATATTTTATCAAATTCATCATCAATTCTAACCAAAAAAGTTTCATCATCAATTGTCATTTAGAGAAAAGTTAAAATAAAACAAATTAACAACAAATAAGGCAAATTCATTAAGAAACAGTTTAGAAAGTTCAAGTGATTCTCAAACAGATTAATCACTATAAATGCATTTCTCAAGAGCAAAATAGAGACACTAAAAAATAGTTACAAACCAATAAAACACTAAAACATACAAAATAATTTTAAAGTATTAAAGAACCTAAAAACTAAAACATTGTGGCAAAAACAAACATTGTGGTGGAAAAAGAATCTGAACAACTTAATCCAATTTTAGTAAAAAAATTCAACCTTTCTCGTGCTTGATATCCTTCCTGAATCATTTGGTATAGGAGAATCTCTTTTAAGTGGATCAAAGTCTTTAGAATTTGTTGACAAATCAATTCCCACTTTTTGACTACATTTTTAACAGCAATACAATTACACATTGCATATAAAAAGATACTATAATTATTGTCGTTTATGATTCATAAAAGAAGCTCTATTTTATTTTTTTTTATTTATTAAAATTATAATGCGATGAGATGATATATTATATGGAAAACAATGGTTCTAGGTTTTTTTGGTGAAGAATGGATCTAGGTTTAAAAAAGGGAAAACACACACACACACATATATATATATATATATATATATATATATAGTTTTTTAACTTCTTATTTTTAATTTAAATTACATCATTTATGTGCTGTTTAGTTAAACAATGGATCCAATAGAACAATTTTAAATCACATTATTATATTATATATTATTTATTTTTAATCTATCAAACATAGGCTTTATTAACTAAATTAGTGTTAGTTATAACAGATACTAAATTATTCATTTTTTTTATTTTACTCTAGAGACATCTTCTAATAATGAAAAAAAACATTAATTTTAGTTATTATACATTATATGACAGTACAAATAATTTTAATTAAATTTTTGCATTGATGTGACTAATTCACACCGCAACAGCCGCAACACGTATCACGACAGCTGCAACAGCCGAAAACGCGAAAGCCTTAACGCGACTGCTACCGCTATTTAGAACGTTGATCATGTGTAACTGCCACTTTTTTTTGATGTTGTGTAACTGCCACTTAGTATTTAAAGGTTGTGTTATGTGCAAAGCTGGCTTAGCATTTAATATATTTTCCTACTTTTGCTCTCAGGATGACATCTCAGCATTTTGGCTTTGAAGAGCCTATTGCTTTGTATTATTAATAGATAAGAGCAGTGTTATCAGAATCGGACCGGTCATCGAGCCGGTCAAGACACTGGGTCTTTGGTCAGACCGACAGGTCTTTGATCAGACCGCATGAGCCGGACACACTAAAAATAGACCTGATATTAATAAATTTGTACATAACAAAGCCATCAAAAAATTGTAATATATCTTAGTAATCTATAAAACAATTTCTCAACACAAAATTAACATAATTCTTCAAATTTACTATATAAGTTCAAATCCATCAGGACCATAAGTCCATAACCACATCGTAAGTACCTAATTAAATAAACAACCATGAAATAATAATGGTATCAACATATCCAAAATCATAATTAGTACCTAATTACATATACTTTACGTAAGATATATAATATATGTCATGTGTGTAAGCTTATTAACAACATATGAAGCTGCCGCAGTGGTTAAGAGGTGCGGCACCACCTTTTGTTGCAGGGTTCGCTTCCTGCAGGAAGTCTTTTTGTAACAAAAAACGTGAAAAATTAAATTAAAAGCAATTGAGCCATTTATGCAAGCAATCCAGACAGGGAATGGCACCGGTTCCCGGTCGGGCCGGTTCGACCGGACTGGGCGGTCTGGTTCTGATAACACTGGATAAGAGAACTATTATTTCCGCTTTATTATTCTATCTAAGCACTTTTTTGTTTGCTAAGAAAAAAAATTAATATATGCATAGACTAGCTTGGTTTTAAATTTTCCTTCACCTTGCTTGATCGTTCAGCTTTCAACTGATTATGCAGGAGTCTCCTTGTTGAGAAGATAGTTAATTAGTTGTTCTTTTGTTTCTTCTTCTAGCTGATGTAACCATAAAAAAGCTTGGTTTTAAACAACTAAATTAGTAACCATAAATAAGACATTAACAGCAAAATAATTCAACCCACAAAGTTAAAGCATTGAATTAAAAGGATCTCCTGCATTTCTTGCTGCGATTGTTCTAAACACATGATGTAGCACTAGCAGTGTCTGTAAAAATAATGGCATTAAGTTTCTTTATTTCTTTTAATTGAGTTTTATAACAATATTTAAAATAATATATTTTTTTATAACACTACCGTTAGTAACTAAATTTGGTTTCATGACCATTAAATAATTTTTGAAATTAAAGTACAACTGCTGGTTTGATTTTTTGACAATATCGATTTAATTTGCTGATGATGTATTTAGTTTGTGAGACGCAAAATACTAACTGATTTTTATAAACCATAATCGGTTTCTCTATGTAAATATTTTATTACCATTGTTAAAGATATATAATCGAGCCAACAATCATATAAAAATAGAGTGTATAAAAAAATCATATAAAAATAGAGATGTATGATAATTGTTTGGGGGAGTTCTCGAAGAAACAAAAATCAAACAAAGAGAAAATCAAATCTTTCTCCTTCTAATTGTGATTAATTTTGGAATTGTTTGTTAGCTGCAAAATCAAACTGGCTTCGAGGGCATGATGAAAGTCTTGGGGAGCAAACCAATTAGTTATTGGGTCCTTTTTTTTTTATAAGTAAATATTTATTGAAAAAGTCTAGCTTGAGCATCACCATGAAGCCTCACTACCTACCTTCTACGAAGGGTTGCAGGGGACACGCTATCATTTGCTATAAAAGCTAGAAGGAAGATACACCAAAGTTCCAAAAGCTCTCCACAAGAGGAGCGAGAACACCAAAATCCAAGTATTAAAATCATCCTAGCCAACAGAGACAAAACAAAGAAATAACAATGCTTAAAAGGCCAAGGAGGAAACTAGCTAACACCAGCAGATTTGTAGGACAAGGACTGATGCCCACTCCTAACGCAAAGCAATAATAAGGCCCACTCTCTGTCTTCCTGCGATTAACCATGGCTGCCCCTGCCCAAGCTTCTTCCTCTCAGGGTAACATTCCATCAATCTTCTCCTCTATTGGTTCCTTTTCTGTCTTGCGTCCCACTGCCATCAACGCTGACTTCGGCTTCTCACTCTTCCAACAGAGGTTTTACACTTGTGACCTCCTACTCAAATCTGCCTAGTACAATGCCGAGGAAAAACTCACTGAACTCTAGGGATGGCTGAAGAGTAACGTCGAATACAACGCCTGGGTGAACCGATTGGTTGACCAGAAAAGCACTGCCTAGAAAGAATGGTGCATTTACGATATAGTTATGGTGTTGACCCAAGAGATTTCACACACCACGGATCCCCTGTTTCCGTTGATGTTCTTCTGGTCAACCACCCTCAACGCCTTCGTCTTCCCTTGGGTATTTTAACCCCTACTCTGTTGGACGTGGCTGCCATTCTAGGGCTCCCTTCTGGTGGCCTCGAGGTTCATGCCAATCCTGACTTTGTAGGCGAGGATCCCCCTTTTACTTTCGCCCTGACTTTCTCCAATCTCCTGTCCAGGAATGCCAAATCTATTGGGCCTGTTATTGATTGGGAGCACCATGCATTCCTGGTGTATTTCTTCAACAAATGCTTCTTCAATGATCAATCCTTTGGCGTCGTCAAGGCACTCTCTGTGTTCGTCCAACTGCTACAAACGGGTCAGAAGTATGCTTCTTCCTCGCTCTTCTTTATAAAAGCAAGGAGAGCTTTGTGACGCAGGTTAAGGATAGAGGTTCCTACTACAAGGCCGAGGGACTTATTTGGTTCCTCCAACTTTCGGCGCAGCTTTATTTTCCAGAATTCGCCCCTGGTTTATCTACCGAGTCCACTGAGATCCTCGGATGCGCTCTTGCTTCCACCCCTACTCTGCCTGGTGATCGTGCAAAAGTACTTCGGGTAGTGCTGGATTTTGACCCCTAAGAGCGCTTCTGTTGGTGTCCAGTCTTGAAGAATGGCCTCGGTCCCTGGTGGATGTTTACCCCTGGAATGTTGGACTCCTCCCCTGATGACAACTATGACATGATCATCCACTGGAGCCATGTCCTTGTTGCTCGTGACTTGGTCGCTGGGGCCAAACTTTCTTCTAGTACCAACCCACTCACCATTGAGCCATATTTCAGCATATGCGTGTTCCTTATGAATCTATGGTCGTGGAGCGTCGCCGAAAGAAGATTCTCCCCTCATATCTCAACAAGAATCTTGCAGACCAGGCTACGGCGTTCCTTTCATTCTCTTGAGGCGTGTATCGTAGTCAAGTCGGGGAAACCACCAGCCATGCCTCCTGGTGGTCGCAGGTTCTGAAGCATGTCTTTCCGCTCCCCGCCACTATCCGAGCCAACACTTGCCTACCGTTGTAAGTAGTGTTAGTGTGTGTGTGTGTGTGTGTATTTACCTTTCATCTAAACTGACTAAAAATGGCACACAAGCCTTTTCGTGCCCAAAATTGATTTTTCACTTACTTGTCATTAGTGGGGGATTGTAAATAATGGCATTTAAGTTTCTTTATTTCTTTTAATTGAGCTTTATAAGTGTGTTTTGTGTTTACTTTCCTTTTCGTCTAAGCTGACTAAAAAAAGCACAAAAGCCTATTGGTTTTGTGTTGTGTCCTTGGTAGCTTTGGATTTGGACATTGGAACTTTTGGCTAGCAAGTTTTGTGTAGGCGCTTTGATAGTCATCAATAATTTCAGCTTCCCCTCTCACCGCCAAGCTGCTTCTGATCTTGTGGTGTATTTCGACCATTGTGAGACCACATATAGTTGATCTGCTTGTATCTCGGCTAAAGAAATGATCTGTACCTTGATATAATCAAAGACTTTGGATTCTCCTTCATTTATGGTCCTCTAAAATGGGCAGATGTTGTTGGCGTGGTTGATAGGGTTAGCTATTTGGTTTGATGTCATACCATTGTGGTTTACATTGTACTTGTGTACTGATGCAAATGTTTTGTATGTTTTAACTAATCGGAACAACTCGAAAATGTGTTTGGGGTAGAGGTATGTCCCAACACTGATTGATGATCCTGATTGTAATGTTTCTTCTCAAATAATAGAATGAGATATGTTTCCCGTCAAAAAGCAATAATTCTCTTGTGCTTCTTCCCCTTACAGAACGACCCACGCCGTAGAAAATGTGATATAATGTCCATGTTAACAACGTTATCAAACCTCATCCACCCAATGATTCCACACCACACATAGGACCTGTTTGGATAAACAGCTTAGTTAAGCATTTATGGTATAAGCGCTTACCATATAAGTACTTATGAATAATTAAGTTGTTTATATAATAAAGAATGAAATAATGTTAAAACTATTTTTCTCTAAGCCATAAGCTGTTTTCATAAGCTATCCTTTGGAGCTTATGGAAATTAACTGAAAACAGCTTATGAATATGTCATAAGCTGTTTCCATAAGCTCTCCCAAACAGTTTTATAAGTGCTTATGCCAATAGATAAACTCAAATAAGCAGATCCAAACGGGCCATAATATGATAGCGAGTAAAGATAGAAATGAGTGACTAATAGTCAGATTCTTGTATCATGAATATCTTACCTGGAATCTGTTCTACTAAACCCAAATAGATGTTTGGTTGAGATGCTTGTATCATGATATTATCCTTTATATATTAATAAAATTCTGATCCTGATTACTAGGATCCAGTGAATTGCATTATTATATCATTTGATTAGTTTCTTTTTTAATATTTTTGGGGACACTACCACAAAATGAGCTTTTGCTGACATAAATATAGTGAGTTTCCGTTTCCACGCATTTTAACTAAGCATCAAATTATCATAAAGAAATTACTGTAGGAAAATATCAACTCGTGCCAGTCATTGCTTACAGAAGCTTGAGCTTGCAATTAAATTGGTTGAAAAACATGTTCTTCCCTAACTCTGTTTTTTTTTTAAAGTTTTTTTGTGTGTCTTCTGGGTTTTGTAGAAAGAAAATTGCTATTGATATTCATGTGATGTGACTTGGTGTAATTAACTCAAAAAGAACTAATGTAATAGTGATGAACATATATAAAACCAATTTTTATTTTTATTTTATACGAGTTAAGGCATATATGCAGTTTACAGAAAGCCAAAATTAAAAAGGAGAGCAATGGCCTAAAAAGCAACCTGCCAAAATTAAGATTATAAAAATAGTAGAAAATTGCAAAAAAGCCACAAAACTTTCCTAAGACAACAGAATTATAAATCCGAACAGTTCTAATTAATTTCAGCAAAGCTATTTGATTTTGGATAGAACTATAAATCAAAACTTCCAAATAATAGATTATATAGTTGTAATGTTTTAATTTTTCAAATGTAATGTTATATATTTTTTGATTAAAATAAGTTCCCGATGAATACTTATTTTTATGTTCGAAAGTGATTTCGATTTTCGAAAACTTCTTAACTGAAAACTGAATTTGGTTTTGGTTTTTGAAACTTTCGAAACTCAACAAAAACTTGTTTTTGTTTTTGAAAATTTCAAAACAGAAAATAAAAAGCCACTCCGAACGGAGCCTCAGTAAATGGGACATTTTCACACTAATTTGTTTCAAAATAATAATGACTTGGAAAAAATTAGTTAGAGAATCCAAATATGATTTGGCACTATGTTGTAGGACAAATGATGACAAAACTAGTCAGAAAATCCTACTTAAAATCCTTTTTAGATTAAAAGGGGCTAAGAGCCCAAACGAATTACACGAATATCAAGTTAGGAGTAGGAACTCCAATTACATCAGCATCTACTAACAATCTATCATTAGGAGGAGGAGTGTCAAAACTAACGATACCATCATTAAAAGTACAACCCATATTAGGAAGCTCATCAGCGACCTTATTTGCTTCATGGTAGACATGAGAGATGCGCACATTAGAGAAAGTATCCAGGAGGTGTTTAATGCGCCTCACCAGCTGGTGACCAGCAACACTACCCGCGTGATCCCCTTTTAGACATTGCACAACCACGAGAGAATCCGACTGAAGCCCGATTTGTGTGAAACCTGTTTTTGCCGCTAACGTTAGACCCTCCAAAGCACCCCAAAGCTCAGCCAGGTAAGCAGTAGAGACTAAAAGACACTTGGAAAAGCCCCCAAGCCAACGCCCCTTAGAGTCGCGAACAACCCCCCCACAACCAGCAACATTGAGGGAAGCCTTAGCTGCTCCATCAGTATTAATGATGAACCATCCATTCGCGAAAGGTTTCCAACTCACATCAATCTGGTGACGACTACGATCAAAAATAGGACCTCGAATGACCTTACCTTTCTCATATTCATGGACCGCGCGACAAGAACAAAGCGGGATGGGAAAGGCAGCCTGGCAAAATCATCATCACGCACCTATTTGTTTCTCCAAAACCAGAGATTATAGCAACCCGTTGCCCACACATTACACCACTCCAAGGAAGTATTAATAGTAGAGGAGTTAATTAAATTAGATGTATCCACTCCTCTTCATCACAACCATAGAAACTAAGTCGCAAATGATGGGGAATTAAGTGATTCCAAAGCTGCTTGGCCAAATAACAATCACGAAGAACATGCATGATAGATTCGAGAACATTATGACACTTCTAACAATTACCATCTCCATTACCCCATTTACCGCAATACTTCTTGGTCGCTAACTTGCTATGAAGAATCTGCCATACAAAGAAACAGATAAGCTCCGGCACTTGATACTTCCACACCTTCAACCATCTCTCATCTGCTAGCGAAGTATCTTCGTTGCGAAGCTGCTTATAAGCAAGAGAAACAGAGAAAATTCTCGTGCCTTCACCAGGGCAATACTTAATGTCTGGGCCATCATGAGGGAGGGGCGCTGGGTGCGCTAAAATCTGAGAAATCATGCTGGCCTACAACAAATCATTTAGTTAGCTCAAATCCCAAGCACCATTTACTTAAAATCCTTTAATTAGTTACTAGTATGTAACAATCCTACTTAAAATCATTTAATCAGTTACTCAGTCTTCACCTAGTATGAAAATTGAAAAGGTTAATTCGTTCAAAAATTGCAGAGTCGATCACATGAAAATAGGTGAAGATTGAGTAATTTAAATTGAAAATATTCATCTTTATTTGTTTTGTACTTTAATTTTCCCAATAATCTAGTTTGGTCCCTGCAATTTTCTAGTTTGGTCCCTGCAATTTTCTTTTTAAAAAAAAAATCCCTTACAAAAACAAAATGGTTTTAGTTTGGTCCATCTATTAACTTTCCTTCCAAAAAAGCTGTCTTGTCTAACGAAGATGACGTCATCATGAAATCATTATGCCACGTGTAAACATATTATTGGACCTTTGTGCATGGTGGCGCTAACATGACACGTCATGATCCCATGTCATCATGGCCACATGGTACTGACATGTGCCACATTAGCACCCAATAAATGATAACCACGTGGCGCTCGTATGACAATAATGATCCAATAAATGCATGATCCAGATTTCATCATCACAAAATTTCATCAACACCAATATTTAGGAAACTTGATTTTAATGTTCTGGGTTTCTAGGTGTGATTTGAGAAACCAGTTAATTGTGTGCGTTATTTGCACTCTGGTACTCCAAAGATCCTGTTTCCCTTTCTTTTCCCACCTGGGCTGTTCACGTCTCCAGCGTTGTTGAAACTGTGATAATGATGATGAAGAGTGTGAAACTTGTGATGATGATGATGAGTTCCAACAATTATTGTTGGTGATGAGTTTCGATGTTTTCCCAAAAGTAAGATGTGATGATGATGAAGAACCAGTAGTGATCGCTGCAGATGATGATGAACAACGATGATCATTGCATTGTTTTTTATTTTTTATTAGCATTTAAGTAATATATAATTATAGTGGTAAGAGGGTTGAGTGTGTCACTTCGAGTTCATGGGTCCAAAATGTTTACTTGTTTGCGAGGTGATATGCAAGTATACACAATCGCAACAAGTAATACCCACAGGGATTGATGTTATTTTTAGAGTTTAATATAATAGCAACTAGTGATGGAAAACAAGTAACGGTAACAAAATTGTTGGGATATCTTTAACTAAGTAAATCATTTAAAACAGAAAAATGCAATGTCGTATATTAAGTACCTAAAATATGTTGGAAAGAAGAATCAAGAGGAGAGCAACCGAGCCCAGCGCTTCGGCCATCCTTCCGCTCGGGAGGCCCTTTCCAGGGGTGCCCTGAAGAATGCCCTAGCCCAAGTAGAGTTGCTACACCTCCTTAGTGGACCATCGGAATGAGGTGTCCAAGGAGCAGATTCTCAGACCGGCAATAGACGGAGCTGGGGAGCCCGAGGTCATCTTCCCTAGGTAGCTTGTAATCGTTAAGTTTCCTTTTTCTTTTCAGAGGTCTCCGGGTATGTTCGGGGTCGTCCTCAAATGTAATGGTACCACGACGCCGAACTTTTCCCTTTTTTTTGTAAATTATTCATAACGCCATTTGTTTCTTCAATTTAATTTGATTTGTTTCTTCGCACAATTTAAAATGCTTAGTTTCATTTATTTCTTCGAGGAGAGTATGAGTGCGGGCGCTAGGGGTTGTCGCGTTTTGGCGAGGTACCCCCCGAGGTCAATCGCTACAATCCCTTTTTCAATGAACAAGTGAGCAGAGTTTGAGTTACTTACCTCGGATTTTAATCCGGACTTGCCGTGCGGCAATGTGCTGAGACTTGTTGGGAAGCTGATGCCGATCTGAGATTTGAAGGGACGGAACGCGTGTGGTTCACCCTTGTAAGAATGCTTAGTGAGCCACGATAGGCTCGACCTCATGATAGAGGTCAGCGGGCCACGCTACAGCCGACCTCGTGGAAGAGGTCAGTGAGCCACTTAGGGTAGACCTCGTGAAAGAGGTCCGTGAGCCACGATTGGCCCGACCACGTTCAAGGTCAGTTTAAGACACGTCGGATTGACCGTTCGAGAGAAGGAGGTCTACCCGAGGCCGCTAGACGATCAGGTGAGACTTCATTCGGTCGCGTCCACCAAGTGCGATAACTTGGAGTGAACGCGGGGTGAAGAAGCTCGTACGAGACCGGGTGCAAGGGCTGTGCCTTTACCTCGATCAACGTTTTTTGCAAAGAGGCAGAGCTCCTGGAAAGAATTGGTTTGCTGCGCCAAGGTTCCCGAAAAGAATCAGTTTATTCATTGGGACCAGGGTCCGATTAGGAGTAGTCATTAGTGATAAGAGAGTGGGGGACTCAGATCCGTGCTGAAGTAAAAAATGCATGTAGGCGTAGCCTGTTTTTGTGTGTGTGTGTGTGTGTGTGCGACTGCAACGTCTATATTGAATCATTGCAGTATGTGGTCGGGGTCAGTTCCCGATACGAGGTGACAGGACTTTGGTGCGGAGCGGTCCGTTGGATCCAATAAGTTTCTTCTCAATAGTCTGGGACCCCGGGGTTTGGATCGAGCCCGAGCTCAATAAGATTTACCTTGGATACCGCTTTCTTACCTGCTCGTCTTTCCTCAACTTGATCTAGTTCATTCTTCATTTTTAGTGACAGGTAATGGCATTCTAGGCTGCTTTTAGGTAGGCGGGGACGGTAATTATCTCGTCCTTGTTTGCGTAGATGCCACCTCCCCGAGTCTGCTCAAACTTGTGATGATGATGATGAGTTCCAACAAGTATTGTAGGTGATGAGTTTCGATGTTTTCCAAAAAGTAAGATGTGATGATGATGAAGAACCAGTAGTGATCGCTGCAGATGATGATGAACAACGATGATCATCGCATTGTTTTTTATTTTTTATTAGCATTTAAGTAATATATAATTATAGTGGTAAGAGGGTTGAGTGTGTCACTTCGAGTTCATGGGTCCAAAATGTTTACTTGTTTGCGAGGTGATATGCAAGTATACACAATCGCAACAAGTAATACCCACAGGGATTGATGTTATTTTTAGAGTTTAATATAATAGCAACTAGTGATGGAAAACAAGTAACGGTAACAAAATTGTTGGAATGTCTTTAACTAAGTAAATCAATTAAAACAGAAAAATGCAATGTCGTATATTAAGTACCTACAATATGTTGGAAAGAAGAATCAAGAGGAGAGCAACCGAGCCCAGCGCTTCGGCCATCCTTCCGCTCGGGAGGCCCTTTCCAGGGGTGCCCTGAAGAATGCCCTAGCCCAAGTAGAGTTGCTACACCTCCTTAGTGGACCATCGGAATGAGGTGTCCAAGGAGCAGATTCTCAGACCGGCAATAGACGGAGCTGGGGAGCCCGAGGTCATCTTCCCTAGGTAGCTTGTAATCGTTAAGTTTCCTTTTTCTATTCAGAGGTCTCCGGGTATGTTCGGGGATATCCTCAAATGTAATGGTACCACGACGCCGAACTTTTCCCTTTTTTTTGTAAATTATTCATAACGCCATTTGTTTCTTCAATTTAATTTGATTTGTTTCTTCGCACAATTTAAAATGCTTAGTTTCATTTATTTCTTCGAGGAGAGTATGAGTGCGGGCGCTCGGGGTTGTCGCGTTTTGGCGAGGTACCCCCCGAGGTCAATCGCTACAATCCCTTTTTCAATGAACAAGTGAGCAGAGTTTGAGTTACTTACCTCGGATTTTAATCTGGACTTGCCGTGAGGCAATGTGCTGAGACTTGCTGGGAAGCTGATGCCGATCTGAGATTTGAAGGGACGGAATGCGTGTGGTTCGCCCTTGTAAGAATGCTTAGTGAGCCACGATAGGCTCGACCTCAAGATAGAGGTCAGCGGGCCACGCTACAGCCGACCTCGTGGAAGAGGTCAGTGAGCCACGATAGGCCCGACCACGTCGAAGAGGTCAGTGAGCCACTTACGGTCGACCTCGTGAAAGAGGTCCGTGAGCCACGATTGGCCCGACCACGTTCAAGGTCAGTTTAAGACACGTCGGATTGACCGTTCGAGAGAAGGAGGTCTACCCGAGGCCGCTAGACGATCAGGTGAGACTTCATTCGGTCGCGTCCACCAAGTGCGATAACTTGGAGTGAACGCGGGGTGAAGAAGCTCGTACGAGACCGGGTGCAAGGGCTGTGCCTTGACCTCGATCAACGTTTTTTGCAAAGAGGCAGAGCTCCTGGAAAGAATTGGTTTGCTGCGCCAAGGTTCCCGAAAAGAATCAGTTTATTCATTGGGACCAGGGTCCGATTAGGAGTAGTCATTAGTGATAGGAGAGTGGGGGACTCAGATCCGTGCTGAAGTAAAAAATGCATGTAGGCGTAGCCTGTTTTTGTGTGTGTGTGTGCGACTGCAACGTCTATATTGAATCATTGCAGTATGTGGTCGGGGTCAGTTCCCGATACGAGGTGACAGGACTTTGGTGCGGAGCGGTCCGTTGGATCCAATAAGTTTCTTCTCAATAGTCTGGGACCCCGGGGTTTGGATCGAGCCCGAGCACAATAAGATTTACCTTGGATACCGCTTTCTTACCTGCTCGTCTTTCCTCAACTTGATCTAATTCATGCTTCATTTTTAGTGACAGGTAATGGCATTCTAGGCTGCTTTTAGGTAGGCGGGGACGGTAATTATCTCGTCCTTGTTTGCGTAGATGCCACCTCCCTGAGTCTGCTCAATGTCGGACACCCAACGATACAGTAGTATGGGGAGTGACAAAGTAGGACCAAGAACCGGGTCTTTACTGTTCTGGAGAGCTTGTTAGTTCCGTACGTGACCATCAGTTCGAGGTGCCCGAGTGGGGTCATCTTCGAGCCATTGAAGCCGGTCAAATCATCATCGTTGTATGGGATGAGCTCGGTTTCGGGGACCTTTATTTTTGGCAAGAGGTCTTGAAAAAGAATATCAGCCGAGCTGCCCAGGTCTACTAAGATTCTTAGCACGAGCACATCGGCCATCACTACGGTGATGATAAGAGGGACGTACTTGTTTGGTTCGAGGATCGAGAGGTCCTTATCTCAAAAGGCCAGTAGGGACCTATCGGACAGGTTAGTGGTCTTGGGTGGTTTGGCTACGCTCATAATTTCTCTACACCTCCTCCGCATCACTGCTTTAGTCTCGGCAATATCAACCGAGTGTCCTCCCATTATCACTGCAGCTACCACTCTTGACCATTGCTGCTTCGGTTCTTCCTCTTCGTTGGAGTCTTCAGAGTCCTCATTCGCTGGTTTAGTCACTTCATTGACTCCGGATTTACCTTTCCTGGGCGAGCGGAATCGTTTTTGCTCCACGTCCCCGTCCTTCTTAATATACTTGGTGAGCTTCCCCTTCTGTATCATGTCCTCAATGTCGTCGCTCAGGACTCGACACTGGTTGGTGTCGTGCCCGTGACTCTTGTGGTATCGGCAATAGTTCTTCGTGTCTGTGTTTTCTCTCTGGACAAGGGGAGCTGGCCACTTACGATCTTTGAATTCAGTGTTCGCGCATTCAACGAGGACCTTGGACTTAACTTCATTGAGCTCGGCGTACTCGGTAAATCGGGGTCGCCTCTCTTTGGGAGGTCCCACTGAGTCTTTCTTGGGGGACCTTCCCCTTCTCGGTCCCCATGGCGGGGGTAGATTTCTAGACCGCCTCGTCGGCAAGGTCATCCTCCTCATAATCGATGAACCTTTGAGCACGTCGTAGGAAGTCCTCAAGGCTTCGGAGTCGGCGTATCCCGACGTCGATTTGAAACAAACTCTTCTTCCGGATCCCGTGTCTCATGAACATAAGTCTGATATCATCTCCGAGGTCCCTCATATCGTGTGCCTCTTTATTGAATCTTTCGATATAATCCCTCAGGGTCTCGGTTTCTCTCTGCTTTACTGCCTTGAGGACATCGACAGATTTTGGTTTCATCTTGGAGGCCGTGAAGCGTACTGATAAGACTCGGACCAACTGCTCCCAGGAGTAGATGCAGCCGGGTTTCAGATCCCGGAACCATGACAGGGCTGACTTGCTCAGCGATGGTGGGAAGATCTTGCATTTTATGTCGTCCGTTGCATTCCGATATTGCATCATCAGATCAAAGGTATCAACATGTTCGTCCGGGTCGCTGTCGTACATGTTAAGTTGTGGGGGATTTTCTAGCGACCTCGGCACTTTGCAAATAGCGATCTCCCGAATGAAAGGAGTTTTCCTTGCGTGAGAGGTGTTGTCTCGGCGGGAAGCGTGATCCTTCTTGTGCGGGGAGTGTCTCCGGCGCAGGGAAGCGCTGCGAGAGGATGAGGAACCATACGAGGATGCTTGACTGGGACTCAAACCGGGGGGAGTCAGAGGAGAGCGCGAGCCGCGGCGTCGGTGCTCCCTGCGCGTTGGAGATCGGTGGACATGGCGCTTGTGGCCGATTTTCCTCTGAGGGGGAGAACGATGCCGCTTCAAAATGATGGTGTCCAGGAGCGGGGATTTGTTACGAGGTAGGATCGATGCTGCTGCGGTGTTGGCTCGAATAGCAGAGACTTTTTCCTACATTTGAGTGAGTCGTAACTCTTGTTGGGCAATATCATGGCTTCGTCTATCTAGGAAGTCTAGAATCTGGTTGACTGCTCGGACTGGTACTGGGACTGCCTCGGCTGCAGGTGGAGGCGAGAAAAGTGGTGCAAAGTGTGCCGGCTCGGTGAACTCTTGCACGTGGCCCTCGGGGGTTTGAACCCGGGCAGGCTTGGTCTCGATGACGCTCTGAGGGCGAGGCTTATTACGAGTCGAAGGTCTTCCTCGGGGAGCCATGGGAAAGGACTGATTTGGTGAGAGATGATGATCTTCTCCCACTGTGCTCGCCCATGTTCGAAAGGTGACTTCGGATCTCGGATCCTTGAGTGAATGATAGTTGCTTGCAGTCTCTGCATCGTCTTCTCCTTGGCTCGAGGTCGGAAGAATGTCTTCAGAGTCGGAATCCTCCGAGATAAGCTTCATCAGCGTCGCCGGCTCACGAGGTCGGACTCGGGAGGGTTAGGTACCTGCAGACACTCTGATAGAAGCGTACATGATTGAGCGGGGTATTGCCATATTTATAGAGTGGGTCCAGAGCTCTGCAAGCCTTGCCGAATTCCGAATCGTCGGATCGGGGGGAAATGATCTGGCCTGTTGATCCGAATCCGAATGTGTGTTTACCTCGCCAGCTGGATCCACAACGTATTTAGCCGTTTGCCAGCCGGATTGGGCCTCTTGGCCCAGTCCGGAACACTTCCAAAAAAAAAAAGTTACCTTCCGAAATTGTGTTTTTGACATCAAACACATAAATCCAGAATTTTGGATTTATGTCAAAAACATAATTCCGAAAGGAAAAAAAATAATGTGTGGGTTAGTGGGGAATATAAAAATCCAAACCTGAACAAGTATATCTAGTTTTAAATGTCCAAATATAATAACCAATATTGTTGGCCCAATATTTTAATCTACCCTGGGGCACGAGGGTCGACCCCGTGCTCTCGGGTTCGATTCCTGTAATTGACAAACTTAGTGTAGGCCAGCGCGAAATTTGATCCTAAACACAAATGGCGATTAATCTTTCGTTAAAAGCATTCAGTCGAAAACAAAAAATGTCCAAATATAAATGTTAGGTTAAAAGTGTTTCACATATATTAACAGCGAGGAGTACTCCCCCCGCTCCCCTTTCCATCACTCCAAACTTTTCTCTTCCCCCATTCTTTGTCATATGGAGTTTTACTCCCCCACCTTAGTCCCACGTGGTTTTCTTTGTCCCCACTCCTAATTCCCATTATAGGATATCCCCCCGCCTTTTTCCCCTTAGGAGTATGGTAGGTCCTGTCCCCCAAAATTTCTCCGCTTCCGATCCACGTCATGAGAAGTTTTCCTTCACTGCTCCTGTTCGCACTAGGACATGGTCCTCATCCCCGTCTCCGAAATGACCGCAAAGGATTTTCTACATCATCCAGTCCCTACGAGGAACAATTTCTCGCCCATGGGGACCTTATGAATAATATCAAGTTAGAGATGCTTACTGCCCCGAGAGTAAAACAAGGCACCAACCTAAATTCTAGCCTCTGATATTCGCCTTTTAGCTGCTATTTTGCTACTACTGATACTTGATTGCTATTGCTTCTACTTGACTGCTACTGTTTCATTTTTGAATTTTTTAGCGTTTCGTGATTAGGGTTTTAGTGTGAAAACCTAATCTTTTGCTCTGAATTTTTCTCTATTTTCGTCCCTCTTTTTGTGTGTTTTTGTGTCTGAATTCTAGTGGTATATATAGGGGTTTTTAGGGTTTTTGCATTCAATTTCTGATTCTAATAGATTTTCTTTCCTTTTTCAGATTTGGGCTTGGGCTAGAGAGCTTGCTCAACAAGGAAGATGATGCTGAAGATGATACAACTGCTGATTTTCTTTTAATATTTTTTTTGCATTATTTTTTAAATTATTTTTCGTTTTTTTCTATTTTTTTTTTGTATTTTTGAATTATTAGTTTTTGGACTTGTGGACAATTGTAAATGTTGTAATATTATATTTTTTAAATTCTGATTTTAATTAATATTTTTGTGATTTGAGATTTTGATTAAGTGAACAAATTGAACTTGGGCCAAAACTGAGAATGAAAACCGGGTCCAACTAAACAATGCACTAAAATGGAGCCCGTTAAGGAAAAAAAAGCCCAAACGAACTACTAAAGACAAGCCCAATTAAATTAAGTTGCAAGGATAGGCCCAATCACGAAAGCACAAGCCCAATTAGATGAAAAGGTATCTCGGCCCAATCGAATGAAATACTAAGCATTGGCCCAAAATAAAATGAGACAGTATCGAATGAGTCGGAAAAACTTTTCTCGTAGTAATTGGACCTAGGACAGATGATACGTGAACTAATAACAAAAATAGCCATAGTAAAAAGAGAGCTGACAAACTTGGGGTATAACAATACAAAATACAATTCTTCGTATGAAAAAAATAAATAACAACCAAAAACATATTAAGGATAAATTGAGTAGTGGAAAGTCATGTAGTCAGATGTAGGAACTTCTCTTTCATGGTAACCACTTGAACTCGTGCCTCCTCACCACCAATAAAAGAATACTCCTATTTCCTAACAGAAATGAATCTAGATACAAGAAACGCACTATTTAACTAAAGTCCCATTCATCCCCATGTCTTTACCTTCACATCTCATTTTACAAATAAATCGTCACGAAGAAAAATAACAAAAAACATAGAAAGTCTCATATTAAAAGCAAAAGAGAAGCTAATCGTGAAATTAGGTCTTAAATAAGTTAGTAGTTACCCTAGATCAGCAGAATTTTGATGAAAGGGAGAGGAAATTGCAGGATTTGAGGTTCACTGACAAGGGAACTGAACTATCTGAGTCAACAAACACAAGAATGATAAAAAATGCGGAAGTCTTGTGAACTTACCTATATTGAGGGAGAGGATTGTTGGCATGTATGAGGGTGAATGGTGACAGCGAGCATGAGGGTGAACAACGACAACGAGCATGAGGGTGAACGGTCTGAGTCAGGTTCGAAAATAGGCGAAATTGGCAAGGGCTTCACGATAAAACAAGGCTTCAGTTGTTTACACTTGTTACCGATGTAAAAATAAATAAATTAACATTGGTTTTGTTGACAGCCGATGTTAAAAGCTTTGTTTTAACTTAAAAAAGGCCACTGCGTCGTTTTTAACATTCGTCATTTTTTAACCGATGTTAATTTTTCTTATTAATTCAGCATTGACATAAAGTTTAGTTCTATTGTAGGCACTTGCTATTCTCATTTCCCTATCAGTCAATTCAAAAAAGTCTATACATTAAACAAAGGGTAATCAAATATGCACACATCTAAACTAAATATCGTCATAAAAAATATACCATTCTACGATCGACTTCTACAAAGTTTTAGAATTAGAATGATGGAACTTTCAACACCATTATCTATAAGATATTTGATTCATCTCCTCTGCAAACCTTTCCCACAACGTACATTTAATATTGTTCCCACTGGAATAAAACGTGACGACTTTTAGAAGTTAGAGGATGGATTAACATACTATACTATTTGAAACATAAAGGTATTGACATTACCTTCTCATCAAGCAATGACATGTCAATATTGGATATGACACTTAGATTTTTGAATTCAGGAACTCTCAATGTATGCAAGACATAAACTTTAAGCCTCTAATCAGTCTTGCCCGGGCGTATGCCAGAAATTAGAGTGTATCTTGAAACCATTTTTGTGAACTCTATGAAGTATGGTTAAATCATGAGACGGTACTTTCACCAGATAGTCGTGTGAAATCACATGTGGGGGTCTTGTCTCATAGTACCTTGGTATTTATAATAGTGCTTCTGCCATTTTCCCTCCACCTAAGTTGTCTCTTTATCTTTCATTGACTCATTAAAATTCGAATCTCAACCTCTACAATCATGATTAATGAAATAAATTCAAATTCAGTTCCTCACATAACTCACTAAAATTCGAATCTCAACCCCCTCCCTTAACCTCCCACACCTTTTAACCTTCTTTTGGGTTCAATTATCCAAGTTCATGAATTAATCAATGATATTACATTTCAATCACCACTACAATCATGAGTAAATGAACTTATTCGAACTCAATTCCCCACGCCTCTTAATCTTCCACTCAATTGGAGCTCAATGATATTCCCTTTTCCATTCACCCTAAACGCCTCTTAATCTTCCCAACAGTTCAATGCTCAACGTTTCGATTTTCATGCACTTAATTGAATGTGCAAGGATGCCCTTTTCCCTTCACCCTAAGTGCCTTTTAATGCACCCAATGGTCAATGCTCAATATTTTGATTTTCATTCCCTAAATTGAATGTGCATGCAATGCCTTTCTCCTAACCTTCCACACCCCTTAATCTTCCACTCGTTCAACGTTCTAAGTCAATGAATTAATCACGCCTGTTAATATTCCCCACGATTTAATGCTAAAAATTTCAATTTTGATGTCATCAATTAAATGCCATCAATTAAATGCAAATGGATGCCACTGAAACCAAAGACGAAATTTAAGCATCCAACGGGAAGAAATTGAATAGATGCAATTAAAGATTGCAATGGGAAGCAAAATAACCACAATTAAAGCTTGCATTGGAAAATGTATAGGGTGTTTGACAATAAGTGCAATGTGGCAGACAATTATAGTTTCAAAATTTTAATTGACCAAATTTTAAAAAAAAAGAAGATGTAGATATCAATAAATACAATCCCCGATAGAAATGATTGATATTAAAGATTGCAATGAGAAACCAAATGACAACAATTAAAGCTTGTAATGGAAATTGTATATGGTCGTTCTGCAATTAATGCAATTGCGTCTTTTTAGTTTTTCAATAATGCGTTATGGGGAAACTAGATAGATTGCAATTTGAAAGTAGAGGCACAATAAAAGCTTATTTAGAAAGTAGAATGTGGAATAGGTGTAATTTAATTTTGCAATGGGAAGAGAAATGTAAATAATTAAAGCGTGCATTGGAAATTGTATAGAGTCATTCTGCAATTAATTCAATGCTGTCTTTTTAGTTATTCAATAATGCTTAATGGGAGGAATTAAAGGGATTGCAATTTAGAAGTAAAGCCGCAATAAAAGAATGATTGGGAAGTAAAAAGTGGAATAATTGCAATTTAATTTTGCAATGGGAAGTGAAATGTAAACAACTAATAAAGCGTGCATTTAGAATAGTATAGGGTCGTTCTGCAATAAATGCAAGTATGATCGACAATTATTATCGATAGAATTTAAATGACCAATTTATCCCCTCAGTTTTGGCGGACTTTTTCTACCTAAATGCCAACTTTTTATTGGACTCCGTATTCTACTTTTATATATAAATTTTTTTAACATTTTACTTTATTTATTCTAATTTAATTTCTTTCTTTCTTTCTTTTTTGACTAATTAATTTCTTTCTTTTATGAATGGCTGATAGTCATTACATTTCAGGCTACAATTTCTGCCTTTTCTTTTTTGACTAATTAATTTCTTTCTTTTATGACAGGTTGAATGGTAATTACATTTTAGGCTATAATTTCTTGCCATGCGTTCACATCTAAGTCTACTTATATTCTTCTTCCACCAACACTGATCACTCTAAGACTCCTATAAAATGCCACTAAGAAATGAAACAAAACACCACTTTCGTATTCATAGCAACAATGACACTAACAACCCTTTTTTTCTTTTGTCTTTGTTGCTTCATTGTTTCTCATTGTCATTCTCAGTCTCTAAATAATGGTTTCACTGTTGAATTAATCCACCGAGATTCCTCAAAATCACCACTCTACAATCCCACAGAAACACAATTCCAAAGACTCACTAATGCTATTCATCGTTCCATAAACTATGCCAATTACGTCAACAAAGTCTCACAAACCGACCGAACACCAAAAACAACTGTAATTCCTGATAAAGGTGAATATCTTATGGAATATTCTGTTGGTACTCCACCATTCAAAGTCTATGGTATTGTTGATACCGGAAGCGATATTGTTTGGCTTCAATGTAAACCTTGTGAAGATTGTTACAACCAAACATCACCTTTATTTGATCCTTCAAAATCATCAACATTTAAAACCCTCCCTTGTAATTCTAACACATGTAAATCTCAGCAGTTTACTCAATGTTCTAATGATAATAAATGTGAGTATCAGATTCAATATGGCGATGGTTCTGTTTCACAAGGTGATCTTAGTGTTGATACTCTTACATTGGGCTCCACAAATGGTCAACGTATTTCATTTCCTAAAACTGTTTTGGGATGTGGACACGAGAACACCGTGTCTTTCCAAGGTCAAAGTTCAGGTATTGTTGGCCTTGGAGGTGGCCCTATTTCTTTTACATCTCAATTGAGTTCTCCTATTGATGGAAAATTCTCGTATTGTTTTGTTCCATTATTGTCGGATACAAACGTCACCAGCTCACTTAAATTTGGAAGTTCAGCTTTGGTTTCTGGTAAAGGAGCGGTTTCAACTCCGTTAGTTCAACCTGAAGGTGACGCAACTTCGAGAATCTTTTACTATCTAACCCTTGAAGGGTTTAGTGTAGGGAACAAAAAAATAGAGTTTGGATCCAAAGGCGGATTTTCTAAGGGTAATATAGTAATTGACTCGGGTACGACATTGACCCTATTGCCTGATCACTTGTTATCTAGGTTGGAAGCAGCGGTGGCTAAGGTTGTTAAACATGAGCGTGTTCAAGATCCTTCTCACCAATTGAGTCTTTGTTATAAAATCTCTTCACAAGAGAATTTACGTGTTCCTGTGATTACAGCACATTTTAGTGGTGCAGATGTTGTAATGAATAGTTTGAACACGTTTATTCCCGTTGAGGAAGGGATTGTTTGCTTCGCTTTTGCAGCAGCTTCGGTGGGAGTTGGTTCCATCTTTGGGAATGTAGCTCAGCAGAACTTGTTGGTTGGTTATGATCTTCAAAAGAAAGTCGTGTCTTTTAAACCTACTGATTGTACTAAGCAGTAATTCTCGTTGTTTACTTCCTTATATTAATAAGTGAATTATAAGTCTATTATAATGTATTTGTGCTTTGTTATTTCTACTGAATTGTTTGCTTCATTATATTAATATAAGAGAACTCTTATTTCCTCCTTATTATTGTAACTAAGTGTTTTTTTTATAAGCAAAAATTGGATTAAATTGGACCACTAGTGGTACTCCAACCCATTACAAAGACTATAAAATTCAAAAAAATACAATTAAATTGAACATCCATAGATAATAAGAAGAAAAAGTGTAAAGAATGTTAAGAACATAATTCATATTTATCAAATGTAAATACAAAAATTAACACTTAGTTAGAAAGAAAAGAAGACAACACAATTAGAAAGTGAAAGAATATGACGGGGGTTCTTTTGTAAATGTGACTGAAACTCCTGTGAAATACATGGGTATCATGCATGGTTGGATGAAAACCACCAATAAAATAGAAGCATCCATAGAGAGAGTTGAAAGAATACGGGTTCTTTTGTAAATGTGGTTGAAGTTCCTGTGAATAAAAATTACATTATGACTATCAATTAAATAAGAAGTATTCATAAATAGTTGAAAGATTGTGATGGGGCTTATATTGTAAATATGGTTGAAATTCCCGAAGGTAAACCTATAATTAGAAAAGAAAAGAAGATAACACAATTAGAAAATGAAACGCGTGGGTATCATGCAAGGTTGGATAAAAACCACAAATAAAATAGAAACATCCATACAAAGTAAACGTGTGGATATATATCATGTAGAATTAGTTGAAAACCACTGATAAAACAGAAGCACATATACAAATTGAAAGAATATGATGAAGAGTTGTATTGTAAATATGACTGAAGTTCCCGCGGGAGCAAGTATATAATACATGTTATATATTGCAAGACAAAAAAGCAACTTTCAGTAATGACGGATGCAACTAAGCACAAAGAGAGGAGTTTCTGAACCATAAAGTATACCAAAATACACTGCTTAGCATTTCACTTTACGTATTTTGTCATGATATTTAATTTTTTTCACTTAACCGGTCATTGAGGAACAAACTTTCAATATTTGAAGAGTTTAAATTTTTTCTGAAAGCTAAAGTACCCTAAAACACACTTCTTAACATCATACTTTAAGAGTCATTATCCATGTTTACAATACAACTCATTACTAACCAAATTTCCCTATTCCTTATCCATCAAATATCAATTAAAAAAATTCAAGAATATCATGAATATTGTGAGTGGGGTCAATCACGTATATATACAAGTGGAGGAACTATTCAAATTACGTCATCACATAACGAAAAGTCTAGAAGGCGAGAGAATGAAAATAATGGGTTGCGAATTTAATAAGTGGGCCTACCAAATGAATGGATAGAAGGAACAATCCTGTACGACGAGTATTTTTAAATGAGTTTTTGACTGCAGAAGGTATAAACTTTGTGTTTTTGAACCGTTAAATTATTTTGAGTCATAAGTACATCAAAAGACATTATTTAACATCTCATTCTACGGTATTTTGTCATGAAGTTAGATCTTTTTTCACCTAACTGATTTTTGAAGAACGGACCACTCATATTTGAAAATCTAAAAAATGCTTCAGTGCTTGTGAAGTACCGACTGTAAGATAACTACAGGACGATAATTGCATTTAATAAGATACCAAATTATGTAAAAAGTAACAAAATAAAAAAAATATATAAAATTTTTCTAAATGCTAAAGTACCCAAAAACACACTGATTAGCATCACATTTTACGTATTTTGTGACAATTTTTTTCACCAAACTGGTCATTGAGGAACAAACATTATGTTTAGAATAGTTAAATTTTTTTCTGATCTCTAAAGTTCACCAAAACATACTCCTTAGCATCTCGATCATTTAATGTATTTTTTTACGAAATAATTTTTTTCATCAAATTAGTTTATTGAGGAATGAGTTTTGCGTATTTGAACATCTAATTTTTTTTCGGACTCTTAAATGTCCCAAAAAATATGAAAAGAAATAAAACACAAAAACGTGGAAGTTTGGCGTGAAGTACAATTGAAACCACAATGCTCTCATATAATATAAACACCAATTTAAATAGTTTCTGTGGGACCTTCAACCTGATCGTTGAAATTAACAACAATCAGTGAAATTAGTAAAAAGTGGTTCATATTCAAGGTTAGATAAAAACTACAAATAAAAAAGAAGTAACTATACAAAGTTGAAAGAAGATGATAGTTAAAGAAATATTGAAATTTTCATAGTATAGATAAAGCAATATTACACATTAACCCAATATAACGCAATACACAAAATAAGAAAAAAATCCAATTATATGTGGCGAATAAAAAAATCCAAGTACATTGTTTCATTAAAAAAATCCAAGTACAATTAAATAAAAAGCTTCAATCATATGTGGCGAATAAAAAAATCCAAGTACATTTAAATACAAACTTCAATTATATGTGGTGATACAGGAAGCCATAAAGTAAAAAACAAGAATTATATAAAGAATTAGTAGAAGACAACAAAATTTATAAAATAAAAGGAATTACCGTTGGTGATGACATTCAATGTCATATGCAAATGGAAAGTCTGAAAAATAAACAAAAGAAACACAAGGGAGTAAAATTGTAGGCGGACCCTACCGCACGAATGAAAAGGGCATTAATCATGTATACGATTGCAACTTCAACATATCCAACTGCAGGACAGTACAAGAATTAGATATAAACTTCAATTATATGTGGTGATACAGGAACCCATAAAGTAAAAAACAAGAATTATATAAAGAATTAGTAGAAGACAACAAAATTATAAAATAAAAGGAATTACCGTTGGCGATGACATTCAATGTCATATGCAAATGGAAAGTCTGAAAAATAAACAAAAGAAACACAAGGGAGTAAAATTGTAGGCGGACCCTACCGCACGAATGAAAAGGGCATTAATCATGTATACGATTGCAACTTCAGCATATCCAACTGCAGGACAGTACAAGAATTAGATATAGGATAATGATAATAATAATAATAATAATATTTAAGTCCCAAAAAGACAATTAAAATAAAATAATTTCGAGAACATATCCTAATAACTATTTAGAAAAAGTGGGGTGTTACACTAGATATAACTCAACTGAAAGATACGGTATCAGCCTCTCACAGGCTAGATATAACTCAACTGAGAGATATTGCATCAGCCTCTCACAGACTAGATATAACTCAAACTGAAGCTATTGCATCAGCCTCTCACTAGCTAGATATAACTCAACTGAAGATACTGTATCAGCCTCTCACAGGCTAGATATAACTCGAACTGAAAATACTGTATTAGCCTCTCATAGGCTAGATATAACTCAACTAAAAGATACGATATCAGCCTCTCACAGGCTAGATAAGAGCACTTGAGTACCATTCTCGCCACTCACAGGCTAGGTAACTCGAACAGGAAGACATAAGGTTGCCTCTCACAGACTAAGCACGACTCAAACAGAATACTATCTAAACACTATCCTCACCTGTCACAGCCTAAGTGACTCGTCTCAATAATACTTTTAAAAAGACTCATGTGTCTCACAAAACGGTCGACTCCTAGTAACAATCGTCAAAAGTACATACAACTCCAAGAGTTATCTAAAAATTAATTTAATATCTATGTCCGTAAAACTAACAACCCAAATTACAAGTACTCATATAAATAACAAAAAATAGCTAATATAGTTTAATCACTAAGATTTAATATCTTAAATTTAATACACTTAAATTAAAATAGATATCTTACATGTTGCGCCTCCCCTAATTAAATAGAAATCACTGCCTATACTTTATCAAGTCAATAATATTTGCATTCTCCTATTTATAATATTCACCTCGTTCTTTATTTAATTCATTTGCAGCTCCTTATTTATAAAACTCATCGCTCTACTTTTAAAATCAATTATTACAACTCTTTAACAACTAAAAAGAAATTGAACTTCAAATGTCTCACTAAATAACCAGAATTTCATTTCATATATTTTCATCATAAACTCGCTAAACCTTAATACCACACTTCTTACATTAGAATTTCACAACTTAAAAAAAACACCAACTTGACTCTAACAATCATCCTTCATGCGCGTTCCTTTTCAAATAGCTATACACTCACAAATTTCTCTTTGCAACTTATTTTTAAGAGAAATGCTTTAAATCCTAAAGTACTAATAACAATGTATTATGATTCCCTCAGTAAGTCTAATGCAATTGTATTATAATTCTCTCACTAAGTACAATGCATTTATGACACATTAGCAATTCCAATCCTAAGTTCTAATCGTACAATGCACTACTCTCAATTATTTCTATAGAGTATAATAATTCTCTATACAAAAGCCACAAACATATTCCTCTATTCGAGCCCATAAGCTATACAATATTTTTTATGTCACACATATAGCATACAAACAATCAGAAATCACAAGTAATTAAATATCAAATAATTAATTACACAAATGTTTAACAATCATATAAGCTAATTAATCACAATAGGCCATACAATTAACATATTTATATAAAGTGTCTAAAATACACAAGTGAGATAAAAATTGGGGTCTAAGGCCAACCCCTCTACCCACAATTGTTATTATACCAATGAGTAAAATAATCTTTTCCCCCTTACCTCAACAAAAGTAGTCCACATCAAAATAAAAATAATGGAGGTTCACTCACGGCAACAAATTTGAGCAACGAACGACGCCGAATAATATCATCAAGAATGCGTGTACAAAGAACCACGAAATGTGGCTGTAGAATTAAATGGCGTACACAAATTTGTTTCAAATAATTAATAGTAATATTAGCCATAAAAACAGAATCAAAATGACACAAAAGGAGTGACCAGAAAAAGTCTCACCGAGACAATGAGTTACAAAGGGTCCAACGTCAATTTTTACAAAACGAAAAAGAGACTAGTTTTGACGAGAGGAATCCAAAAATGATGTCCATTTTTCGAAAAAAGAAATGTGGTTGCCGGAAAAGGCCAAAAATAGTCCGCCCAAGGAGTCGTTTCCGGCGAAATGGAACCGAAATTGACCAAGACGAGGCCGGAAACGTGTTCAACATTTGATTTCGTGTTGGAAGCCAGAGTTTTGTGCGCCGCTGCGGCTGAATGAGAGAGAACGTAAGGAGAGATAAAAGGAAATAAGGGTTTGAATTTGAAACATGGCTGCTGCAACCTCATTCACGTGAAAGAGAAGAAGAATAGTGCTGAAGTGGTGTAAATAAAAAATCACTTAATGTTAGGGGGTGTATGGATAGTAAAATGCCCAAAACTTTAATATATACTCTTTAAAAATAGTTTTACAATGCTTCAAAAAAAATAGTTTTACAATACAAACTCATTTTTAACACTCTATTAAACACAATATTAATTTTAAAATAATTAATTTATCAAGACTATTATTTTATAAAAGTCAATAATAACTAGAAAAATTAATTGCTCAAATAACTAAAAAAGAATAATAACTAGAAAAATTAGTCAACACTTAAAATATTAATTGCTCAAATATATATACCCAAATTATCACAAAATTGTTAATTTTGACACATGTATACACACATATTAATCGAAAAAATTGGGGTGTTACAATTAACATACTCATCAAAATGGAAACACAACGGGCAGCAACAACTATGGGGGTCCGTGAGAATTTTCCTATTAAATAGAACATCCCCAGTCGGTAATTTTTCAATCAATAATTTGCAACCGAAAACACCCACTTTAGGAGGAATGGATAACTGCCAAACTAGCCGTTATGCTATTGATTAGACGCAAAATGGCTAGCTAATTCTTCACCCAACGGAGTTGGCAACAGTTAAGTCGCATTTAATCGTTAATTCTGCTTGCTATAAAAGGGTTTTCATTTGATTTTTGCAACTTTACTTTCCCCCTCAGCAAACTACACTTAAGCTCTGTCGAATTTTCTAGCAATCTTCAAACTCTCAAATCTTTCTCATTCTTTAGCTCCCGCGTCTTTCTTATCATCCCTTGAGTCTTGCTTTTCTTCTGTTTTCACCATGTCTACCAACACAGACTCTCAAGAACTAAGAACACAGCTGAGACGACCCTCATTCTCATCATAGTAACCCTTAACACTTAATCTTTTAATCTCAAAAACGGATAAATTTAAAACTTAAAATACTCATATAACTGAACATACATCATATAGATAAAAACATAATTTTAAGAGTTTTACAAAATATGCGACAATACTAAAACCACTCATATATATATATATATATATATATATATATATATATATATATATATGTTTGTTAACATAAAAGGCAGAGCAAGACCAGGAACTCTTACTTTTGCGAATAAGACCTTTTTTCAGAAGATCATTTATTTCCTTCTGACAGACCAGGAGGAGATCTTGATTCATCTGGATAGGTCTAGCTTTGGTGGGAATTTGTCTTTCATGAAAATCCTTTTCATAAGGAAGTTCCACAACATGACGTTTTCTTTCCCAAACTGAAGATCTTGGATAGTAACAGGTTTGATGCTGGTTTTCTCTAACCTTTTGAAAGTATCCTTGAGGTTATACTTATTGGTTACTAAAGGGCTTTTGGGAGGTTTAGTCTCAAGAGTAGACTTAAGCTTCTTGAGATATTTTTCTCTTTCCTGGGGGTCAGGAATGGCATTTATGGCTTCTAGAAGAAGATCTTGTTCCTTGGTAAGAACATTGATGCTATTGGAGGAATCAGAATTAGATAAATCATCATTCTGAAGAGTAACTGGTGATCAATATTTCTAAAAGTAATTTCATCTTTCAAAAAGTTGATTTGATTTTCTTTGTAAGAAATTGGATTTAAGTTTCTAACAAAAGGTTTTCTTAAAAACTTAAATATGATTGGTTGTCCCAAATGCTGGGCTATGATACCTTCTTCAGTAATTTGAAAAGGAAAAAGATATATATATATATATATATATATATATATATATATATATATATATATATATATATATATATCAGAGTATTTCAAAACAGCGGAACAGAACATAAGAATAGAAAACAAAGTCAGCTAAATAACTAACTAAACGAGACTCAAAGACTGGCACACTGGCTAAACAAAACAGCGAGACACCTAATTCATCTATCATATAGCATCGGCATCCTCGGTGCCTTCAGCGTCCATCGTGGAAGGAAAACCATCACCACCTGCTACAACTGGCTCCTCGACTGGATCTAAGCGATACAAACAAATATACAGAAGAAAAATACATAGGGCTAAGATACATGTATAAGTTAGAAAAATGGGATGATAAGGTAAAACATAATTTAAACTTGTTGTACACACATCAAATCAAGTTATTTCGTATCTTTTATCCTTTGTTAATATCTTATGTCTCAGACTCTAATATGCCATTACTATATGCTGACTCTGGCCATATCCTTATGCCACTAACGTTCCCACATCCGTGTAGAACGCCATCCGATTGTCACCATGGAGTCCGGACGTTATAAGTCGTTCCTCACCAAACTGGTCCAAGTAATCTAAACCTAATAGTACCCCACCAATATAGATATGTCCTACTAAGGATCTGGTCCAGTACTTGACCTCGTGTGTCCCATACCACACGGCTGTGGACTTACAACAATATGCAATCTATATGATTCTGTTTGATTACATCTTAACATGTATGCCTTAATCATCATCGTTGATTAGTACCTCGTACTATTTGTTGCACTACTGTTAAGTATTCATTCCACTTTATATCTTATGACTCTTAGTTCACTATGCACACCTAGGTTCATTATGAAATCTTAACTTCATTACTGTTATTAAATAAAGTCATGCTTCTCAAACTTAAATA
Source organism: Astragalus glycyphyllos (assembly GCA_963573325.1). NCBI lineage: Eukaryota > Viridiplantae > Streptophyta > Magnoliopsida > Fabales > Fabaceae > Astragalus > Astragalus glycyphyllos. Next base: position 105,909,188 of record OY754307.1, read on the forward strand.
TATCAATAAGATATTTCAACAATTCAACAAATAATCACAAATAACACATAAGCAGTTCATAACAATCAAACAGTCAATCACAATATCTCAATCAATCAATCAATCAATCACTAAATCAATCAAATAAAAATACAGAAGTTTCCTATGCATTAATCGGCCGTCATCGACGACCTAGACTTCATTCAACCTTAACTCTGAAGAGTAGTCAAATGATCTTTAGGTATCGCTGACTCTTTAACTCTAGTAGAGCTTGAGTCACTCTACACTTTTTTTTGATAACTAAAATTGTATTGATACAATCTAGCGGAAGCATCATCGAGTGCACTCACGATCAAATGCTATCAAGCAAGATGAGGATAGTACAAACACCAATAAAAGGCCTATAAGCCAGTATTATACACCAATGATGATAAAGGACACTTAAAGGACAAAGGAGACCAAACCAAAACAAGACACAGAAGAAAGCAAGACATCAAAAACTAAAGACCATGCAACACCACACATGCAGATGCACGTATACTCCAGGGAGGGATCAAAAACAATTGACCTATAAGTGCTACACACGAAGATTTTGCAACCCAAAATATGACGACAAAATGGCATCATCACCATGAGTTGTGGTATCAGCATCAAGACAATGATGAGGATAAAAGCTCCAATCACTCCAAATCAAGCTAGAGTCTTTCTGCAAGAGATTCCTCCATCATAGGTCCACCAGAAAACAACGCCAATAGCATACACTTAGGCAGCTAGGATAATAGCATGAGAGTCATAAGCATCATTTCTTGTACAAGAGGATAACATCTCCAATCAACGGTCACCAATATATGGTACAAGAGGACAACTACAAATTCACACCAGTACTAACATTGTTATATCACGGATTAACATCAGATCTTCATAGTCTGCCACTGTTGAGGATACACCAAGTGTTTTCCTGCTTATCAAAATTCTCCAATGGTTCCCAGAAGGAAGCTGCAAGAGTCAAATCAAATTAAAAATAGCTCAACCCCAGAATCATTGAGTGCAACCAATGCCCACCTTCTAGGAAGGGTTGCAAGGGAACACCTAATCATGTGCTCACAGGGCTTCACACGAATAAAAAAAGCTTATTACTCTAAAGATTTAGTGCCATTTTCCCACACACCCAATAAGGAATTAGATACCGCCACTTCAAGAAAAAACACGACATACACACCAAGGTTCGCACAAACACACACAGACACACACAAAAGAGTGTTGAAGAATACAACCCCAATATGGATTAGAATGCACCACACCAAGAAGCACTCACCCACCCCAATATGTGTTATACTATGTACACTTCTTATTAGGAATTTTTTTTATAAAATGGCGTATGTCAACACTGAATAGCCAGCTAAAAGGATTCAAGAATATTATTGGCTATTATATATGATATACTAGGAGGCCCTATTTTGAAAATAGTTGAATTATAGGATTTTCCTAAGAAGTGGGATTGATAATATAACACAGTGTTTAAGTGAAAGTATAAAAGAACAAAGTGCAATTTCTTAGTTTCAAAAAATTGTACTTTGTGTGTTTTTCACCATTAATATGTTTAAGTTCTCTTATCAGGAATTTATAATAAATTTCGGTCTAATATGGATAGAAAATGGATGTTTGCCAATCGTCTATCGAAAGAATATGTCGATGGAGTGAAATATTTTGTGAACTTTGCCGTTCGACGTTTAGGAACCTCTAGTAAGTTCAAGTGTCCTTGTTTAAGATGTTGTTACGCCAATCGAGTTACTGCACTTGAGTCGGAAAGACATTTAAAGGCCAACGGAATCGATCAAAGTTATATTTGTTGGACAATGCATGGTGAGGAAAGAGGTGAACCTTCATAACTAATTATATTTCTAAATATATAGGTAAGGAAAGCAAGATCTCAGATTTCTGGGCATGTTGGCAAATCCCAACCCTCCCCTTCTATTGGTCGCAAGAAGCATGTGTCTAAGGGAGAAGCTAGCAGGAATGAGATTCAATCCCAACCCTCCCCTTCTATTGGTCGCAAGAAGCATGTGTCTAGGGGAGAAGCTAGCGGGAATGAGATTCAATCCCAACCCTCCCCTTCTATTGGTCGCAAGAAGCATGTGTCTAGGGGAGAAGCTAGCGGGAATGAGATTCAATCCCAACCCCCCTCTTCTAAGGAATTCATCACTTATCTAAAGATTCATGCCTCAACAATGGCGAGTGCTGATTTGATAAATGTATTGATTGATCCAGACATCTTTGGAGTTGACCACCAAATTTCCCTTTCAAATGATGAACTTGAAGAGGTATATGAGCACAAGTGGGCATCTGCGGCTACTATTACAATGTACATCAGGTATTATCATTATCATTATTATTATTATTACTACTACTACTACTACTACTACTACTACTACTACTACTACTATTATTATATGTTAATTTATTTGTATGCATTTTAACTATAGGTATTTGTAACATGAGATTATGAGCACCAGGAACAAACAAAAAGATTTATATTCTTGTGCCCCCAACGTACTTTTCTACGCAACGTCCGCATTGATAAAGACATGTCAAAAGAAATAGTTGGGGAATTGAAGGAAGCGGTTAAAGAAAACAAGGAAGCGGTAAAAGCATATATCAATAGTCGCTTGGCTTTGGCACGTGAAAGCATCTGTGATTGTTTGTTTTTGGCACCCATCAACTTAGGGTAAGAAATTTAATCTATATATATATATATATATATATATATATATATAAAGTGTTTTTGAAACATGTGTTATTTATTTGGTTATCCAATTTTTTTGAGGATGCATTGGATATTGTTGGTAGTTGATCCTGGGAGAAATAGAATTTTCTATTTGGATTCGTGTCACGATCATTATAGCAACCACACCATGATGAGAGGAATATTTGAAAGGTGTGTATTTAGATACATCACATATTTCATCATATAAATTATATATATATATATATATATATATATATATATATATATATATATATATTTCGATTAATTAATATAGTTATATGTATGATGTTTCAGTTGTGTGGCAACTTATTGGGCATCGAATGAGGTCAGGACTAGAGGTGGGAACAATAAAACAAAATGGATAGTAATAAAGGTAAGTTTATAATCAATATTCTTATCCATGTAAATTTTGCTCGCATTTTAATAATTAATTGTTATTTTGATTTGTAGTGTCCGAGACAACCTAACAATGATGATTGCGGATATTATGTTATGAAGTTTATGAAGGACACAATCACTTACAATCAAATGGAAATTCCTCAAAATGTATGTAATTTCAATTTTTTATAGTTTGTTTTTTGATAAGTATTTCCATATCTAGCATTTAACCACTTAGTTCTAAGTTTATTTTATTTTATTTTATTTTATTTTTACAGTATTTTCCAGGACACGCAGTTGGAGCTCCGTTTTCTGATGACCAACTTACTGAGATCAAAGGAGAGTGGTGTCGTCATGTTGCTTGTTTGATTAATGAAAATCGAAATTCAAGTAATTTTGGTTAGCTTGTATTGGATGTCATATCATTTTTGTTGTCTATGTTGACATTCAGAATTTGATTTTCAATTGGCTAGCTTGTATTAGATGGATTTATAGGTTTATTAGTTGGAATTTGATTTTCAATTGGCTAGTTTGAAATTTGATTTACAATTGGTCAGTTGATTTGAAATTTGGTAAATATAGGTTGTTGTTGGTTGATGAAAATGAGAGTAGGGAAGTGCTGCCAAATATTGGATATACCAGAAACACGAAAAAAATTTTAAAAATAAAAAACATAGAATTAGGGGCGCTTTCTACAAGTGCCCCTGATGTTCTTAGAGTACTTGACAATCAGGGGCGCTTTAAAAAAGCACTCCTGTTGGTCAAGACAAGAGGGGCGCTTCTAACAGAAAGCGCCCCTGATTGTTAGTTGCGCGTAAGACCATCAGGGACGCTTCCTACAAGCGCTCCTGTTGCCTAACATTTAGGGGCGCTTCTTGCGCGCTCCTGTAGAGTGTTTGGCAACAGGAGCGCCAGATTTAGGGGCGCCCGAAAGCGCCCCCAATGGATAAAAAAAAGCGCCCCTGATGCCTTTTTCTGTTGTAGTGCCTCAAACATCAAAGAAGGCCTCACTTACTTTTAAAACTCATTTGCTCCGGACCTAAGCCTATATGGTCTACCAATAACTTATGATTGGTTCACTGTCAATGGTCACTGACCATAGAGGTTGGATGAGGAAAACTGACCCCTTCCCGATTAGGTCGAGAGGCCTGCATCTAACAAATCCGACCTATGGAAAGTATGGGGGTTGTGTGACATAATTATGTTATCTTCTTCTGGCATAACTTCCCACTTTAGCCACATTCTACCCCTTATTAGCAATTGGTCAGTTTCTATCAATGTCTTTGACTTCCCTTGGGGAATGATAACCCCTACCCTTCTTGATGTGGAAACCATCTTGGAGGTTTGGATGTCCACTCTTCCATTCTCCTACCTTGGCTATGTCTTTGCCAAGAACGGTGGCGGTGCCTATTATACCTTTCATGAACCTAATGCAAAGAAGCCAGGCTCTATTTCAATTGGTGAGTGTAGCACCTTACGAAAATATCTAGGATATTTGTAAAGAGATTGAAATACATAACATAACATAACTTCATGCATAAACTTAGCTCAGAATTAAAATCAATACATAAATTTAATTAAGTCATACAAAATTTTCAATCAATCAGAAGCGTAAAAATACATAAGTTTCATGAGTACCAAATGACAACCCATATACAAATCGACTCATACAATTATATAAGTGACAATAAAATAAGAGTAGAACTAAAATGTAAATCTCTGTAGCTTGAGGGTTTACATACAAGTATCTAAAACAAATGAGAAAATAGTGAGATTAAGAAATCTCTGTAAACTTGGACATTACAATTTTTATTAGCTACACATGCTATTAATGAAAAGACTGTAATGCAGAAAAATTCATCTCATAGAAAAATTAATGTATAAGAATTCACCGGCAAGCTCAAACGTCTATACCCCGTGAATCCTTGCTAACAATTCAAGAAAAGTGACTTTTAGCCACGAACAAAAATCGTCGCTAGATGTCAAATATCTGTAGGTAAAAGTAGTAAGAATTTTTCCCAAGGCTGTTTTTTCCATAGATAACGTCAAAGTTTTATCTACGGCTATCTGTCCATAGGTAAAAGTTTTACCTACGGCTGGGAACCTTTACGTACTTACAGTTGTTTGACTGTCGCTATATCATTTACAAGTAGATTAAAAACTTGATCTTTTTACTTCTACCTACGGTGTTGTCCGTCACTAAAAGTTATTATTTTCATTTAAATAATTTGATTTTGTTACTATTATAAATTACTCATTAACTTAATTTTTACAATACATATATTATATATATAAAAAATATTAAATAATCTAGTTTTGTCAAAAGGTAAAGGTTAGATTATATTGAACCTGAAGTGCATATTAATACAAAAGAAACTATATTAATCAAGAAGGTCAGAAAAATTACAGTAAGTAAATAAACATTAGAAGGATTGTACTATTTCTAAATATTGATCAAATTTCCAAGCTTTGAAGCCTTCGAGATATATATTCTTCAACACTCCTAAAAGAATCATATAAATACCATGTTATTATTTAAACAAAGTAGCAGACACAAAGTGGAAACAGTACTATAAAACCATGGAAAATAAAGAGAATAAATAACCACTAAAATGTAGACTATAAGATATGATTGTAGAGAAAATTATCATGTAAATCATGGAATAGAATGAGAATAAATAACCACTAAAATGTATACTTTAAGATAAAAGTACATAATCACTTTGTAAAACTCAACTAATCTAGACTAGTGAAATAATGGATATGTTGATTCATCATTCTCAACAAGTATATCAACATATAACCTAATAGAAATTCGGATATAATTAAAAATTTGGCAAGCATAGAAAAGTTCCTACATATAAAACTGAAACCAAAGTTCCTACATAATATAATAGAAGAGCAATGCAAAATGTTTAATATCAACAGTGTGGCAAGAATCACAGGCTAAAACTTAACTTGAAATGTATTGGAAATAAAATACAGGACCATTCAATAATTTAAGACCACAATAAAGTGCATGCAACTAATGGCTATACAAATTTATATAGCCATTAGTTTCTCATGTACAAACAACAAAAGAAATCTAGTAATCAAATCCTTCCAAATACTGATTGTCAATCAGATGCACTCTGGTCAAGTTGAAAACAAATTCAAGAGCATCTAGATACTCTTTAGTTAATTCAGGTAGAGAACACCTCCAACTTTTCTGTCAAAATTTTGCATTCACTTTTTAAAAAAATTAACAACCTCTACATCCAGATAATATATACAAAAACTATCTAGACAAAAATAACAAATGTTATTCATGTTGTTCAAATGATCATTAATCAGAGATTAATCAGAGAAAAACTAGGTATAAACTGAAAACCAAATAAATCAAATAAAACATTAGCTTCTCATGTACAAACTGAAAACCAAGCTTCTCCATACTTCATAGGAACTAAAACAGATCCTACAAAAAATTTCTGATGTTTAGAGATAGAAGTGAACTCACAATGACTTTTCCATTGAACACCATATAAATCCTTGCCAGAAATTAAGTGCCAAATAGATCCTTCAAGAAACTAAGAGTTAGGGTTTGCAGTTTGGAGAACTCACAGTGATGAAAAAGCGGAAGACAATAAAATTAAGCGTTAGGGTTCCAAGATGAAAAAGGAATTGCTAGAATCTTTGTAAGATTTTGTTGGATTTCATACAAATTTAATTGTTTCTCTTTCAGATTACCAACAACAGAAATGGTGGTGTGAATATTAATTCACTCAAAGGCCAATGCTGGACCAGTCCACTTATCTGTTTCTTGCGGGTGCAAAAATAAAAATGCGGCACCCAAACCCGTATTGGAATGGATACACGCGACCCGCTATTGTTACTTACTATATAACCCAAAATTAGGGTTTTCAGCTCCTTTCAATATGATCTTTCTCTCTTCTTCTTGAGCTTTCTTGCTTCTTCTTCTTCTCTCTCTTTGGTGCTCTGCTAGGCTTTACTGTGCTCTCACTGATTTCAGTGATTGAAGCTTTGAAACTCTTCACTCTCTCTCCAGTGATGATTGTTGATGATGATGATGCAAAATCCCTTTGGGTTTTGCACTGAATCAGCAAAATCTGAGGATTGTCACAACCAAACCCTAACCTTAGGGAGATCCTGGTGATTGACGCTTGATTCTTTCAATTGAGCCTCAATTGAAGTAGCAGAACGTAAGTTTTACTTCCTCTACCCTTCCTTTTGCAGTTTACTTTGTTGTAATCACAAACCCTAACCTTGAGTTTGTGATTTCCTGTACGTACTTGTGAACTTTCCTGAGAAACGCTTGAACCCTCAACTCCTTTGAAGGTTCCAGAGTAGTCACGCACAAGGTATACCTCTCTCTCTTTCTATTTTCTTTTCTTAATCTTCTGTTCTACTGTATCTGTCTGTGAAACAAATACTCACCACATATTTGTTTCTTTTCTGACTTTGCAGGAAGTCACTACACTGCTTTCTCTCAGATGAACTCACACTGAGATTGAAAGAGATAAGAACATAGATAGAAGAGAGGGATAACACGAAGACCTTTAGTAAAAACAACTTGTAAAAACTTTATTTCTCTATATTGTAAACTGTACATAGTGTAGGAATATTTACATGTATTTATATGCCATTCTCTGGATTCACTAGCTGTTAGAGTTGGTTTGAGTTAGTTTCAAACCAAGTTTGTTTGGATAACAAACTAGTAAAAACCTGTAACAGACTTAACTGTTTTTAAACTAAATTATAACGGTTTGTATCATGGACTAGCCGTTATATTTTTCTTAAGGGTGTTTTAGGAATTGCATTATAATTCCAACAGATTTGAGATTTCAAAGCTTTATAGGAAGAGAAAAAAGAACTCGAAGCTTTGTTGGAAGAGAAAAATGAACTCGAAGCTTTGAGATCTCATGTTTACCTTTGGAGGAAAAAGATGAAGATAGAGCAGGGGCGAGCTCGAGTAAACGCTGCTAGAAGTGAGTGACAGTGGTGCGGTGAGACCAACATGGAGGCCGAACATACAACGAGCCCAGCAGTTATATCAGAGCTCGACTATAAATAGGAACTAAGACCAATTAGGAAGGTGATCAGACAACAATTATACTACCCATAACCGTGATAGACAAAAAGCTATCCGGCACTTTGTAATCTTCTCCGACTTATAATAAAACACCTTCTTCTTTGCATCTTGGGAATCCAATTGACCAACTTGGTTCATCACCAATTTCTTAACCAATTCCGTTAACGCCTACTTCCAATACATTGGCGAAGCATTTTTACCAAAGGTTCAAGATGATAATTAACTAATGAACTCGAAGAAGACGCACAGGGAAGAGTCGGTTCCAAGATGTTGAACATAATGCTTTTTCATAAAGGAATTTCAAGGTGGTAACGGTCCGCGCGAGAACCAAACGACTTTCAGAGAAACATTGAATACCTCTGACATCAAGGAGCATCAAGAAAGTCGTCAAAGTTCCTGTTCACCCAAGGAAATCCACCAAAGGAAAGTTCCTACGGGTAACTGCTATCATCATTGGCACAAAAGCGTTCAGTCCAGATAAGTTCAAAATTATTATTATCATTATTACTATTACTATTACTATGATTTTGATCACTATTCTCATCATGATTAATATATCATCTGTCTTTAGTTGTTGCAAAACAAAACCTGCCAGTTTCGCCAGAATGCTAAGTGCAATGGCCTTGGCAGTTTATCAGCCGAACTTCATAGCCAAACTTTAAACATCTTCACAAGAAGTAAAGGAAGCATGCCTTTTCACTTGATGTGCATAAGTGTCAAGTTTCTCCCTTATTGTTCCACGATCATCATCAGAAAAGTCAGCATGATAAATATCAGCAAGACGAGCAAGCTTATCAACATCAAATTTGGAGAAAGAGTTCTTGGGGTCAAGACATGAGAAATTAAATTGAAAGTAACTCATCAATCTTATATCTCCTTCAAATTGTTTAGCATAAAATTGTTGTTTAGAAAAACACAAGGCAAAACAGTCACCGGTACCGTCGTCGGTGGCGGGCGGCGGAGAGAAAGCAAAACAGAAGACATCAAAAAAGAAACGTAACTTACGTCGTTACCAGTACCGTCGTCGGTGGCAGGCGGCGGAGAGAAACAACGGCGGCGGCAGTGGCGGAGCAACGGCAGACGGAGAGGACTGGAGGGAGGAGAGCAGTGGCGGAGCAGAACAGACACACTGTGGAGGCAGCAAAGAAACGTAACTTAATTCTCAGTTTTTGATACGAACAATTTTATTTTTTTAATTCCCAGAGTTGGGTTGAGCCATGAATTGGGCTGGGCCACATACATGAATTGGGTTGGGTTGAGTTTTGTTTTATTTTTATTTGACACCCTGTTTTTACTAGTTTTGCCCCTGGTTCTGTCTAAAAATCGGCTATTAGGTTGGGGGGATTACAAAGAAAGTAGGGGTTGAGCCCGGGCGCGTGCCCGGGCTAGCTGGGCTATGAAACCGCCCCTGCTTACAATCATCCAACTACTTTTCAATGTTATTTCCTTGAGGCAAAGTCTCATGTAGTGGATCTTGAAAGGTCAAAGGATTTAAACTTCATCATCTTTCAAATAGAAATACAATCTTTAAGAAGTTGTAATGGCCAATCAGTGACTCCATTTCCTACTTCACATGAGATGATATGAATTGTCTATCAAATCTGATTATTCCATATTTTAAAGCAAACCATTCTTAGCATTAAGAAAAAGAGATTGAAAACACTGTAAACCAAATATTATAAGCGTTGTTAGAAGTTAGAACATTCAAGGGAAATAGAAATATAAAACATAAAAACCAGAAATGTGGTTCAGACCAATCTGTAATTCAACAGAGCTTGTAGGCATTTTCACGCCGACACCATCCTAGTCTCTCACCCTAATTAACCTTCACGCCGCCACCATCCTAATTGCATCCAACCATCATCATCACTCGTCTAATCGCCGACACCATAGATAACTGTATCGTTCCACCAATATTAAATCGGATCAGTGACCAAGGACCAAACCCTCATCATTTCTTTTGATCTTGACTTGTATCGATTCTGTTCTACACTCTGACTGGATTGGTGTCAAGTTGCGGGATCATTGGTCTGGTTACGGATGGAGCTTATTGATGGTGATGAGAATTTCTGGACAGAGAGTATGATTACGATGTGATCTTCTTGAGCCCAATCAGCTAAGTTTTCTTTTCTCTTTTTATTTTTCTTCTTGATATAAGTTTCATTATTACTTTTCTGCTGGTTTTGCTTTTTCGTTTTTTGTTGGTTTTCTTGTGTTGTGGTTTGTTTTATCGTGAAGTTGTGAGTGTGATGAGGGAGGAAGAGCGTGAGAGAGCAAGGTTGTATGAGGAAGGGAGATGGAGAGATCTTGGGAGGGGGTGGGAGGGTGATCGTATGAGGTCGCGGTGGAGAGAGGGGGCGAGAGGGTTGAGGAATTGGAGAGACGGCGATGTAGATTATGGTAGACGACATTTAGGTGTCTTCGGCCCCAGCCATGGGAGTCACGAGAGGTTCTTTAGATGGACATGTAGCAATCAAATGCAGGACGGATGGAGGTGGAGAGAAGGGGTTGCCCGAAGGTTCACTAACAACGCATGAGCCTTAGAAGGAGAGGAAGGATGGCAAGTTGTTAATGGTCGTAGGAGAAGAGGAGCGAGTAGAGGGGTTGCGAAACCCATGAAGACAGATCTTGCTATTCCTTCCAAGGTTGATAACAATGATGCAATTCTGACTTCTTTCTTCTTCACAATTTTCCTGAACATCATCAGGCCAAAGATCTTTTATCTGTGTTCAAAACTTATGGGAAGGCTCAAGTTATTCCAGCGAGAAGAGACGAAGCTGGTAGGAGGTTTGGGTTCGTCCGTTTTATGGCAGTCAAGGAGCCATGTAACTTTATTGTGAAGCTCGATAATATTTTCCTTGAAAAAATGAAGTTGTTTGTCAATCAACCTAGGTTCGACAGGGTGGGAGTGGAGACTCTTCAAAAGAATCAAGTTCCTTCAAAGGCTGCAAGTGAGCTTAAGAAGACGCATCTTACGACTCAGATGTGGGTGGTCAAGAAAAAAGGGGAGGTATCTAACAAATCTATGGTCGGTGAGACAATTTCAAATCTTAATGTAGCTATGGTGGATGTTAACTTTATCCCATCACCTGAGACAATTTCAAATCTTAATGTAGCTATGGTCGGTGAGGTTTTGTACCTGGGTAAAACCTATTTTATCCAGGATGAGTTTTTTAGGCAAGGGGTTTCTTCGGTGAAGGTTACACCTCTAGGAGTGAACTTGGCTTTGCTGGAAGGTAGGGAATATGGAGATCTTCAAGCTCTTGTTGACAAGGCAGGAGATTGGATGGCTCAAAGGTTTAAAGAGATTAGGTTTAAAGCTCTTTGAGATCCCTTTTTAGCCTCTCAATTGAATGTTTGCTGATATTTCCTTGAGTGGTTCTAAGTTTAGCCTTGACATCTATCCCAACTTTTTCTCCTGGCTTAGTAATCTTTTTAGCTTCCTGTTTCTGCTTCTTTTGCTAATATCTCTCTTGAGCACTTTTGGTAGGAATTTTTGTGATAATAACACTGGTTCCCTACTGCATTGGTTCATTTGTAGGCTCCTGAATCTCTTTATTTTTGTCTTGAATCGTTTGAATTTGGCTTGTTTGTAGGTTAGGCTGAATATTGTCTTGAGAGTTGCTGGTTGTAGCTTCCTTGGCAGAATCAGCTTCCTCCTGAAGAATGTTGAAGCGAGATTCCCCTCCTGTCCAATCTTTCCTTGCCATACTTGTGTAGGGTCTGAATCCCTGTTGACCATCTCCTGTATCTCTGTTGTCTGTCTTCCTAGGTCTCCTTTGCTTCTGGATAATGGTCCACATGCTTGGTTCCTCTGTATTGCAAGTAGTGTTCCCAACCTTGTTGTCACCTGACATGGTTGTTGTGCTTGCAACAAAAGTGTCTGGGCAGTCTTCTTTCTTGTGACCAAAAATCCCACAATTGAGACAAAGAATATGCAGCCCTTCATATTCTATTTGATGTTGTCTACCCTTGATTTCGAACATTGCAAGGACAGGTTCCACAAGATCCACCTCAACGCAGATTCTTGCATACTTTCCCCTTTCCTGCTGCAGAGTAGTTTTATCCACTTTGATTGTTTTCCCAAATTTGTCGCCAATGAAATGAAGCATTTTAGCATCATAGTACTCAATGGGGAGCTGGGAAAAACGAACCCAGACTGCTACATGGCAGATAGGTTCATTGGTGGGTTGAAAATTTGGGCACCAAGTCCTCACAGTGAGATAGTGGTCATATATTAACCAAGGGCCCCCGGTTAAGGATTTGGTCCTACAGCCTCACGATTGAAGACAACCAAGAAAACTCATGGCCAAGATCAATGACATTCAGGGTGCTGTGTTTGGTCCATATGTGCGTGAGACGAGCTTCTAAGGCCTTGTATCCAATCTTTCGTCCAAGAAGCTTGACTATCAATCCATTCCTCCATGGTTTCTGAATACGGAGTTCTTCTTTGGTTCATAAGCAGAACATAGGGCAGTCATATTTACCTTTTTTGTTTTCAATTATTGTAAAGCCTTCCTCATCATTTGTATCTGTATTGGCACCGTTGGCGTCTTCTCCTGTATCTCGTTGATTTGTCATTTGATCGTCACCAGTAACTATGCTTTTGCACTTTGAATCTCAGTGGTGTTCACCTCATTGATGTGACTATCTTGCACAGGTGTGCGACATGTGAAGACGTGCTCTCCGCCTTTGAGTTTTTTGTTATTTCTGTGACTGTTATCTTCTTCGTTCATGTTCTTGGTGGCTGTTTGTTCCAAATTGCCGTCATGCGATGTTGCGCCTGAATGACTAGCATTCGCAAGAGAGATCATAGTAGTATTGAGTTCCACGAGTGTGGAAGGAGTGTGGTGGGGTGCCTCCGTGACGGAGGGCTCCTCCTGAAGTCAATAATGTCACAAGGAATGGGGGTTGGAATTATGACCCTTTTAAAATTGACCTGAAATAAAAGAAGTTCTCTTCACAAGTATAATGTAGATATATGAAGATAAGTGATGTGTGTTAAGAAAGGTGAGACAAAAGGCAGTCTTCTTAACTTAAATAGAAGACCAAGAAGGGTGGTTGTTCTGTCTTCTCAACTATTTAAAGGAGTTGAGAAGGGTCAGACAATTCTTCGCTTAAAGCTTCTCTTAGTAAATCATTTTGACAGAGTTAATAGATATTCAGCTAGTGATGAAGGTTAAGTTTATCAAAACAATGTTATCAAGAGTTTTCTTGGCGATTCATGCATAGGGATAGGAGTGAGAAGGGTTAAAAACAGATTTCTTAAAAACAGTTTATTATCAGAGAAGGGTCATAACTGACTCTTCTCAGTTTTCATAAACCTTCTCCTTGAGGAGATATTTCTCATTAGGTGTAATCTAATGATCTATAAAGCAATAAATAACACAGATTTATAGTGGTTCACCCTACTCTAGGGCTACATCCACTCCTCACAACCAGTGAAAGTTTCCACTATTTTTCCAAAATAGATTACACATTTTACACCTCCCTAGGCTAAAATAACTCTTGCACATTTTACAAGATCCAACACATTTATGGCACATCAAGAGAATCAGAGCAAAAAAGGAAATAGAATATCCTAATCATTAATTGTGCATTCAATGCCAAATCAACTAGGATATTTTCTTAAGTCATTTTGTCTAGTATTCTTGTAATTGTCCTTTATTTTTTTCTTGTATTAGCAAGAACCTCCCATATTATAAATAGGGAGTATAAGTGTCAATGAAAAGGGAGAAAGACTTTATCAAAGATTTTGAGTTCATACTCTTTGGTTCTGGATTGGACCAACTTATTCGATCTTATCAAGAATTCCTTTTCTTGTGGTGATCCTCACACTCATAGGCTTATCATTGTCTTGGATTAGACCAAGGTGGCGTCCCTAACCTAAACACCATCTTCTTCACGAATTCAAAAATCAATTCATTTTTCTCGTTAGTCTTAAACTGTTCCTAAACTCCCCATCCCGAAACCACAAAATTCTTCACTCCCTTTCCCCATTATTCATCCGTTTATATCCAAAAACACAAAAATATAAATTACAACCAGAATCCATATTGAAAATCAAAAGAATGGCCAGTTTCCACAACAAGGAGGCCATCATGTGGTATCAGAGCAAGGTTCTAATTTGTTCAACCAATTTCAGGTTTTGTTTACATCTCTATTGCTTTTGAGTTTTTAGAATCAAAAATAAAAAATTTCTGGTTGTTTTGTTTTTCCTTTACTAGTTACTACTATACCTTGAGATTTGCCTACCAAAAATAAAAAAAGAAACTATACCCTGAAATTTTACTCTTCCTTATTCTAACCCACAAACCTTGATTTCAAGACTTTTCCTTGCAATTCCAAGCTTTTTGTGTGTGTCGATTATTATTTGAAATTATTTTTTCTTTGTTTTGATCATTTGCTGGTTTCTTTAAAGAACCGATAAGAGTTATGGATCCTCAAAATCAATTACTACTAGAAGCCCTCACGGCAAAAATGAAAGAACTTTTGAAACAGGAAGTTGAAGGTATACATGAAAGAATTGCTCAATTAGAAAACAGACAAAATAATGGTGACGAGGAGGCTCAGGGGAGAGGAAGGCGTGAAGAGCATAGAGGAGATAGGTTGGGTGGTATAAAAATAAAAGTACCACAGTTTGTTGGGAAAAATGATGAGGATGTGTATTTGGAATGGGAAACTAAGATTAAACAAATTTTTTCCTGTAACAATTACACTGATCTTCGAAAAGTGCAGGTTGCTTCCATTGAATTTACAGATTACGCTTTAGTGTGGTGGGATCAATTGACAAAGGAGAGGAGAAGGTACCATGAGCCAGCCATTGCCACTTGGGAGGAGATGAAGAGGCTCATGAGGAGGAGATTCATTCCATCGTACTACAACAGAGAGTTGCACAACAAATTGCAGCGGCTTACCCAAGGCAACAAAAGTGTTAATGAGTACTACAAGGAGATGGAGGTGGCGAAAATTAGAGCAGATATGGTGGAAGATGAAGAAGCAACCATGGCCAGATTCTTGCACGGTATAAATCGTGATATAAGTGACATAGTGGAACTACAACACTATGCCCAACTAGACGATTTAGTTCATCAAGCAACAAAGGTAGAACAACAACTTAAGAGGAAAGCACAAATAAGAAGGAGCACTACTACTTCCAATCCTCAAAATTGGAAGAGCAATGTTAAGAATGAAGGTACTTCATCATCCAAAGAAACCATGGCTGATCCAAAAGGTAAAAACACTACAACTAGTCCTTCTCAAATTGTTTCAACTAACCGAGTTGTTAAGTGTTTCAAGTGCCAAGGTTTAGGACACATTGCATCTCAATGTCCTACCAAAAGACTTATGCTTGTAGAGGAGAATGAGGAGGAGGATGAGGGGACTGAAGAGTATGAAGGGGATTTTGATGAGGAGGAAACCCAAATGCCTAGTGGAGAGTTACTTATGATGAAAAGGTTGTTGGAAGCCATGGTAAAGGAGGAAGATACTACTCAAAGGGAGAACATATTTCACTCAAGGTGTCTCATACAAGGCAAGGTATGTTCCCTTATTATTGATGGTGGAAGTTGTACCAATGTTGCTTGCACAAGGTTAGTTTCTAAACTCCAACTAGAAACTAAAACACATCCCAAACCATATAAGCTTCAATGGCTTGTCAATGATATTGAAATGATTGTAGATAAGCTAGTAGAAATTTCTTTTTCAATTGGTAAATATGAGGATGTGGCTGTTTGTGATGTAGTTCCCATGGAAGCTAGTCATGTCTTGTTGGGAAGACCTTGGCAATTCGACAAAGGGGCCATTCATGATGGGCGTACCAACAAGTATTCATTGGTCCATCATGAAAAACGAATTGTATTGGCTCCTTTGACTCCAAGTGAGGTGAGAGCTGATCAAAAATAATTGAGAGAAAAATGTGAAAAAGAAAAAGAAAAAGAAAAAGAAGAAAAGATCGCCAAAGAAAAAGAGAGAAAAAAGAGTGACAAAAAAAAAGATTGATGAAAAAAAGAAAGAAAGTTTGATGGCGACAAAAGGGGAGGTTAAAAATGCTATTTTTGCAAATCAGTCCCTATATTTGCTTTTTAGCAAAGAGGTGGCCTTGCTAGAAAATTTACATAACACTCAAGAATTGCCAAATTGCATAAGTTCTCTTTTGCAGGAATTTGAGGAATTTTTTCCTAAGGATGTACCAAGTGGGCTGCCACCTTTGAGAGGGATTGAACACCACATTGATCTCATCCCAGGGGCCTCATTGCCTAATAGACCAGCCTACCGGAGCAATCCACAACAAACGCAAGAGATACAAAAGCAAGTGACTGAATTGGTAAGTAAAGGTTGGGTAAGAGAAAGTTTAAGTCCATGTGTTGTCCCTGTTATTTTAGTTCCTAAGAAAGATGGTAGTTGGAGAATGTGCACTGATTGTAGGGCTGTTAATAATATCACTGTTAAGTATAGGCATCCAATACCTAGGTTAGATGACCTGCTTGATGAACTGTTTGGTGCATGCTTATTTACCAAAATTGATTTGAAAAGTGGGTACCATCAAATTAGGATTAGGGAAGGGGATGAATGGAAAACTGCTTTCAAAACTAAATATGGTTTATATGAATGGTTAGTTATGAATGGTTTATATGAATGGTTTATATGAATGGAAAACTGTTTGGTGCATCCAATACCTAGGTTAGATGACTTGCTTGATGAACTGTTTGGTGCATGCTTATTTACCAAAATTGATTTGAAAAGTGGGTACCATCAAATTAGGATTAGGGAAGGGGATGAATGGAAAACTGCTTTCAAAACTAAATATGGTTTATATGAATGGTTAGTTATGCCTTTTGGATTAACTAATGCACCCAGCACTTTTATGAGATTAATGAACCATGTTTTGAGGGAATTTTTGGGAAAATTTGTTGTTGTATATTTTGATGATATCTTGATATATAGCAAAATTTTAGAGGACCATTGCACTCACCTAAAGACTGTTTTAAATCTGTTAAGAAAAGAAAGTGTGTACGCAAACTTGGAAAAATGTGTATTTTGCACGGATCAAGTTATTTTTCTAGGTTTTGTCATAAGCTCTCATGGAGTACATGTGGACGAAGCAAAGGTGAAGGCAATCAAAGAGTGGCCAACTCCCAAAAGTACAACTGAGGTAAGAAGCTTTCATGGTTTAGCAAGTTTCTATAGGAGGTTTGTCAAGGACTTTAGTACTATTGCGGCTCCTCTTAATGAAATTGTTAAAAAAGAAGTTGGTTTTAAAGGGGGTGAGAAACAAGAAAAAGCTTTTTCTATCCTTAAAGAAAAGCTCACCCAAGCACCAATTCTAGCATTGCCTAACTTTTCAAAATCTTTTGAAGTTGAGTGTGATGCTTCCAATGTTGGAATTGGGGCTGCTTTTATGCAAGAAGGACACCCAATTGCTTATCTTAGTGAAAAATTAAAAGGGGCTGCCCTAAATTTCTCAACTTATGATAAAGAATTGTATGCATTAGTAAGAGCATTGCAAACATGGCAACATTACTTGCTGCCAAAAGAATTTGTCATTCATAGTGATCATGAGTCCCTGAAGTACCTGAAAGGACAAGGTAAGTTGAACAAGAGGCATGCCAAGTGGGTTGAATTTTTGGAACAATTTCCTTATGTGATTAAGCATAAGAAGGGTAAAGCCAATATTGTGGCTGATGCACTTTCAAGGAGGTACGCATTACTCTCTACCCTTGAAACTAAATTTTTTGGTCTTGAGCACATTAAGGATTTGTATGAGCATGATCTTGATTTTTCAGTTAAATATGTTGAATGTGTGCATGCTGCTCATAATGGATTTTTTAGGCACAATGATTATTTATTTAAAGAAAAAAGGTTGTGTGTGCCAAAAGGATCTATTAGAGAACTCTTAGTTAAAGAGGCGCATGAGGGGGGCTTATTGGGACATTTTGGTGTTCTTAAAACTTTGGAATTTTTGAAAGAACATTTTTATTGGCCTCACATGAAAGTTTATGTGCAAAAATATTGTGAAAGATGCATTGTTTGCAAAAAGGCCAAATCCAAAGTTATGCCCCATGGATTGTATACCCCACTACCTGTTCCTGAATATCCCTGGATTGACCTTTCAAAGGACTTTGTATTAGGGGTTACCTAGAACAAAGAACGGGAAAGATTCTATTTTTATTGTTGTCGACAGGTTCTCAAATATGGCACATTTCATTCCATGCACAAAGGTGGATGATGCCTGCCACATTGCTGATTTGTTTTTCAAAGAAGTGGTACGCCTACATGGCCTACCAAAAAGCATAGTGTCCGACCGAGACAGTAAATTTCTAAGGCACTTCTGGAGAACTTTGTGGGGTAAGGTGGGAACTAAGTTACTATTCTCTACAACTTGTCATCCCCAAACTGATGGGCAAACTGAGGTAGTAAACCGAACTCTCTCTACCCTTTTAAGGGTCGTGCTGTCAAAGAATTTGAAAATGTGGGAAACATGGCTGCCACATGTTGAGTTTGCTTATAATAGGGTTGTCCATAGTACCACAAATCACTCCCCATTTGAGATTGTGTATGGTTATAATCCTTTAACTCCTCTTTATCTTTTACCTTTACCTAACACATCTCTCTTGAAGCATAAGGATGGCAAAGCCAAAGCTGAATTTGTCAAAGGTTTGCATGAGAAAATCAAATTGCAAATTGAAAAGAAAAATGAAAGTTATGCCAAAAGTGCCAACAAAGGGCGTAAACAGGTTACTTTTGAACCCGAAGATTGGGTTTGGATTCATATGAGGAAAGAAAGGTTTCCATCACACAGGAAATCAAAGTTAATGCCTCGGGGGGATGGCCCATTTCAAGTGATTGCCAAAGTCAATGATAATGCTTATAAAGTTGACCTTCCCGGTGAGTATGATGTTAGTGCCACTTTCAATGTTGCTGACTTGTATCCTTTTGATGTAGGTGATGAAGATTTCAATTCGAGGTCGAATTCTTCTCAAGAGGGAGGGAATGATGAGGACATGAAGCACCAAGATGCCATTCAAAGCTTAGGAGGTCCGATGACTAGGTCAAGATCAAAGAAAGTCCAAGAAAGCTTAGTCCAATTCATGACTAAGGCTATTGCAAAAGAGGGCAACAATGTAATTGCACCGAAAACCATGCTTGTCATGCAAGCTATGGAGGAGGCGCAATTTGCATGACAAAGGTCCCAAAGCTATTTCATTTTTATTCAATAAAAAGTGCATGTGACCAATTGATTTATTTGGGACCAAGGCACTAAGTTATTTCATTTTAAGTTAATTTTTTTTAGTGTGTTTAATCCACTTCAAGTGGTCTATGTGTGGAACATATTTTTGTGAGTTGATGGAGTCAACAGACTTGCTAATCAAGCAACTTGCTAATCAAGAAAGGCAAACTTGCTAACCAAGCAAACTTGCTAATCAAGAAAGGCAATAAGAGGAGAAAATATTACAAGATCCAAGACATTTATGGCACATCAAGACAATCATAGCAAAAAAGGAAATAGAAGATCCTAATCATTAATTGTGCATTTAATGCCAAATCAACTAGGATATTTTCTTAAATTGTTTTGTCTAGTATTCTTGTAATTGTTGAATACCCTTTATTTTTTCCTTGTATTAGCAAGAACCTCCCTTATGATAAATAGGGAGTATAAGTGTCAATGAAAAGGGAGAAAGACTTTATCAAAGATTTTGAGTTCATACTCTTTGGTTCTGGATTGGACCAGCTTATTCGATCTTATCAAGAATTCCTTTTCTTGTGGTGATCTTCACACTCATAGGCTTATCCTTGTCTTGGATTAGACCAAGGTGGCGCCCCTAATCTAAACACCATCTTCTTCACGAATTCAAAAATCAATTCATTCTTCTCGTTAGTCTTAAACTGTTCCTAAACTCCCCATCCCAAAACCACAAAATTCTTCACTCCCTTTCCCCATTATTCATCCTTTTATATCCAAAAACACAAAAATATAAATTACAACCAGAATCCATATTGAAAATCAAAAGAATGGCCAGTTTCCACAACAATGAGGCCATCATAGTATGACCCTTCTCAACATGACTCTTCTCATCATGACCTTTCTCAGGGTTATGACTCTTCTCAACTTGACTTTTCTCATCATGACCCTTCTCAGGGTGATGACTCTTTTCACCTTCTTCTTGATGACTCTTCATGATGCTTCTCTTTTCAATATTACAGATAGGGTGTCTTCCTTTTCTACCTTTGCAGATGCCCCAGATGCATCTTCTTTCTTCTGTTTCTTCTTATTCTCTTCATCTTGCTCATATCTTGGAGAGACATCTAGTCCCATGAGTCTAAGGTTTTTAGAGGTGAATGGCTTGGATTCTATGACACCTTCATTCACAGAAATCTTAATCAAGTAGTGATTGAAGATTCTGGTGAGAGCTTTTCCATAAGGCAAGGAGTTTGCAAGTTTATCTGTCTTGATTGCATTAATCATATGCTCAATGAGATGGTACAATATCATGCAATCCCCAGTTGTAACCTTCTCAAAGGAACCTGCTCTAGGGAGAAGGGTGTGAGAACTGATATGGTGAAGGATTCTTACCATAGGTTTGAGATTTGGGGCAGAGATAGAGAGAGAAGGGTCTTTTAGGAGGATGGTTTTGAGTTCTTGGATAGAGATACCTATCAGATTGTACCAGTTTTCCTCAAGCATCTGAGTTCCTTGATTAGGCAAATTAAGAGCTCTTCCTAGAGTGCCTGGTGAGATAGAAAATTCCCTGTCACCAATCCAAGAGGTGATTTGTGGAGGATCAGTCTGAAATTTTGCATTTGCATAGAACTCCCTAACTCTTTCTCTATAAACCAGATCATCTAGAGAAATGAACTTCTCCCACTTCTGTTGAGTGAGAAGAGCAATGATGTTCCATCCACATCTTTCAATTTCCTCAAGAGAGTACACTGTTCCAGAAACAATGGCCTTCTTACTCCAATTAGACAGTTCTGGTTGTTTCCTTTTCTTCAACTCTTGATGCTTCTTGCCACTTGGAGGCAAGGCAGTTTCAACCTTCTTTCCTTTCTCTATCACTCTCTTCTTTATAACCTTCTTTGAAGAAGTTTCTGCAATTTTTGGAGATTCTGAAACCTTCTCAGCAACAGTGGGTTGCTCTGTACTCTGTGCAGGAACATTCTCATCCTTCTCAAGATCTATGGGGGCTTCAGGATCAGTTCCAGAAGTGTTTTTCACAGCAGTGTGGAACTTTACGCGCATATCTCTTCTTGGGTTACCACTGGGAGTGTGTTTCATTTTGGCAGGGCATGATTTCAGTGGTTTGACGTCAACAAAATTTTGAGGGGATCCAAGGAGAATCAAGTTAGGAATATTAGAATGGGTTTCGGGAGATGAATCAGAGTAGGTTGATAGTGGATCAGAGTTTTTGGTTCTTACCATTTGAGAGAGAGAGAAGGGATTTTGGTGTTTAAAGAAGAACGGTTTTCGTAGAGTGAAGGAGGAGAGAGGAGAAGTGAATTTAATCACTTGGGAATGGTTATTGACCAACGGTTACAACATCATTGACTGATGTGTGTAACTGTTTGTGATTAGATCGTGTGAAAAGAAAGAAGAGAGCATTTGTAACGGCTAGGAACCTATTTTTGCCTTTTTAATAAAAACTAAACCTAAGATAAAGAGATAAAAGGAAATAACTACTTAATCAATACATACTAATTAAAGACAAACAAACACAGACAAAAACATAAAATCCTCTTTAATTGTTATGGTCATATGAATCTGATGACCCTTCTCAGGAGTTGAGAAGGTTGAGGGTTATGACCCTTCTCAGGACTGAGAAGGTTGCTGGTCATGACCCTTCTCATCTGAGGGAGTTTTAATGATGTGAAGCATGTCTTTAATGTAACTAAAACTTTCTTCCAAGAGGGGTTTAGTAAATATATCAGCTAATTGATGCTTTGTATCAACAAACACAATTTCAATATCTTTCTTTTGCACATGATCCCTAATGAAGTGATGTTTAATATCAATGTGCTTTGATCTAGAATGTTGAATTGGATTTTTAGATAGTTTAATAGCACTAGTGTTATCACAGAATATAGGAATACCTGAGTAGTTTAAAGAGAAACTTCAAGTTGATTCTTGATCCATAAGATTTGTGAGCAGCAACCAGCAGTTGAGACATATTCTGCTTCTGTGGTTGACAAGGCAATTGTGTTCTATTTTCTACATGACCATGAGATAAGTGATTCTCCAAGCAATTGACAATACCCAATGAGCTCAAAATGTGTTCTCTTTTTGTACCATAATTAAGCCAATGTTAGGTGTTCCAACAAGATATCTAAATTTTTTTTTGACAGCACATAGATGAGATTCCTTAGGAGCAGTTTGGAATCTTGCACACAACCCTATAGAGAAGACTATGTTTGCTCTACTTGCAGTGAGATACAATAAAGACCCAATCATTCCTCTATATTCCTTCTCAGACACAGACTTACCCTTCTCATCCTTCTCAATGTTTGCAGAAGGGTGCATAGGTGTTGCCATTGCCTTTGCATCACTCATTTTATATTTCTTAAGAAGATCTTTGATATATTTTTCTTGAGAAATGAAGATACCCTTCTTAAGTTGTTTGATTTGTAAGCCAAGAAAGTATCTTAGCTCACCCATTAAGCTCATTTCAAACTCACTCATCATCAATTTTCCAAAGTCACTGCATAGCTTTTCATTTGTTGCTCCAAAGATGATGTCATCAACATAGATTTGCACAATTAAAAGTTCATCCTTATACTAAAAAGAGTAACATCTATTTTTCCTCTAGAGAAACCATTTTTGAGAAGAAAGGTACTTAGTCTTTCATACCAAGCTCTAGGAGCTTGTTTAAGACCATAGAGTGCCTTAGTTAGTTTGAAAACATGGTTTGGTTGTTTCTCATTAATAAAACGAGGAGGTTGGTGTACATACACTTCCTCATTTAGAAAGCCATTTAGAAAAGAACTTTTGACATCCATTTGAAAAAATTTGAAATCTTTATGAGTAGCATAAGCAAGAAGTATTCTAATGGCTTCTAATCTAGCAACAGGAGCAAAAGTCTCATCATAATCAATACCTTCCTGTTGATTGTAACCTTGAGCAACTAACCTTGCTTTGTTTCTGATAACTTTACCATTTTCATCCATTTTATTTCTGAAAACCTATTTTGTTCCAATAACAGATTGGTGTCTAGGAGAAGGGACCAAGTTCCATACCTCATTCTTCTCAAACTGAGCAAGCTCTTCTTGCATTGCTTCTACCCAAGATTCATCAATAATTGCTTCATTTATGTTTTTAGGTTCAATTGATGAGATGAGGGCACTTTGAGCATTTTCTCTTCTGAAGGAGCTTCTGGTTCTTACAGGTTCAGAAGTTTCTCCAATTAATTGCTCCTGAGGATGGTGAGTAACTAGTCTCCAACTTCTAGGTAGTTCAGAAGCTTGAGTAGGTTGTCTATCTTAGTTGTTTGGAGGTTGAGAAGGGTCAGGTGTTGATTGTGTTTCAACTTTCTCACTAGTATCAGCATCCTTCTCACCTATCTTATCTGCATCATTCTCATCTTCTTCATTTCTATCTGTTGAACTGTTAGTTTCCATAAAAATCACATGCATGCTTTCTTCAACATCTTTTGTTCTAAGATTAAAAACTTTATATGCTTTTGATGTGAGAGAATATCCTAAGAATAGTGCAGGATCAGACTTTGCATCAAACTTTCCTAAATTATCCTTGTTATTTAAAACATAACAATCACATCCAAACACATGAAAATAAGAGATGATTGGTTTCTTTCCTTTCCATAGTTCATACGGGGTTTTATTTAGAATTTTTCTAATAGTTGCCCTGTTTAAAATGTAACAAGCAGTGTTCACTACTTCTGCCCAAAAGTATTTTTCTATTTTTGAATCATTGAGCAGGGTTCTAGCCATCTCTTGCAATGTCCTATTTTTTCTTTCAACAACACCATTTTGTTGAGGAGTTCTTGGACAAGAGAAGTTGTGTGACACACCATTCTCTTCAAGAGAGGTTTTAAATGAAGCATTTTCAAATTCTCCTCCATGATCACTTCTAATTGCAATGTTGTTGGAACTCTTTTCATTTTGAACTTTCTTAAAGAATGTTTTAAAACTTTCAAAAGCTTCATTTTTGTGTTTTAGAAAAATCGCCCATGTGAACCTGGAATAGTCATCAACAATGACAAAACCATATCTTTTTCCACTAAGACTTGCATGCTTTGTTGGACCAAAAAGATCCATATGCAGAAGTTCCAAAGGTCTATGAGTGGAAATCATGTTTAATGGTTTGAAAGAAGATTTGACATGCTTTCCTTGAATGCATGCTTCACGTGATTTATCCTTCTCATACTTGATCTTTGCAAGTCCTCTGACTAAATCAAGTTTGGATAATTTTGAAAGAGTTTTCATGCTAATGTGACCAAATCTCTTATGCCACATCCATTTGTCATCTTCTTTGGAAATTAAGCACATTTGATCAGGTAGATCATCAAGACAGATGCTATAAAGATTGTTTGTTCTATGACCAGTAAAAATAGTTTTTCCAAAATCTATACTACTAATTCTACACACATCAGATTTAAACATCACTTCATGTTCAGAATCACATAACTGACTTACACTAAGTAAGTTATGTTTGAGTCCTTTCAGAAATTGAACATTTTGAATCTGAGCAGAGTTTATTTTACCTACTGTACCTACTCCCTTGATGAAGCCTTTGTCATTGTTGCCAAACATAACAAAGTCCTCCATCAAAGCTCTCCATGGAAAGAAACTTACCCTTCTCCCCTGTCATGTGCCTTGAGCATCCACTGTCTAGGTACCACAGTTTTCTTCTTGATGCTATGAGGCATGCCTGCATTTGTTTTTGACAAAGATTTAGGTACCCATTGATCTTTGGGTCCTTGAGGGTTAGTATTCATGATTATGGGATCTTTATGCTTGGTGTTACAAACTGAAAAGTGATGTCCAGTTTGTTTACACTTTGAGCATTTGATTCTAGGTCTCTTTTTACTCTTCTTAACTATCAATTCTTCCTCAAGAGGAATTAAAACTACTTGAGAAGCTTCAAGATTTTTTGCACAGATCAAAAGTTCATTTGTCAAATCACTAACTTATTTTCTAGTTGAGTTAGAAACAATTGGTTTTTCTGACATTTTCACAGTAAGAAGCTTGAATTGTTCAGACAACTTGAAATGAGAGGTTTGTAGAGTGTGAACAGTTGTTCCTATTCTTTCATTTTGTATATTTATCTCTTCATTTTCCTTTTTCATTGTACTTAACTGTTCTTTGAAAAACATGCATTTTTTAGCAAGAATGTTTGAATCATAAAGCAAGCTGTCAAAGGAGGATTCAATTTCTTTGCATGATTCACATTTAGGAAGTTCAGAGTTTTGTACCTCTTCTTGTTCTTGACCTGCCATGAGACGGATATTGGCTGATTCTTCTTCATGCTCACTTGATGACTCTTCTGAGTCATCCCAAGTGGCCATTAAGGCTTTCTTCTGAGATGTGAACCTTCTTGGACTCTTCTTGTTTAGAAGTGGACAATCTTGTTTCATGTGGCCAGGTTTCTTGCATTCAAAGCAGGAGAATTTTGATCTGTTTCCTTCGCCTTGAATGAATCTTTTCTGAACTGAGGTTTTCCTCTTCTTTTGTTGTTTAGCCATCTGTTGAACCTTTTGGAGATCAATGCTAATTCTTCTCCTTCTTTATCCTCATCACTTTCTTGCTCTTCATCATCCATATCTTGAGAAGAATTGAGTGCCGCTCCTTTTCCTTTGTGAGAAGGGTTGTTTTCTTCTTTCTGAGAAGCTTTGTAAGCAACTGCTTTTCTCTTTGGGTATAGTTCTTCCATGAGCTCTTGTTCATGAATTTTTAGTGATCCCAGAAGATGATCAATGTCTAGTTCTGACAGTGTTTTTGCTTCTTCTATGGCAGTTTTCTTTGGTCTCCATGCTTTTGGCAGACACATCAATAATTTGCTAACCTTCTCAGCATCGGTATATGTTTTTCCCAGAGCACTCAGACCATTGATGATAGCATGCCTTTCTTTGCTTCTTTGATCTGATCAGTTCCTTCATGAGCAGTTTGTAGTGTATCCCATATTTCTTTTGCAGTTTCTTTTCCCACAATCTTGTCATATTCTGCTCTTCCCAAGGCACAAGTAAGATAGTACTTTGCTTTGGAATTTTGCAACACATGATGCTTCTCATCCACAGTCCAATCAGTTTTGGGCTAGGAAATACAACTATTTGGAACTGGACCAGGCGTTGAGGGAATGAATGGTCCATTCTCAACAATGTCCCAAATGTCAGTATCTTGAGATTCAAGAAATAATTTCATTTGACTTTTCCAATAGTAGTAGTGTTCACCATTGAATCCAGTTGGCCTATTTGATCAAGCACCTTCTGGTAGGAAGGTGATAGAATTTGGTTTGGTCATGACTTCTTCCAAGAACTTTTCCTCTCACACTGTTAAGTGTGCTCAAACCCCAGAGGTTGAGCTCTGATGCCAATTGAAGTCAATAATGTCACAAGGAAGGGGGGTTGGAATTGTGACTCTTTTAAAATTGACCTGAAATAAAAGAAGTTCTCTTCACAAGTATAATGTAGATATAAGAAGGTAAGTGATGTTTGTTAAGAGGGGTGAGACAAAAGGCAGTCTTCTTAACTTAAATAGAAAACCAAGAAGGGTGGTTGTTCTGTCTTCTAAACTATTTAAAGGAGTTGAGAAGGGTCAGACAATTCTTCCGTTAAAGCTTCTCTTAATAAATACTTTTGACAGAGTTAATAGATATTCAGCTAGTGATGAAGGTTAAGTTTATCAAAACAATGATATCAAGAGTTTTCTTGGTGACTCATGCATAGGGATAAGAGTGAGAAGGGTTAAAAACATATTTCTTAAAAACAGTTTATTATCAGAGAAGGGTCATAACTGACTCTTCTCAGTTTTTATAAACCTTATACTTGAGGAGATTTTTCTCACTAGGTGTAATCTAATGATCTGTAAAGCAATAAATAACACAGAGATTTATAGCGGTTCACCCCACTCAAGGGCTACATCAACTCCTCACAACCAGTGAGAGTTTCCACTATTTTTCCAAAATAGATTACACCTTTTACACCTCCCTAGGCTAAAAGAACTCTTGGTAGTTTTCTTCACACAGCTCTACCTACTGTAATCACCTCTAATAGGCTTCATTTGACCTTTTAGACTGCTTCTAACACAGAAACACTCACTTCTCAAGTCCTACAGCAACACATGCCACTTGAGAAGGTTCCCTATAAGGTATCTGTATGATTGATAGGGTTTGTGGGATTTCTAGAGCTTCGTTGATACAAATGGAGTATTCAATAATTACAACAACACAAGACTTAATACATACTCAGAGATCAGATAAATCCCTTCAGGTTTAGAACAGCTGAGTATGGATGAGAGAAAACTTTGATACTTGAGAAGGGTGGAAGTTTAGATCTCAATGCACTCTCATGAAAATTAATGGTGACTAGGAGCGTTGTTTTATAGATCCAATTATGTGTATTAACTACTGGTCCAAGATTTGTAGTCGTTGAAGAAGAAACTACCTGTTTATAGTCGTTGGAATGGGCTGTCTGCACAACACAGCTGTGTTTCTGCTTTTCTGCAGAAGACAGCTGTTTCCAATTGTTCATGACCCTTCTTGCTATGACTCTTCTCACATCTGGCAGATGATGATGCTTCTCAAGTTGATACTTCTTATGTTGATGCTTCTCATGTTCTTGAGGAAGGTTCATAGTATGACCCTTCTCAACATGACTCTTCTCATCATGACCCTTCTCAGGGTTATGACTCTTCTCAACTTGACTCGTCTCATCATGACCCTTCTCATGGTTATGACTCTTCTCATCTTCTTCTTGATGACTCTTCTTGGCTTGATCCTTGTTGTCTACTCTTCTCATATTGCCACCATAATAACTACGGCTTCTGATGATGATCTTTCTCAAGTTTACCATGTGGTCTTGACTTTTGGATCTTATCAAGAGAGGACTTTCTACTTAGGCTTTGTGGTCAATATTCTTTTTAAGTTTTCTCATATTTGATGCTTCTCATAAGCATATACCTTCTTGAGATTTGATTAATTGAACCTGTTCTTTCATAACACTCAAGAAGAACATTAGTAGCATATTTGAATCAGAAACCTTAAGCTTCTCACATTTGAGGTTTGTTAATCATCAAAACTTAATTAGGGATTTTGCCTCAACACCTCCCTCATTGGAGATAAGGGAGTCTCAAGAAACAGGAGAGGTTCTTGGGTGGAATCTTGGAGCAAAAAGAGGAAAACTCTAAAATAGAATCTATTCTACAGAATTATTTACTCAAGCACTCTCTTAGTTTTCATTAAAAGGCTTCTTCATCCTCTCACTCTCCCAAGCACTCTCACATACACACTCTCTTTGATGGTGTCGTGTCTTTCATCGTCTCGTTCAACCCTTTTCTTTCTATGTTGCTGCTCTCTGTAGTAAGTGTTTTTACAAAAAAAAAAAGTGGTGGTTGTAGGGGGGACTATAAACCACCTCCTTAACTTTTAATTTTATTTCCAGCCATAATGTAGTTTTTATATTTTTCATTTCTTCCAATTGTTCACCACTTAATCTATAATATTATATTATATATTTGCATTTTATTGTATGTTTACTATCTATAATATTTCTTTCAATTCTTCACCACTTATTTGCATTTTATCATTTAATATATTATATAATCAGTGTTGATAAATTACTACTACTACAGCTACTTTTTGATTAAATTACTACTACTACTACTACTCTTTGATTAAATAACTCTTAATCAAAAAGTCTGAGTGTTGATAAATTAAATAATTTTCTTGAATAAAATATTGATACATTAGAAAAACATTTTATTCAGTCTTTATTATGCATAGTATCTATATACAGAGCATTAATTATAAAAAAGGATATTAATTACTAGATTGTTGTAGAAGTGGCACATGGAATAGCAATAAATAAGATGCATTCTCAAATGTTATATATGTAGATAAGTTTTAAATTATTTTTTTTTTTAAAATATACTTAAACAACTCTTAATCAAAAAGTCTGAGTGTTGATAAATTAAATAATTTTTTTGAATACAATATGGATACCTTAGACAAACATTTTATTTAGTCTTTATAATGCATAGTATCTACAGAGCATTAATTATAAAAAAGGATATTAATTACCAAATTGTTGTAGAAGTAACACATGGAATAGCAATAAATAAGATGCATTCTCAAATGTTATATATGTAGATGTAGATGTAGATGTAGATGTAAATGATGCAAACAATTCAATAGAAATAATAGAACCGAAATACATTTCAATATATTATAATTCTCTTTTTAATATAATAATGTAAACAATGAGACTCAATCTTTAGTACTGCTTAGTACAATCAGTAGGTTTAAAAGACACGGTTTTCTTTTGAATATCATAACCAACCAGCAAGTTTTGTTGAGCTACATTCCCAAAGATGACACCAGGGTCCATTGGAGCTGTTAAAAAAGCAAAGCACACAATCTCCTCTTCAACATGAACAAATGTGTTCAAACTATTCAACACAACATCCGCACCACTAAAATGCGCTGTGATCACAGGAACATGTAAATCCTCTTGGGAAGATATTCTATAACAAAGATTCAATACTCGAGAAGGATCTTGGGCACGCTCAAGTTTAACAACCTTAGCTACCGCTGCTTCCAACCTAGAGTATAAGTTACCAGGCAATATAGTCAATGTGGCACCCGAGTCAATCATTGTATTACCCTGAGAAACCCCTCCATTGGATCCAAACTCTATTTTCTCGTTCCCTACACTAAACCCTTCAAGGGTTACTAAGTAATTGGTGTTTGAAGTGCGACCTTGAGGTTGAACTAACGGAGTTGAAACAACTCCTTTACCGGAAACCAAAGCAGAATCTCCAAAGTTAAGTGAACTAGTAACATTTTTATCCGGCAACAATGGAACCAAACAATACGAGAATTTTCCACCAAAAGAAGAACTCAATTGAGTTGTGAGAGAAACAGGGCCACCTCCAAGCCCAACAATACCTAAACTTTGACCAGGGGAAATTCTGGTATCCTCGTGTGCACATCCTAAAACAATTTTAGGAAATGTAACACGAGGACCATTTGTGGAGTGTAACGTAAGACTATCAACACTAAGATCACCTTGTGAAATTGAACCATCACCGTATTGAATATTATACTCACAATTATTATCATTAGAACATTGAGTATGCCTCACGGATCCACATGTGTTAGAATTACAAGGGATGGTTTTATATGTTTGTGATTTTGAAGGATCAAAGATAGGTGATGTTTGGTTGTAGCAATCTTTACAAGGTTTACATCGAAGCCAAACAATATCACTTCCGGTATCAACAATACCATAGACTTTGAATGGTGGAGTACCAACTGAATATTCCATAAGATATTCACCTTTATCAGGAATTACGGTTGTTTTTGGTGTTTGGTCGGTTCGTAAGACTTAATTTGTTGACGTAATTGGCATAGTTTATGGAACGATGAATAGCATTAGTGAATCTTTGGAATCGGGTTTCTGTGTGATTGTAGAGTGGTGATTTTGAGGAATCTCGGTGGATTAATTCAACAGTGAAACCATTATTTAGAGAATGAGAATGAGAATGAGAAACAATGAAGCAACAAAGACAAAAGAAAAAAAGGGTTGTTAGTGTCATTGTTGCTATGAATACGAAAGTGGTGTTTTGTTTCATTTCTTAGTGGCATTTTATAGGAGTCTTAGAGTGATCAGTGTTGATGGAAGGAAAAAGTATGTAAGACTCAGATGTGAACGTATGGAAAAAAAGTTATAGCCTGAAAAGTAGTGATTATTCAATCATTCATAAAAGAAAGAAATTAAATTAGAGGAAATAAAGTAAAATATAAATACTATTACATATTTGTGTGGTTTGATTTGACTAGGATGTTCATATAGTAAAATATAATTATTATTACAAATTAAGTATTGTATTCTTTTATTTCTTATATATGGTATTAATTATTTTTTGAAATCTCAACATAAATATTTGGCTTTTTTTTTAGCGCACGAATAAATATTTTGCTTGTATAACAATGTAATCCAAGAAAGAATTTTTTTTTACACGGAAGAATAATCTTATCAGCACAACTATTATTTTTTTAAAATAATAACTAAATAATTTGCTGTGTTTATACAAAATCTAAGTAAGTGAAACAAAATGAGAATACGAGAAATCTAGAACTTTTATATAACTAAATAATTTGCTGTGTGGTTGTAGAATGGTGATTTTGATGGGTCACGGTGGATTAGTTCAACAGTGAAACTATTCGTTATGGTTGTATACAAAATGAGAATACGAGAAATCTAGAACTTTTATGGTAAGGAAAATACAGTTAGGGGTGGCAATTTCTACCCGCAAGTGGGGATCCCCGCGGGGATTGCCCCGCTTGGGGCCCCGTGGGCGGGGAATTTTTCTCCGTATGGACGGGGATGGGGAAGAAAATCCCCCCCGCAGTCAACTCGGGGATGGGGACGGGGTCCGTATCCCCCGCTCCGCAGGGATTCCGCCCCCGAATATATTACATAAATGTTCTTATTATAGATATATCTTATATTCTAAGTTATAGATTTTTTAGCCTATTGATATGTGATTTTAAATAAAAACATTAATAAAATATTAAATTGTGTTAATTTTTATATTTTTAGTCTTATCTTTATACTTTTTAAATATTAAAATATCAAATTAAGACTAAATTTTATATTTTTTTATATTCAATGTTAATCTTTTGTTTTTTAGTCTTACTTTTGCTGACTTTAAATGAATTCTTGGGGTCCCCGCAGAGACCATGGGGATCCGTGGGGATGGGGATGGGGAGGAAAACTCCCCCGAAGCAGGGAATGGGGATGGGGATGGGGGACAGTATGGGAGGCGGGGGCGGGAAGCGGGGAAGTATTCCCCGGTCCCGCCCCGCCCCATTGCCATCCCTAAATACAGTGTATATTTGATGTTTCTTTATAACGGATAATTATTTTTTATAATTAAGTAAATAAAAATATATTGAAAGGAGAACAAGGGGAACTCAACCCCAAACAAAAACCAGAGGTATTTGGAATTGTAATTAGATACTTGTATGTAGCGGATTTAACTTGAAATTATATATGTTTGAGTTTTAACATTCTCATTTTCTGAATATTGTGTATGCGATTATCTAAGGGAGAGTTTGGATGAGACATTTGAAAATTTTAGGGAATTTCAAATTCTAGTCAATTCAAATGCATCAATTGAAATCTTTTCATTTTCAAAATTATTTGTTTGGATGATATAATTAAAATTATTCATTCTTAAAATTCCTTGCTTGGATAGAGTAATTAAAATTGTTCATTTTTTTAAAAAAAGTCGTCACTTTACCCCCAAGAGTCAAATGGCATACGAGTTCAGCGACTGACGAGACCGGCCCACTGGATGTCGTGCTCGACCCACTACGAGTGTGTCGGTCCTGGCCTACCAGTAAGAGGTGGCAAAGCAGAATATTTGGCCCGTGTTGGGCGCGAGCCTTTTCAGACCAGGCTAACAAGCCCAATTTGAAATTCGATCTGAGACTTTATAGCCCAAACTCGGCCTTATGCACATCAAATTTTCGAGGTAGCTCACATTTTATATAGTGCTAATTAAAACGGATAATTTTGTTTAAAAAAACATAACATACTCACGGTTAAGCCCATAGGCAACGATGATAGAAAGTCCACGACATGGGGTAGAGGTACCACTGTATGAAGGAAAAATGGCGGTGTGTTCAAAACAACATAAACCAAAAAAACAAAAATTAAGGTTCTTAAAAGTTAAAACCACACAACACTGTGAAGATAATCCCAACATAAGCATGAAATTGTTCATAGAATATTTTGAAATATTATACATTACTAACACAACCTTCACGCTTCTACTCATAAGAATGCAAAGTGTGGGAATTTTATTGGCATAAAATTTGAAGTGTTGCAAAGTACTCGTTCATAGAATATTTTGAAATATTATACATTACTAACGAAAGCGGGTCTACAAATTTTCAAACAAAATAGTATATTCAAGACAAAATTACACCAGAGGACCTTTAAGTTATTTATTTGTAACAAGTTGACCCTTTAAGTTTTTTGTAACAAATAAGCCCTTTTAGTGATTACTCTAGCTTATATATTTTGATGTAATACTAATTTATATATTGTGATTACTTTAGCTTACGTATTTTGATGCAACCAATCATATTTTGGTGTATTTTGATGTAATCAACGATATGACATTTTACTAAAAGGGTCAACGGTGTCAATGTTAGGTAACTTAAAGGGTCTATTTGTTACAAACAAAACATAAAGGGCCAACTTATTACAAATAAATAAGTTAAAGCTCCCCTGGTGTAATTCAACCATTGTCTCATAATTACTGTAAAGCGGGTCTACAGTAAATTCTGAATTTTTTACCAATACTTTACTTCAGGATTATCATTGGTTATTTTCCCACACTTTTTGCCAATAAGAAAATTTTGTTGGAAAGTATTTTGCAACACTTCAAATTTTATCACGAACCCGTCACGATCTCACGAACAAGCACCGAAACATAATCTCACGAACACAAACAAGCACCGAAATATGATCTCACGAAAACGCCCACAAACAAGCACCAAAAGTATCATGTACCACAAAAGTAGTTTATAGTCTGAGGCATGTGAAGGCACTACTGTCCTTAAGTATATTTATTCGCCAGTGATAACAATCCCCTAGAATTCAACATACTCTTCCAAAAAGAATCTGGGTAACAGAATTGACGAAAACAATATCATGTTGTCAACCGAGAAAATAAAAACTAGATAAGAACAACCCAAAATTTGTGTGTACATTTTATGAACTCGGTTGAGGTGTGTGTGTGTACTCACAGCTTCTATTGAAAGATCTTTTTTTTTTGGCAAAAAGGAAAGAAGTCTCATTAAAACCTTTTGAAGTTGAAAAACATCAAGAAGGAAAACGAGTACTTCTCCCTGAATTTATTAAAAAAGAGAAAAAAAGAAGAAGACGGAAGAGAGGGCAAGGGGGACTAGACCAAAACCCTGGACAAAAAAAAAACAAAAACATAGCAGTAATAAGGAGCCCTAATTTAAAGACTCCCTAAAACAAGCCAACCTAATGAAAAGTTAGAAGAAAGTTTAAGAAACTAAAGCCCAAAACAAATCAAAAGGAGGTAGTAGCAAAATTTGCCTTTGAACGAGTGTTGTATCCGACAACCAAATTCTTTTTTTGCCTCAGCTTCTTCTTTTGGGTTTTGGACACAACCGGTTCAAAATAATCATGTTGACCAACTTCCCTGGGTATTGGCAACCACCGGATCCCAAACATCATCTGAGATCGCACCCCATAGCTTTCTTGAAATTCTCAGTCAGAAGCTACTACTGGATTTGAAGTGGCAACAGACTCTGAGGTAGTAATTAAATTTTGGGTCTTGGACACAACAGCAAAAGCTTGAGAATCAGCGACAACATCATCACCTGAGACATCTCCCCAAACCTTCCCTAATATCCTCATGTCAAGTGCAACCACTTGGTTAGAAGTGGCATCTGACATTGAGACATTTATCGAATCAAGCCTTGTCATGGGTGATTGTGTCGAGGATAAATCCACATCCTGCAAATTCTGCGTCGAAGATTTATTTGTTGAAGAAGGAATCACCCTTATAGTGTGTGTGTTCGTAGGAGAACTTTGAGCACAGGTAGATTTCTCCGAAGGGATATCCTTGAGTAATAAAACAATGTTATTAATACCCTTGAAGTGATTAGGATTATTGTCTTCCTCTATTGATAACACGACACTAGTACCTTGCATTTTGGATGGACCAGTGTCCAATATATTCACTTGCTCGACATAATTTCTCCATAATAATT
The DNA here is from genome assembly GCA_963573325.1 of Astragalus glycyphyllos. Lineage (NCBI taxonomy): Eukaryota > Viridiplantae > Streptophyta > Magnoliopsida > Fabales > Fabaceae > Astragalus > Astragalus glycyphyllos. The sequence goes on from OY754307.1 coordinate 105,944,387, forward strand.
GACTTCCCATTGTCGTTCTTCGACACATTTTGAAAATTAGGTTTAAGATGAACATGATTCACATTTCGAGGCTTCACCTGATTTCCTTTAGTCTTGTCTGCATCTTGAGAATGCTTACAATTTTGGAGTGAATGTCCAATACATTGACAAGATTTGCAAAACAAAGGCACACTCTCGTATTCCACTCCGATGAGAAAAACGTATCCCTCTATTTCAACTAATAAGTGATCATGCAGCTTATCCATTAAATCAACATCAATAAGAACTCTAGCAAAGTGACCAAAAGTCTTTTTCCTTGTGGCTTCATCTAAAGCAACGGGAACTCCTAGGCTGCCACTAATCTCAAAAAGAATTTTCGGCCTCCAATATTCCCGGGAAAGACCACGTAGTCTAACCCAACATTGAGCATTGGTTTATTTTGCAGAAAAATGGTCAAAATCGGGATTCCACAAGCAAACAGTCGCAGGACACCTGAATTCAAATTACGAGAACCAATGACCATACTCGTCTAAGGTCATCTTTGGAGAGAAAAGAGAATTCAAAGAATCCCTTATCAAGCGAAACTAGAGACTAATCAAAAGAAATATCCCATGTCTTATTGATTTTATCCTTCAATTCCTTAATCTGATACGGCTTATCCCCTTTGGATAAAATATTAACGCATTCAACAAGACTAGCCTAATATTCATCTTCAGAAATTTTAATATCCAGCACATCCCCTTTTATAGAAGGTTTCGGTAGTTTGCTAATGTGATTATCAAAGAAGGCCGAACGAGAGGGACTTTGTAAAACATCTGCAAATGATTTAGAGGGATGAGAGTTACTCCCTCTGTTTTCATTTATAAGCAAACATACTCACTTTTCATTGTTACTAAATATAAGCAAATTAAAGTTTTTATCACTTAATATCTCAATTTTACCCTTACTAATTACACTACTTTTACTTTTACCAATGTAAAAAGCTTTTTATTACACTACTTTTGCCTTTACCAATGCAAGAATAAATAGGGGCAATTTAGGAATAATATTTCTTTTCTAGCTTTTCTTAAAATACGTGTTTAACCGCAATTTGCTTATATAT